>OX418218.1:11280860-11609578 GCA_948455865.1 Conomelus anceps
GCTCAATAGAATAACTCAATATTTCAATTTGATGGTAAAATTATAACCTACTACAGGAAATCCCTAAATACCGCTACTTAAACAGTCTCAAAAATTAATAATAACTGAATATGGATAAAGTTTGATGTGACCCTTGTTCAATAAATCACTCTTTAAGTAGGCTATTTCTGCTGCTAACGGGAGGACACCATTTGTACGACTGTTGTTTTGACCGACCTAGTCACATCTAGCCAGGTTAGGTTAGGTTTGGTTATGCGTACAACACAGAATTGTGGACTGCAGGCTGCGCTAGCAGTAGGTCGATCAAACTGTTAGGTCGTCCTAAAGGATACCACCCGCTGCTAACGTATTCAAGATTTACTGTATTCATTTCCATATGCTTCTAAACATTTCCTGACTCCCTTCTTTGCAACAATGTTACTTTCCAATCAATGTGTAAATTAAAATTTTGTGATGCTTTCCATGACGAAATACTTGATCAGGCTGACGAAGCTTCTCTCTAGAAGTGAAATGCATTCCTCAAGCATCTCCATTAAACGTGAGTGAAAATCTTATATTTAATTGAAATACAGTGTCAGTCTTGATATTAGATTTAAAATGTTGGATTTGAATCTACGATACTTATAATTGGTGAATTTTGCTTCATTACTGGTCTTATTCCATTAAAGGACGCATTTCACCACTGCCTACTAACGATTTTGGAACCATTATTAAGTTACCTGATAAATATCAGCTTCATTGGCATCTGCTTCAACCTGATTTTCAACTTTGATAAAAACACTTTGAAATGCGTTCACTTCAATTGCGTTCATTGTGTAACTCTCGTCCTTCTTGATGTCTTTATTTGACTCCATTTCAATCTGAAAAGAGGCAATTGTTTAGGAGTAGGCCTACTCTATAAATAATATAATGTTATTTAATACATAACAAATACATAAATAAATTAATACATTAATAAATAACATATATAATGTTATTTATTATTAATGTTATTTAATATAATGTTAAGTCTTACTGTCAGCAAGAATATACAATTGAAAGCTATCACATAAAAGTAGACGTAAAAATTAATACATTAATAAATTAATGCATTAATAGATAACATATATATAATGCTATTTATTATTAATGTTATTTAATATAATTTTAAGTCTTATTGCCAGCAAGAATATACAATTGAAAGCTATCACATGAAATTAGACTCCAAATAATTTTTAAGGTCAAATGCATCAACTTGACTACAATATTTTTTGCAATTCACTGTAGTCACACAACTTGAGTACAACTGACAAACCCAAACTAGCTTATATTGATAATTTTCGAATCCTAATTTAATTCTATTAGCTGTACTGGAGACTTCCGTGTTCCATATATTGGTAACTGCAATAATTAGTTAATGCGAAAATTTGATGAAATTTAAATGGATTCAATCGCCCAAAAAAATAAGCTTATAATTGCGAGAGAATAAACTATTTATGGTTCAGTGATAAATTCAAGATTTAAAGAACAAATTGATTGATCATAAAGATGATTGAAAGCTGAATGAACCGGAGACCTTATCTTCTTAAAATTTTGTACAAATCACAGATAATTCAAGATACCTTAAATTATGATGCATAAAAGTTCGCCTGACCTCACAAGAAACTACAGAAATTGATTGACATGTGAAAAACAGTTTTCAGGAGGGTATGTGATTATATTTGAGAGGGCGTGAGATTTGAAATTGAGTTAATAACTAAGTATGAGATGATAATGTGAAATGTAATGTTCATGAATTTCGAACTGTTTTAATGAGTTGAGTTTCTTTGTGATGATCTGAAGGTATTTGTCAATGCTGGCGAATGATTTATTTTATTCAATTTGACAAAATTTGATTTTGTTTCAGATTGGAAAAGCTTAAATTCGTTTATTTTAACACACATTAGAGGCTTGCACACTTTAAACATTTCTTAATGTGTGCTTTAATCATTGATATATACTACTAGATGCGTAACTCTATGCTTCTAGGCATAGGAGCCACATTTTTCTGGCGGGAAAAGGCCAAATCGGGCAAAATTTCAAATTTAACACAGGCTCTTATGGGAAAAAGTCAATTTACATCTATCGATTTCTCGCAGCTCCCTTGATGGATTTCAATAATTCTTTTTTTGAAAAATAGCTCATGATTTTGTCTTACATATAGTTGTAAACATTTGACATTCCAGATTGTTTCTGGCTCAAGCCAACTTCAAACTCAGAGCAGTGCATAAGCAGTATCATAAAGTATGTTTTTGCAGGAAAAACATCAGTAATTTTTTTCTCAGCGTATTCCTATGTACTTTGACGCGCTGAATCTGAATCTGAACTCTGGCACCTCAAAAAACACTCGCTCCACGAGATACTTCCAAGATGGCGGCCAAAATTTAATAAGCTAATTTTCTCAATCTCTGATGAAGAAAAAATTCTAGAGCAATATTATTTGTGGTCTGTGATTCCCTGATTTTGAATAATTTTTATTTTGAGATAATTCGATTTAGGAGATATTTTCAATAAAGCGAACATCAAAGTCCAGCTTTTTCACATTTTGAATAAAATAACTATAATACGCTATCTTGTAGAGCAGACATACTGAATTACTTTATTAAAACATCATAAACTTGATTCAGCAGTAGGCCTCCAGTTGTGTCTGAGGTAGCATTACAACAATGCGAAATTGCCGTCACACAAATATGTAAATGTTAAACTCTTCAGTGAAGATTTTTCTAAATATCATTAACATTTAAATATCAAGTGTATAAGTAATATTATGGAACTGCAACACCAAAGGAAATATAGATGTACTCTATGAATAAATAAATAAATTTATATATATATTTAGATACCGCATGCTTCAAAATTCAGTAGGCTCCTATATAAATTCATATTGAGAAACCCAAGAATGCTCACCAATGCCATTGCAGTTCAAGCTTGATTAAAAGAGTTATTTAATAAATTACTGTATGGTATATCACGAGTAATTAATGCTTATAAGAACAAGATTGAAGTGTTGAATATGGTAGTAGCCTACATTATTTTTAATTAAAAAAAAACATAAAAGTGAGGAAGCAGAAAACAATCTTGTAAAGCTACGCTCGCACATAGACGATAAAAAGATAAAATAACTTGTTTGAAAATAAATATATCCACCAGACTTGCACTGATTGGTACATCCATACTCACTACATGAAACAATCATGTTAAAAAATCATTTCACATCATAAAACAAGTAATTTTAGTACTGACAAATACGGGTTTTTTCCATTACCGCTATACAAATTTTCGTGGATTTGCCCGATTTAGAAGCAGACTTCACAGCGGATCCCGGAGTTACGCATCTAGTAATATATA
Organism: Conomelus anceps; assembly: GCA_948455865.1. Classification (NCBI taxonomy): domain Eukaryota; kingdom Metazoa; phylum Arthropoda; class Insecta; order Hemiptera; family Delphacidae; genus Conomelus; species Conomelus anceps. Next base: position 11,284,227 of record OX418218.1, read on the forward strand.
TCAATGGCTTTAATACTCGAGTCATTGTTGATACGTACATTCTCGGTTGCGATAGGTAAACTCAATAGTACACTACAGGGATTGAGAGACTCTTTTTTCATAAATAGGGAGTCCTGGTTCCTGAATCGGATTTAAAAAAATATATATTCAAGACATAAATACATCCATTTTATCTTGCGTACTGAAAAAGTAACTTTGTTGGTGCTTGAGTCATCCCTGAATGAATGTTCAAAAAACTTTTTACAAAAGTCTTAGATTTTTTATTATTATATTGCTAACTATTAACAAAGTAATGCATCAATTACCATCAGCTATTTAACGAAGTTTTTCAATGCCTTTGGTATAATTTATAACATTAAAAGTTTTTCGAAAAAAATTACCAGTGTTGAAACCGTTAAATAAGTCCTTACTCGAGAATAGTAAATTATATATTCCATAGACACATAGACTTCCATAGAGTGTGAAGAAGTGTTCTAACCAGTGGCCCAACTAGATCTTCAGCCTCTAGGCACTATATATTAAAGAGAAACAAAGGAAGAGTCCTCCAACAATTTATGAAGATAATAGCCTATAGGTTATGGCTAATTTGAAAATAATCTCTCTTAAACCATAGTTCAAGTGCATCAACAGGTAAAGTTTTGGGGGAGGGGCATATCCCTCCCCCAGGATCCGTGTTTGTGGTTTTTTGAATGTGACAAGCTGCTGCTTACGACCCAGAACAAATCCAAGCAGCTTCACAGGATTTTGAACACCAAGTTGGGTGACAAGCCAGGTAAGAATTAATATTATTTTTCGGTCGATGGTACTCTTGTCGCTGATCACAAATATTGCAATTAGATGTTTTCTCAGATTCACGAATAAAAATCACTAAAAAATTTAAAAAGTTGTGATACAGTAAGTGGTGATTCTTAATCTCATCTAATTTCTACATAATAATATGCAACAAAGATCACTGTAATCATTTAGGCTCTAAATATGCATACCTCGATTATTCTGCGTCAGATGAATAAACAATGTGGTTTCATTTTATATCAATTCAAGAAATTAATTATTTTCAGTGAGATATTTCATTTCAGCATTCAATCATACAATTTAAATTGGAAGCACATAACCTAAAAGTCATAACCTGAAGTCAAACGTCATACAGAACAGGAGTGATATAGATTGTCGAGATCACTAGATGTCTGTGTACTCTTTCTAGTCAATAATATGGTCACTCCAGTTGTGCTACTATCCATACTCGGTAAGTTACGTTTTTACTTAGGTTTTGAGTTTTGTGAAAAAAATATCGGTGATGAAAATAAGTTTTTGCTAAAGGAATAATTTTATCAATTTGAAGTTTTATTAGTGAAATAACTTAATACGATTCTTGTGAGTATTCCTCCTGCTTTTACTCAAAATAATTAATTTTAATTGTAATGTTCTGATGTCAAATATAAACATTTTATAACCCCTGCTATTAGACCGGGTTCTCTATAAAGTTACAAATTTTATTTTCTAATTCAAATTTTCTTATTAGAAAATGTTTCTTTATTCTCCGTGCATTTGGTAACAGGTTCTGTGAAGAGAATTAGAGAGTGAGTTTTTGTTGTTGACGTTGACAGTGCAATGACTTGTTTCAAATTTCTAGGTTAACTATTTACAATTTGGTCTCTAGTTTTTAATCAAATTTACATATTTGAAGCAGGTGATGTTTTTTTACTGTTTAACTTAGTATTAAGTGCCCACGTTAAAGTATGTATCAACATTTTTAATTTACGTTCGATGAAAACCACTGTATCAGGCAATCTGTTACCTAATCCCAATTAGTTCTACCTTGACAAGTTGGTTCATCACTATCAAATTTTTAAATGAAGTAACGTACCACCACTTCCACAAGTTACTGTTCTTCATTTTGAGTTCATATTCTTGCTTAGTTTCGAAAACCGGCGTTTCTGAAATGAGTTCATAGATGACGTCTGCATTCATCACTTCCTTATTGCTATAAAACATTATTTGCTTCCATTTTTTTCAAGATGTTTGAAGGTTTTTTTGGGTTACCAAAAAGGGGTTTTATTTACTTATATATGCAATTATTTTCATTTTTTTTCAGTTTGTCTTCATCGCAATCAATGATGACTGATTCTTTGGTAGAAGGTGTACCAGACAAGTGTGGCTTGAGTTTCAAAGACATTTCCGGAAACCTGTATAGTGAAATTGTGAACGACGCTCAAAATGCTGACGAATCTCCCTCTCAGGTTACCTTTATTTAATATTTAGTGTAAAATGTAAAATCGTTTTATATCCAGAGTTCGTTAATGATGCTCCATCATGTTTGGGTCCACATTATTGGTCCAAAAATTATTTGCTTTTACTTTGTGGAACTGATCACTCATAGCCATTTGGCACTTCAGGCATACTTCACCATACCTCAGTAGGTCAACAGATGTGTCTACGGATGCGCGACGACAGTGCGAAACAGCCGTCACACCAAATTGCAAATAAATTTGAAATAGAATACATTCATATTTTGGTTTAAAAGTATCATTTACGTTTTTGACGGTCTTATAACCGGTATGTTTCATGTAAAAACTAACAAGATATCCCCAATAATTTGCTAGTATAGGCCTACTGCTTTTTATACCTGGAACAAGGACAAAATAAGAGTAAAAATAGGATAATATGCTATATCAAAACAATAAAAAATATTGTTGTAATTTTAATGTATATTCTTCTAGCAAAATATTTCAACTAGTTTGTCTTCGTTGACCCCAATGTTTTAGATTTCAGACACACCAATTTTTGTTAGTTCCAATTGAACACAAATTGACTTGAATAATTTCCAAGTCGTTCAATTTTACTTGGTCCCTGTGATGTATGATGCGCCTCCTTATTATACCTTCACTATTCGGAAGTATGTTTCCGTGTATTCGATGACATATGATTTTGCATTCAATTTACCAAAAGCTAGTCTTTTACAGGACGTCAATCGGACACTGGGACTAATCTCGTACAGGATGTTTTACTGGATCAGTTACTGAGCTCTCAGATGCCAAGGACCAAAAAAGATTTCCCAACCTTCAAATGAATCATACTTCAACTTTCTTATTATTCTATTCTAAAGAAAATCGTGAAATCAACTCGAATGTCTTTTACATCATCATCTTCTTCTTAGTTTGTAAAACATTGAATTACTTTTTTTTAATGTTTGTCATTATAGAAGCGTATGAAATGGTCTTATTTGCAAATGCCATAAATATTGGTAATAATATTTGAACTTGATTTAGTTTTTGATGATGCTAAAAATTAATTTACTTGTACTCGAACAAAGTTGTCTATTGCACTGTATAATCATGCTTCTTTGTTCTAGTCAAATGATAATACTATTGAAGGACATGGGGCAATAGTGGCTGCTCATTACAATACAATCGAGGAGAAGGGTCTCGATGAAAGAAACAAAAGTCGTATTGTCTATCTTAGGAATTTCAATAATTGGATCAAAAGCATGCTAATAGGTAAATCACATTTCATTTTGAAATCAATGTGCTGTCTTTTTGATCTATCTTAGGAGCTTCAATAATTGGATCAAAAGCATGCTAATAGGTAAATCCCATTTCATTTTTAAATCAATATGCTGTCTTTTCATCGTTATGACTGCTATGACTAACCTGATGTCTAAACCTGACTCTCGATTACATAATCAGATGTTTGGATCATGTACTTCTTGTTCCTTCACAGTAATTCTTCATCCAAATTTTCAGTGGCGAAGCTGGAGGGGAATCTAAGAGTCTGAGACACCCCAAAATAAATATAAATAATAATTTTTTTTAAGCATGCATGTTCTGCTACAAATTTGAAAAAGAACCGAGAATCTAAGTACCCAACTGCCTGACTTCATCTCGTTAGGCTCTGAGTACTGAGTGAGGCTCTGAAACGAGAGACTCTAACTTCCTATGTGTTGGGCTACCCCAGTGGGTGGGGGTAGTAGAATTGCACCCACAGTATCCCTGCTTGTCGTAAGAGGCGACTAAAAGGGCAACTGTCCGTTGACCTCATTATCCTAGAAACCTATCCTTTATCCTGCTCTTCATCCCAGCCCCTCCCTCCACCCTTTCCACTATCTAACGGTGCCTGCAGGACACCAGGCGACCTCCTGCAGTATGTAGCCTTGCCCGGGCATGCGGGGCTCTGTCCGGGTTGACTCCACTTCCCTAGCTGCTCGTGGGAATCACATGAATTTCCAAATACGAACCAGAACCAAACCTCAAGGTAACTCAAGAAGTTGCCTTGCCCTCAAACCTATCAGGTTCCACCCCATCAGGGCAGGTTCCTCGATTTGAATCAACAGTCAAGGACAATGCCCAGGGTCCTTCAGATCAATTTACATCACAGTAAAGCAGCCTCGGCTGCTTTCTGCCAGTTCTTCCTCAGAGAGGGATTTGACCTAGCAAAAGGCTGCTAGCAGACACAAGCTCCTACTTCACCAACTGGCTGGTGAGGCTGGGTAGAGGTCAGGTCAAGCAGTTGATTGCTCTGATAACTGGACATGGCCACTTCAGGAAACATCTCCACACAATTGGACTCAGAAATGAAAGTCAGATGTGTAGGCTTTGCAATCAGTCTGAAGAGACTGCCAAGCATATCATACTGGATTGCGAGAGACTCGGGGCAAGGAGAAGGGCTCTGTTTGGCTCCAAACAACCAGGTGATGAATGGGACGTTAGCATAGGGAAAAAACTCCTGGATCTTGTAAAGGGCACAGGTATTGGTTTGCCCAACTAACGTACTAGGGACACACAATAAGCTTCGGTTGACGTGTGAGGATCTTTGAATCTTTGGATCTTTGAATCCGTCCCTTATAACATAACATAACATAACATAACATGTGTTGGGCGGAGCTATTAGGATAGTTGCTATGGCAACGTGACGTTACGCCATGTAACCTGTTTCATTCAGTAGCGTGGCCAAGAGTCTAGACTCCAGGCTCTGGTTTCTAGTGTGTTGTGTTGCTTGTACTGTGTTGCTTTCTTCATGTATTGTTAGATACAGTTGCATATTATACAGCATAAAAACAGCTTAGTATATTTAAGCAATGAATGAATGTAATGATTTTGTCACATATTTGCTTCGAACTCTGTTTTCCTCTTTGTTTTTTGAAGAAAAATGTGCTTTGAAAGGCGGTAATGGAAATTTAAAAAAAATATTGAAAAATTTAAGGTAAGCTTGAAAATTTCTAGACTCCCCTAGTAGTTGGAGATAGCTTCGCCACTGCAAATTTTCTCTCTTTGTTTGTCTTTGTGTATTATTTTACATTAGTCCCCACCATCTTGCAAACTTGCCCATGACGTTAAAACACAATTAAACACATCCTTAGAAAAGTTTATAAGCACCAAAATAAGTCAATTGACTTGAAAATTGAAATAAAATATTTGAAGATGAAAGGAAACCAAGGGGTTTTGGTCTGAGTTACCCAGCATTTGGTTCCGCGGGTTTCTGCTTTCTGTAACAGTACATGGGCGAATTTGCAATGAAACTAAACCAATGTGAATGCGGGGAAGTGGGATTATTCTATTCACACACCTGTCCCTGTACAATATTCATATTCATTCAACCCTATTCATTTATAATGAACAATCTTTAAAGAGATATCTCCTTTCATATTCCATCATGAATTTGCAAAGAGAGCAGTTTTGGACTCAATGCCCGATGTCTTATTCGTTCAGTAAATCATTCAGTAGCGGCCCTAAGGCTTGTTTCACACATACCCGGTAGTCTGATGACCGGTGTCATTCACCTGGCCATAGGCACATTGTATCATATGGAGTGCTTCACTTTCATCCGATTTTTGAAATCATATGCCAATGTAATTATGTTGGGTAAAATGACTATGATTACCCAACTCGGGATATTTTTATATATTTTAGGGTATTTTTTATATATTTTAGGGTATTTTTATGTATTTTAGGCTATTTTTATATATTTAGGGTATTTTTTATTTTGTACTATTGTTTATGGAGAAGAATAAATGTTATTTCAATTTCAACTATCGGGTATGTATGAAACAAGCCGTATGGCCGCAATCATTTATTGCAATGAAAAGTTCAAATGTTGAAACAAGCTTCATTTTAAAATAGTCAAAATTATCTAAATTGGAAAAAAACAGTACTGTTGTTTTCATATAACTTGGCAGCAGTAGGTTGGGTTCAGATGTAGCATGTCCCATCTGCTACATGCTGCCAAGTTATATGAATACTACAGTAAGTTCAAGGAAATGACCACAGTCAAATACTACACTATAGTATAATTCACCTGCTTACAAGGAGGAATATGCTCTGATATATTCTATTTCCAAAATTAAATTAGCTAACGTATCTAGTGTGATCAATTGCAGATGAATACTTGAAAGAAATTAAAGATAACAATAAATATGGCTCACGAGTGAAAGTTTTGGACATGTGCTGCGGTAAAGGCGGGGATCTGTTCAAATGGCGAACTGGGAGAATTTCTCATTTGATTTGTGCTGACTTGGCAGAGACGTCTGTAAAACAATGTGAAAAGCGATTTGAAGACCTCAAAATGCGTAATGAGCCTCATATGCCTCCTCTATTCACAGCAGAGTTCATTTCTGCTGATTGTACTAAGGTGAGGTCCATCATGAATTTATGTATTTAATCGTGTAAATATAATTATCATGAATTGGTCGGCCTCGGTGGCTCAGTCAGTTGGGGCGCTTATCTCTGATTAGATAAGATTATGGCTGGTTGTTCATCATCGAGTTCTTGAGTTCGAATCTCGGCTTGGATGTTTTCACCTTGTCATCATTCACCTCATCTCCAAGCACAAGTGTCAAGACTCATATGGGTATCATCCGGCATAAAAATCCAATGTAGCTTTTACGATTCCATTTAAAGCATACCATTCAGCAGTTTAATATATATATATATTATTGCTGACGATGCCCACATGAGTCCGAGACTTGTGCGTGGGTAATGAGGTGAATTATTACAAATAGATGCCAGACGGAGAGGCAGGTTTCGAACCCACGACCGCTTAAACGACAGCAAGCTGGAGTTGTGACGCCCCAACTGCGCTAAGCGGCCCGCCATCAATTAAAGCAATTTTGTTCACTCAAGCTGTAGATTAGGAAATATACTTATACTGCTTATTTAACTCCACACCATCTTCTTTTACAATTATGAATTTCATGAACTTTCTTTAAAAACATAAAATAGTCACGTAATTTTATAGTTATGGTATCACCGAACTAAAATTTCGCCCCTCAAGTTCTAAACAAAATGTAAACATGTCAACTCTTTCCAGTTCTTCGTTATTTTACGTGCAAGCTAACCTCAATGTTTTGGACAAACAGATCAGTCAAAATTAGTGAAGAGAGTAGTTCTGGACTATGTCTCGTTGCATCTTTACATAAATTGTTATTTTGTCAAAAATAAATGATAAATAATTAAAATTCAAATTTAATTCACGTGAAATTAAAAAAATTGAGTTACTTATTTTTCAAGTGGAGATTTTTCATGAGACTTAAACCTACTTAGAAAATATTCGTTGAAATTTTGTAATTGAGCTGTATTTTCACATTCTATTCAACGTAGCCCAGATAAATTAAATGAATGGTGTCTGTTATGTCTCAAAATACATGTTTCATTATGATTCTTAATATAAACTTAATAAAACAACTTTTGAATGGAAATTAACTCACGTTATGGCGTGACGGCCGTTTCGCTCTGTTGTCTAGAGCATCGTCAGACGACCCACAGTACACTGTGCGACCAACAGAGCGAAACGGCCGTCACGCCATAACGTGAGTTAATTTCCATTCAAAAGTTGTTTTATTAAGTTTATATTACATATTAGTGGAAACAAGATGGATCTTCAACATTATGATTCTTGTATAATATATTATTTTCCAGTCCTATTGAGCAAAACTAGATGTATGTAGGTGACATGGATGTATGTAGGTGACGGATGTATGTATGTATGTAGTTAAGCTTTCCAAAACACAGGGAATGTATCTCTATACAGGAGCAAAATTATTTAGTAAACTGCCAGTGAATGTGAGAGATAAAGAATGCAAACAATTTAAAAATATTGTCTCAAAGTGGCTGAAAGAAAATGCATTCTACTCAGTCAATGAAATGCTATCCTGTACCACGCCCTTAACTATGGGATTATGCTAGTATGATAAGGTGTTCACTCTATCAATTCTGTTTTTGATTTGTCCTGCAATGTTAATGTTAGCCTGTAAATTTTGTTGTGTATCATGCCCATGTTGGAACATGTTAGTATAAAAACTTGTTTTGTTTTTTCAAATGTTGACTTATACTTCGTTGTATGTAATGCATTAGTTATAGTGACTTTTGTCAATGCTGAAATTTGTATGACAATAAAACATTCTTGATTGTTGATGTATTAACGACAGTGTTGTTGTTGTTGGTGTTTCAGGTACGATTAAGAGAAAAGTACAGAGACGTTACAGTTTCATTAGATCTTGTCAGCTGTCAGTTCTCATTCCATTACAGTTTTGAGTCTCTAGCGCAGGCCGAGTGCATACTACGCAATGCGTCTGAATGCTTGCAAGCTGGTGGCTATTTTATTGGTACAATGCCTGATGCTTATGAAATCATGTAAGTGAACCTACTGCTTATGCTAGTTACCTAGATTATTCAAAAAATAATTTTCAGCATCCATAGCGAGTCTTCTGCAGTAGGACCACGCCATTTTGACTAACTGTCTTTCCGGCGGTCGCGGATTCGATTCCCGTTCAGCCTGGCATCGTTATATGATCATTCTCAATTTATTAATTTCGAATTCCTCAAAGTGCTGTCAATTATACCGTAGCTGATTTTCCATTGGTTATTCAATGGTGTTGTCATTATTCACCATTGCGGAAGTCTTCAGTATAGGCTTATTGATAGCACTTTGAAATTGATAAAATTGTGTTCTATATATTTGGTGTTTTGATAAATTGTCAGTCCTTCAAAACCAACGGGTCACTACCTTCTGTCCGACTTTCCATCTCTCCGAATATACCATTTGTCCGACTTTTGTACCAGTTGTCAAAAATCAATTCAACTTAGTATTTCCACTTGTCCGAATAACCATTTGCACGAATATACCACTTGTCCGACTTCTACATGACGCGTTATAAGGCCAGAAACAACTTCTCCGAATATACTACTTGTCCGAATCTACCACTTGTCCGACTCGACTGTAGCGCATTCTAGCGGCAGAATTATCATGTCCCAGGCACTAGGTACTCTAGCCTTTAATCAACGCCTTCTAGAGATACTTCTGCATTATCTATCGCCTATCTCTGTACGCAGTGGCTACAGTCACGGCAGCCGGGTCTCCATTGGGTAGCCGGCAGATAGATGACTCATTTACTTTGAACATTTGCGCCTGCACCAATTCTCCTTCTCTTTCTCAACCGATGGGTGTATACTCACTCCCGTAAAGCCAACCTCGGGAAAGTGGTTTCCTAACTTTATTGTGCCTAACCTGTTTCCCGATAAACATATAAATACTGAAATTAGTTTGCATTTGCACTGTGTTCGGAGGCGGCATTTTGGAAATGTTATATTCACTTGACTTATATTGTCTTATGGTTTAGAGCTCCTCATATGTTTGCAAATTATGAATTTTTCAAATAAAAATAGAAATTTTATAGAAATTTTTTATAAATTTTAATTTTCTTTATGAATTTTTCAAATAAAAATATAAATTTTTTTAATTTAAATTTTCTAAATAAAAATATAAATTTTTTAAATAAAAATATAAATTTTTTAAATAAAAAAATAAATATTTTATAAATTTAAATTTTCTTGTGAGAATATTGCGACCCCCAAAAATGTCAGTTTATTGCTTCTTAGGGTGTGAAGATGTCACAAAAAAATTGTTGGAAAATTCGAATTAGTCCAGTGCGCTGTTGAGAAAAAAGTTTTAGCAATTGAAAAATACAATAATGTGAATTACGAGTTATCTATCATTCACTAACAGACTGTTAGACATAAATTTTTAGTACGGTAAAGCATAAACGCCTTGAAAAGAAGACGTTATTCTCTCTTAGGGGTTTCAAATGTTGAATTTAAAAGAAAAAAAAAGTGTTCAATATGGTTCTTTTCCAATGATGCATGAGGCTTCATAGAAATAATGATCTCTAGATTCTAGGAAAGCGCAAATGAATGTAATAGCGGTATCCCACACAGCACAAAATATCCTCAGGATATCCTGACCAGTTCCCATATGTCCCACAAAGATCCCGGGATATTGAAATGTCACTGGGATCTCTGAAGGATATTACATATGGGATATGATATCCTGGGGATACCCCAGGATATCACATACTGGGATGGTATATCCCAGGATATCACATACTGGGATGATAAATCCTGGGGATATCCCAGAATATCACATGCTGGGATGATATATCCCAGGGAGATCCTAGGATATTATATGCTGGGATGATATATCTGAGGGAGATCCCAGGATATCACATACTGGGATGATATATCTGAGGAAGATCCCAGGATATCATATATACTAAAATGAAATATATCTGAATCTTTCTAGAATGTTATATCAGGGATTTGATATTCTGGGCTAATCCCTGGATATCTTATACAGGAATACAATACCTTTCAATCCTGAAATACTCCCTTATATTAAGGGATATGAGGAAGATTATCTATCTCTCTCGTCCTCTCACCCCCTCACACTTCACTCACTTGCTCATCACTCTCTCAAACTCACTCATTCCCTCTCACTCTCTCTCTCTCGCTCTCTCTCAATCTCTCTCTCTCGCTCTCTCTCTCAATCTCTCTCTCTCTCTCTCTTCTCTCTCTCTCTCTCTCTCTCTCTCTCTCTCCTAACCTAACTTCGGAGCCACTAATCATATAATTAAGTATGAACACTCATTTTGTAGGGAATTTTATTCTCATTAAGATTGAATTGAACATTTTGTCTTGAAAAACTCTTCCCTTTCGAGATAATAGCAGTTAACATACTTTTGGGGGTGAAGCCACCCCCGCACTAGGCTACCTTATCCTACCGCAATCTGTTGGAAGTTCTGGTAACTACCATCACATTGTATCAATTGATATGCAATTTCACAATGTTTATTAAATATCCCTTGTAATATTTAAAGTATAAATATTTTAACTAACAAAGTTGATAATTTTCCTATTCTTAGAGTATTTAAAGACACTTTTTCTATGATCCTAGAATCCTCCAGCCTAAAATAACAGATCAAAGTTACCAAATTTTGTACCTCTCACTAGGATTTTTGTAGCTGTTAGATGGGGGTGTCACTAATGCACAAACTATTCAATTTACCTTAATAAAGTATCAAATCTCAGCCTGTTGATTAAGATCACAGTGTAGTAACTGTTTTTACCAGCTTAATATCACACCTCTAATAATAATAAGATAGGGAAAGGATATCCCATACATATCCTCAGGATCCCCTCTGTGGGATTTGGACAGCTTTTCCCTTATCCCTAGGATGTCCCTGGGTTTTATTTGGGATATTCTTTCTGGGATATCCTTGTAAACTCAAAGTGGGATATTCTAGGAATATTCTGAAGATATCCACTAGAAAATCCTGCGGTGGGATATTTCATCCCCAGGATATCCCATACATATCCCCTGGATCTCCTTTGTGGGATTTGGGCGGACATTCAGATATCCCTGGGATTTATTTAGGATATAATGGGATGTCCAGAGGATATTCTGTCTGGGATATCCCTGGAAACTTAAAGTGGGATATTCTAGGAATATTCTGAGGATATCCACTAGAAAATCCTGTGGTGGGATATTTCATCCCCAGGACATCCTATGCATATCCCCTGGATATCCTTCACGGGATTTGGGCGGACATTCAGTTATCCCTAGGATATCCCTGGGACTTATTTAGGATATAATGGGATGTCCTGAGGATATTCTCAATATTCTTGTGGGATATTCTTGGGATATCTTGAGGACATCCTTGTGCTGTGTGGGATACTGTGATAATCAGAAAGTATATATTATTGCACTGGCATTAAATCTGCCATTCTAATATACGTAGTATTCAGATACCGGTACTCTACGTCAATATATTAATTTATCCCACTCTAATATAATTATGCTATATTTATGCAAGCTACGCTGGGGTACTGAGCCGTAACCATCGTACAGAGCACTGACATTATAAATAGCAGCGCATGCGCAAATGTTCAAAGTAAATGAGTCATTTATCTGCCGGCTACCCAATGGAGACCCGGCTGCCGTGACTTTCCACAGCGATCTCTGTATGCTAAGCTAGAAAATTAAATAAAAATAGATTTCACCTTTTGAGGTTAGCTCTGTTGTTCAGCCATTAGATTAGATATTTGTCTATTAGCCAATAAATTGAGAGTTAGTGATATTCGACTCAGATTCGGCAAATAAATTATTGATATAAATCTCTTTGAGACTAGTATTATGCTATGCTACTGAATGCCATCACATTCATTATATTATGCCAACAAAGAACAGTACCAATGAAAAACTTCAATTTCAATGCCAAGTAGTCTTTTCCCCAATAAAATTACACCAAATTATTTTTTACTAAGTGTGGGAATAGAAAGAAAATTAACCTTGCGAACAGAGATTTCTATGATATACTTTCTTCAAGGTATCTAGACCTAGACTATGAGTATGAGGTAGGCTTGTTTGAGGAATATAAGGTAACTTATTCATGTTACTTTCACGGAACTATTGCTCTAACCGGTCAGGAACTATAGAACTATGGAGTCTGCATCCAGAACTATCGTTTTTTTGTACTTCGAAGTAGGATCCAACGAATTCATAGCTCACTATCCTAAAAATGAAAAGCACTTTTTAAATAGCTCAAAAAATATGGAGGAGAAGGTCGATTCTGATGCTCTCTCACCACCCCAATTGAAGATATTGATGACCTCATTAACGACCAACATTATTGTTATCAGGAATATGCCTAGGGAACTTCTGATAGGGTTTCAAGATCCATATAATATATTGATTAACAGATGAACTTTTGGGAAAATTGAGTCTCATATTTAACTCATACGACTCATACCTCAAGAATTGAGAATGTATCACTTGATTTGTGTAATGTAAGTTTTATGCACAGTAGGCTATTGAGCAATACAAATTTCACAATAATTGTTGACTGTAAGTGTTGTGGCTCGTGAGCTAGGTTTTTATACATTATTATATTATTATAATATTATTATTATTATTATACATAAGAGACTCACACAATAACTTAAACACAACTTGGATGTATACAAGTATGGTCTGACACTCTACTCAGAATTGAAAGCAGCAAAGGTTTGATTTTTGTGATCAAAACATTCCAATAATAACAAAACAGTTATTTCTTAATTTAATTGAATCTTAAACACGATTTCATAACACTTAATCATTCACAATGTGAAAAGGAGATGAATTAATACTCTATTTGAATTAAGATTTTGGTTTTAGAAGAAAACTTCAATCTGAACAATTCCAATATTTCAAATTTAACGGCAAACTCATGCTGATTGGTAATTGGCTGATTTCTCGACGCGTCATGCCAATAACTCAATGCCATCTAGTGTTCATGTCACCACAGTCATAATATACTCATTAATCCTATTTGACACTATTACAGCAGTTTCTAGTTATCAAATTATTATAACGAAAAGTAAACATTTGATAGTGTGTGAAAAAATAAAAAAAACACGATATTTTCGGTTAGGCGTGATAAACTACGCCGCTAGAATGCGCTACAGTCGAGTCGGACAAATGGTAGATTCGGACAAGTGGTATATTCGGTGAAGTGGTTTCTGAACTTATAAGATGTCATGTGATAGTCGGACAAGTGGTATATTCGGACAAATGGATTTTCGGTCAAGTGGTAACACGTACTTTTCTAATTCAATACAAGTCGTAAGAAAGTCGGACAAATGGTATATTCGGAGAAATGGATAGTCGGACAGATGGTGGCCCCCCAAAACCAACATCATCATTCACTTCATAACCCACATAGGCTACAAGTTTCAGACTGAAATTGGTATTATTATATTAACAAATTTGATATAGCAATTAGTAAAAAGTTTACGGAAGTCTTCAGTAGAATTTAGAGCACTTTGATGGATTCGAAACTAATAACATAATTGTGTTTTGATTGAATTTATTTGGTTTGATACGGTTAAGTAAATGATTGAATTAAATTCACACGATATTGCAATAATTGATAATTAATACATACAAAAGTTAATAATTTTCGAATTCTCATTTAATAATTTGTTTTCTCGGAGGATGAAGCCCACATAGGTCTGAGACCTGTGCGTGAGTAATGAATTGGATGATGGTGATTGATGAGTTGGACCTACAGTTTAAGGTAGGTTCCGAACCACCGGGAAGTGATTTTACAGCAGAGAACAGAGTCTTTTTTGTTGGCCAATCCAATCGGTCACCCTTACAAAGATGGCCCAGGAATTCAATTGATTATATGGGAGACTTCCGTATTGACAATAGTAACAATTAGTTTTGCGACAATTCGATGAATCCTAAAAATTATGTCACCGCTGAGATCTGAATCCGGGTCTTTCTATTTCGAGGATGGGTCAATAATATAGGTGGTGTTTATTCTTGTTCATTTTATACTAATGCCTGGCTCGGATCCTGGTGGTAGAATGGTTTTTAGGAGTCATCGAATTTTTGCAAAACTGTTAATGTTAATATCTCTAATATGGAATTCTCCAGTACAGTTAATAGAATTACCAATACGAATTAAATAACAATAGCTGTTGGTCAATAAAATACTTCGATTTCTTGGGAACAAAGTAAATTTCTGAAATCTGTGCATAATGCTTAGTTCACAAAATCTCTATAGAAAATTTTCCGTTATTGGTGGGGCCCTTCCACAAATGACTGACTCTCTTAATTATGTAATGCATGATCCTAAAAACAATGTTTGCCATAGGTCTCTTAAGACCTGGCTAAGTATGAGGTTATACAAATATCAAATATCGTGAATTTCTTAATCAGTGAACCGTAACTATGTTGCGTCAGCTCTATTTTTATTGTTACACCATGCCTCCCATAACATGGCTCAAACGGCGAGATGTAACTACCTGTGAAAGCCCCTAATACACAGGTAGAAGATAGTATAGCCCATGTAACCAAATTCAGAGTTCATTGAAGCAAATTCTGTAGATATCGTGATTTCCAGATGACTCTTGTCCTGGTTGTGGTAACCGTCAAGGACAGCTACAGTATTGGTGCAATATTGTACTATTGTGAAAACTGTAATGCTTCTCAAGACCTCAGAAGCTGCTACAATAAATATTTTATCTATTTCAAATTTAAGCGCACAACATGCCTTCAGTAGCTTTCATTAAGTCTGAAGTCTTGTTTATCATTTGTCAAATTGGTAAGTTTGTTTAGAAGTAATGAGGTAGAAGTTAGAAGTAAACTCCTGAGGTTTGAGGGCATTTTTTTGAATATGATCAATCCTATATAATTATCAGCTACTTGCTTTTATCTGCCTAACGCTGAAGAGAAAAAAGAAGAAGACACAGAAGAAGAATAATAATAGACGATGTTGATGATTAAAAAGAAAAAGGAGAAGTGGGTTAAGAAAAAAGAAGCTATTGAATTTGTATATAGGCTATTAGAATATTTATTTAGCCATACAGATATTACATGTTAATACATACGCCAGTCAACAACAATATATATATTTTTTTTAAACACCAATAATTTACATTTATAATAAAATATAATAACACCATAAAGTATACAGGCTGGTCAAAAACAAGCATTAAAATTGCACAAATACACAGAAGTCTCCTAATGTCCACCTACTATCCATAAATTCCTTAACTGAGTAGAAAGGATTATTCAGTAAGAACAGATTGATAGTATTCCTGAAATCTCTGTAATTGAGCTGTCTTACTCTATAGGCAGCTTATTCATTAATCTTGTGGATATATTAGGGAAGTGATAGCCGCGAGCCGTAGCAGGTATCTGTTCAATCAGATAGATAAGATGCGTTCTCGTAGGTCCTGTTTGTAACGGTGACCGATTAGATTGGCCAGCAAAAAAGGCAATGTTCTCTGCTGAAAATCACTTCCCGGTGGTTCGGAACCCACCTAAAACTGTAGCTCCAACTCATCAATCACCATCATCCAACTCATTACCCACGCACAGGTCTCAGACTGCGTTACTTAGGGCACGATCCATCTCTCTAGATTTCGGAGCTCTGAAAACACAAATTAAATTATTTTGTAACATAGTTGTATTGATAACATTAAATTGAATCGATTGTATTAGTTTATGCAACGATCGTATTATGGCTAATTTTAAGCCACAAGTTAGGACACGTGTGGAGCGAGTGTCCTAAACATATCACGAGTGGCTTTTAGAATATAGAATAGAATATAGAAGTTGATTTATTCAACACAGCATATACAGTTACATACAGTTGAATATCGTCTTTACCAGCAGCATCAATTGAACAGAATTAAAATGAAATGCAGAGAACATAGCAAACACACAACAACAAACAGACAACGAACAAAAAGAACATGAACAAACGATCAACAGTGAACATCCCTTACAAAAAAAAACAAAAACATGTGATAATACTCATTACCCACGCACAGCTCTCAGATCCTCAAAAAAAGAAGAAACAAATTAATATTGACAGGACTTTTATCCGTTCTAAATAACCTACTACATGAAATATTCAAAGATTGACTAGACCTTGTTGAGTAGTTATGAGTAATATTTATTCCTTATTCTCATTTTATCTGGGTTAGATTTAAGATACAATAATACATTGTAGGATATACTAGGAGAAAAGAGTGAGAATTTGAAGGCGCCTAAAAAGATCTCTACACTGATCCCGTCTATGAGCCCCAGCAATGACTCTTGACAGCTTTTTTTTTTGACATTTTACATATTCTACAGATCCATATTCGATTGAATCGGGCAACCTGCTAGTATTACTATAATATTCTTCTTGTTTCAGATCAAGGCTTGAGAAAAGTGATGGGTTATCTTTTGGTAACGAAGTTTATAAAATTTCTTTTGAATCTAAAGAAAGACCTTTTCCTCTTTTCGGAGGAAAATACAATTTTCATTTGGAAGGTGTTGTCGACTGCCCGGAGTTCCTTGTGCATTTTCCTACGCTGGAAAAGTTGGTGCAATATTCTTTAATTACAGTAATCATAATTTTTGTTCTCTTGTCTTCCCTATTGTTCCATACATAAACATTAAAAAACTTTTGGAAACAATAAAGCCCTAGGTAAAAACCAGTTTGGGAAATAAATTCACTTTGAAGCAAAAGTTTGATTATAATTTTACCTCCCGTTATATTAGATTTCTTTATTCATGTAAGTTTACAAATTTCGCATATGAGTAGTTGAAACAAAATTTTGTTTCAAAAATATTACCCAGTTAAGGTTTTTTATATCAAGTTATATTGTCTCCTTTTTGTATTTCTCTGATTATTTCTTCTCTTCTTTCTAATTTTTGATTTCTCAAAATATTATATTATTTTATATTTCTTTTTGTCAGTTGTAAAATTATTTTTTATTGTGTCATTAAGGCTCGTAATGGATTACTGTGTGAGCTTTTCTGTGTGAATAAATAAATAAATGTAATGTTGGCAGACGCAATGTAAGGACTCGAGTTTTTGTATTGAATAAAAAGTAGCCAAACAAGAAAATGAGGCTGAGTACCACTCGATTTTAAACAGGAATATTAGAAAATTTCTGTTTATTGTATGTAACTACTATCGGAATTCTATTAATTGGAACTACTCTTACTAGGTCATAAATTATTATGAATCAACTTGAAATCTCTACTACAATCAACACGTTTTGCATTTATTTAAAATTGATTGCTTGCATTTGCATTATACTTTTATGAAAATTAAATGTTTATACATTTATTACATGAATAATTTCGTAATTCATGAAATGTCGCCTTCAATTACAGGTTAGCTCTAAAGTACGGCCTAGAAAAAGTTAGAAATGAAAAATTCGAAGAATTCTTCAATAGGAAAAGAAGGACCTATTATGGGCAAAATTTGCTCACTAAGATGCAGGCATTAGAGGTGAGTAGAACGTTTCTGTCACATTAAAGTACTCTATGTGCCATTAATTAATCTGAAGACAAACTAAACATAATCTTGAAACAACTCAGGAAGACAAGTAGCTCAACCACTGGAGAATCTCCATACTTTCTGATGTTTGGGAGAAATGTGAGAACAGAGATAGATCTGTTAACCGAACAAGGTTTTCAAGCACAGGAAGGAAATAAAGCACCAAAAAGAGTTTTCCAAAAAGGTCAAAGGGTGTTGATAAAAAATTACTCCAGCAGTTCAGGAAAAAAATGGGTGTCAGGAATAATTGATAAAAATATTGGAAAAGTTTTATACCTTGTAAGGACAGAAGACGAAGTATTCAAAAGACATTGCGACCAGATAAGACAACTCAATTAGAGGGGGAGGATTGCCATATATCAGATGATTAGAATACATATGATTTTGCATTAGTTATAATTTATGTTGTTGATAACAAGTCATTCTGTAATAGGTTTCAATACAAGATGGTTGATGAATTATACAGAAGTATTTCATTACCTATTTAAGACATAACAATTGGCACTTGAAGTTACAATTTATTGTTAGACGTTTTAACTCTTGTGCGTAAGCTGCAATATTTTCATCCATATCTTGCGTTTTACTTATAAATTTGTGTTGACTAGCAACCGTACTTGGAGCTGGATTCAAACTGTTTTCCAATATATCCGAGATTTCTTCATATGACTTGTCACCTGGTCGTTCAGGAGCAATTAAATCACATAACTTTTGATGTAAGTCTGGAGTAAGTTTGCTAATAAACAGCTGAACTTTGATTTTCAAATTGCTAATTTTTCTTAATTCTACAAAATTCTCTCGAATCTTAATAAAAAATTTCTGAATGTTTCATTTTCGGAATAAGGTGTAAAACTTACGTTAGTTGTCGATGTTTCTGTGCTTTTCAACTCTCTTACTTCTGCTGCTGGTCTTACTGTATTATTTTTGTTAATCTGTTGTGTTATTAGTTCCTCCAATTTTGTTCGTGTCTCCATGTATTCACTATCTATTTGCCATCTGTACTCCATTTCAGTTTCTAGCTCCTCTTCTTTTGTGTGCGAGTCTATTTCTTCTTGGACCTTGTTGTAGTTATTCCAATACAATTCAAGTGTATTTACCTTCACCTTGATTGCTGCTACTGTTAGATCTTCATCGAACCATTTCTTTGTTCGTGTGATTTGGCCTTTAAGCACAGCTCTACTCTTCTTTAGTTTCTCCATTTCTTTTTCGTCCATTTTAATCCTCGTCGCCAATTGTTATGTCTTAAATAGGTAATGAAATACTTCTGTATAATTCATCAACCATCTTGTATTGAAACTTATTACAGAATGACTTGTTATCAACAACATAAATTATAACTAATGCAAAATCATATGTATTCTAATCATCTATGTAATAAATTCTCTATTTTAGATAAGAACTTCTCGCTTGTGGTAGAAATGACATTTTCAGGTTTTGTAGAAAACTTTGTAAAGACAGGTAGAGTACTTTAGTTTATATATTAGAGAAACATTATCTAATTTAAGAGTATTTCGGGCATGGTTATCAATTTAGTTGATTATTACTGACGTTAAACTATCAGTTTGGCCACTTTCATATTCTAATATAAATAATTAAAGCAATGAATAATAAGAAGAAATTGTCACAACCACATTTATTAAAACTTCGAGAAACTAGTTTCGGTTTTTACACCATTATCAATCTCAATCAAACTCAGTTTGATTGAGATTGATAATGGTGTAACAACCGAAACTAGTTTCTCGAAGTTTTAATAAATGTTATTGTGACAATTTCGTCTTATTATTCATTATGGATACCTTCCACAATATCACCTTCGCCATTACTAAGAAAGGAAAAATAATTAAAGCAGCTAACATCGAGTATGCATTAGCGTATGGCTTTTAATGGTGGGGATTCCCTTACGGGTTGTTCCACCTCGCCTTTTAAGCCATGTTATGAGGAACATGGTGGACCTACTATATTAGGTGGGTTCCGAACCACCGGGTAATTGATAATAAAGCTCATAACGTCAAGTTATTGAAGCACGGCCGCCCATCCAAGCGTAGTCTTAAGCGGTGTGACTGCACTAAAAGAGCTATATAATTAAAAATTCAATCCTTTTCCTTGGTTTTTATCTACATTTTTTGCATTTTGCATTCGACTCTCTCCAGCGGTCCACGAGTGTGCCTTGTGTGCTGGAATGTATATTTCTTATATATAAGCAGCGGGCCGCTTAGCACAGTTGGTTAGTTCGTCGCAACTTCAGCTTTTTGTCGTTAATTTCTATATAGCTTATATTGAATTTGTTTCTTTCGACTACTAATAGTGTTAAGACTTTGAAATGTTCTTTTGTTGTAAATTTTTTGTGTATTTACTTCAGAATAAAATATCTATCTATAAATGCACTACACACTGCAGTAATGGTCCTTTACTTATTCACGAAAAACCCAATTAAAATTTTATATAATTTTAACCACATTAAATTTAACGCAGATTGTAATATATGTAAAGTTGCATTTTATAGTTTTTAAAATGAAATTAAAATACATCGAAAATTGGAATTTTCTACTCCAATTTAATTTTATCTAACATGTTTGCATGTTAACCATCTGAAAGAGCTTTATATAACATTTTTAGGCCTTTTATTTTAGAGTTCAATTCATTTATTATTCATACATTTACTAGTAGTCTGAAAAGCTTCTGGTGAAAGTTGTAGATTGTATTGGCCTTTTATTTTAGATCTCGATAATCATTTTATTTACTAATTGCGTGTTTTTAGATGAAGTTGAAAAATAGGGATTAGCAACGCTGCGAATCAATTTATAAGAAAATTTGAGTCTATGTTAAATATATTCCCCAAGCTGCTTCTCCTCACGCCTTAACAACTGTTCAAAAACTCATTCTTTGATTGTATTTATAAAATATACTGTATAATGAAAAAAATAGATAAATAAAAGAAGTAGATACTTATATTGAACAATTATAATCTTAGTTGAGGTACGCTGTACAATTTTAGCTGTTATGAACATTTAACAACACTGGTTTTATATTTAAGTGTTTTTTAAGATTATTTTCTACTATTGTCTTACCTAAGTTTTCGAAACAATTTTTTTTTTCAATTTCAGACTTACCCACCTGTCAATAAAGAAGAAAAATCATCTAGTTATGAAGGAACGCCTGATAATCGAGAAGAAAAATCAGTTGGCAATGAAGAAAATCCTGCTAATAAAGAAGCAAAGTTAATTGGTAATGAAGAAACCGATTACGAGCATGCCAAAGAGTATTTAAAAAGTAATAAAAGTAAACAGATTGGTACTTTGTCCACACCTGAATGGGAGGCTGCAAGTAAGTATCGTTTTGCACACTCATGATATCATAACATTTAGTTGAATATTTATTGACCTTGAGACCTTGCGCAAATAGAACGCAGGCTGCGCATTACTTTACTTTATTACTACATTACTTTTCTGCATTACTTCATTACCGTGAAGCACAGAAATAGGCTGTTTTAGCAAAACTTGTGCTATTTTTCCCGTTTGTTATTTGCTTGTCAGGTCAGTTCTGCCTATGCATTATGAATATAAGATCTGTAGAGCAAGTGGAGGTATAGATAGAGTGGTCCATATTAAACTTAAACTTACTATTTTGAACTTGTTTAGGTGCGACCTGATAATAACTGCAACACTGGACATGAGCCAGCCAGGTCATATGATATTATTAATAGCATTTCAGCTATTATCATATTATTATTAGTATCATATTATTATTAGTATCATATTATAATAGTATTATCATATTGGGAAGTGATAGCCGAGTGCCATAGCAGGTATCTGTTCAATCACAGATGAGCTACGAAAATCCTGGGCGCTCTTTGTAAGGGTGACCGATTGGATTGGCCAGAAAAAGGACTCTGTTCTCTGCTGTAAAATCACTTTCCGGTGGTTCGGAAACCACCTAAAACTGTAGGTCCAACTCAATCATTGTCATCCAATTCATTACCCACGCACAGGTCTCAGACCTATGTGGGCTTCATCCTCTGGAATAAAAATTCTACATCATCGTTCACCTCTTATCTCGGCTAATAATTCTTGATTAATAACTACGAATCAAAAATTATAAACCGATATAATAGGTGAACGCTGTGTTAAAACTCTGTAATTATCTAATAATATTGTTAAAAAACTAAATAGAGTAATTATTAAATTGGATTATGTGTCATCCATTCCAAACAACACTCAATTATCATGCCTTATTTATTTATTTTTAAAATTTATTAATATTAAGCACATATGTTTTTGTAAATGCAACAGAGGTTTGCCAAACAGTGACATGTCAATATACGTACAAGCTAATACAAAATTCATACAATTATTACCTGTCAGTCTGTGTAAAACAATTAAAATACATGAAAAATTATCATCAAATATTTAAAAAAGTTCCTCAGTTTTATATGGGCACTTACTGATGAGGTAACAGCTTAATCTACCCCAATTAATTATTCAAAATTAATTACTGGTGAAAAATCAGGGGACTCTGCTATACATTCATACTTCTCTTTTTTAACTCAATTTTATTGGTTGAATTTTATTGACGACTCTAGAGCCAATAAATGTTACTTTACTTGAGCCCCAGTTCACTCCTATTTATCTTGCTCTTTCCATTTCAACTTGGCATTAAGTCATTCTGAGGTATTTATCTATCTTATAATATATCCATTTAAATTGATGCGGATTGGATTATTAATATTCTTGTTGGTGGAGTCAACATTGGTGGAATTCGTTTCGTTCAATTTAATACTCCATTTTTTGGTGACTTAATCTTTTCTTTACATGAGTGAAGTGTTACGGCCGGTTACACGAAAGCCAATTAAATAAGGAGTTTAATGTCAGTTAACTAACCGGTTACACGAAAGCCAATTAAATAAGGAGTTTAATGTCAGTTAACTAACCGTCATGAGTGTAACGGGTTTATTTCAGTTGCACATAGATCCATTAGTTAATTTTCGTTAACCGAACATCTGGCAACACTGTAATTTGATCAACAGCTGATTTTGAAGTTGAGAAAAAAGATGAATTAGAATCATTTCATTGTGAATTATTTGAATCATTATTCAACTCTCTCAATATTATTATATTCTTAATAGTTTTATTCATTTTGAAAGGTGTTCAACACCTACGACCTAATTTGCAGTGCCGTGTTCTGGTGATTGATGAGTTGGACCTACAGTTTTAGGTGGGTTCCGAACCACCGGTAAGTGATTTTACAACAGAGAACAGTTTTGTAATTATTTATTTTTATTGTTACACCATGCCTCCCATAACATGGCTCAAACGGCGAGATGTAACTACCTGTGAAAGCCCCTAATACACAGGTAGAAGATAGTATAGCCCATGTAACCAAATTCAGAGTTCATTGAAGCAAATTCTGTAGATATCGTGATTTCCAGATGACTCTTGTCCTGGTTGTGGTAACCGTCAAGGACAGCTACAGTATTGGTGCAATATTGTACTATTGTGAAAACTGTAATGCTTCTCAAGACCTCAGAAGCTGCTACAATAAATATTTTATCTATTTCAAATTTAAGTGCACATGCCTTCAGTAGCTTTCATTAAGTCTGAAGTCTTGTTTATCATTTGTCAAATTGGTAAGTTTGTTTAGAAGTAATGACTCCTGAGGTTTGAGGGCATTTTTTTGAATATGATCAATCCGATATAATTATCAGCTACTTGCTTTTATCTGCCTAATGCTGAGGAGAAAAAAGAAGAAGACGCAGAAGAAGAATAATAATAGACGATGTTGATGATTGCTATGCTATTTGCTATTTTGAGGATGAAGCCCACATAGGTCTGAGACCTGTGCGTGGGTAATGAGTTGGATGATGGTGATTGATGAGTTGGACCTACAGTTTTAGGTGGGTTCCGAACCACCGGTAAGTGATTTTACAACAGAGAACAGTTTTGTAATTATTAAGAAAATAATTACGTGGAGGGGGCCAAGTAAAAAAACCTCACTGAAGTGACAAAATAGAAATTCCTCCCATTAAGCTAGTATTTCTTTCTAGTGTTGAGTAGTAGCTTCCATCGAGACAGAAAAGAACAAAGAAGAGGTTTAAAAGGAAATATTCTCTTTCAATTTTCAAACACTAAATAAGCTGTTTTGTGACTTCCTAGAGGCCCCGAGAGAATCTTTTATTAGGTGTTTCACAAAATATTTTAGCATTTGATCAATTATTTTACTTTATCCACACCCCAAAACTGATGATGGATCAGAAGAAAAGACGAATGAAAAGATAACAGTTCAACTAAATAGACAACTTAATTAATTTCGAGATGAATATTAAGACTAGGCTACCTACTCGTAAAACAAACGCTTTGCCGGTCAACACTAGACTAACATCTCAGGTCAGTATTGTTAGTTTGAATTTGGCACAATAAAAGCGATAACATTATTCGATGAATACTATTTTTTATTGAGAAAATTGAATTGATCTGCTAACCCACTCCTTAGTAGGTATTCAATAAACATAACCTATAAAATGTAACTTAAGAAGCATTAGTGAGATTTAATCCTCGGTGAGCGGGCGGTTAAACATATCTTACACCGCTTAGCTTAATCGGCGTTATATCTTTTAGTTTGTCCTTTTACAACCAAATTGTCTCCATTAAATTTTATCTCCGTAGAATGGCGTCATTCTACAGAGATTAAATTTAATTGGCTTTCGTGCAACTGGCCGTTAAAGTCTTAAATCCAGATTCATACTAAGTTACAGTAGTCGCCACATAGCTGTGCCCGCCGGCAAAGGGCCAGGAGAGTACGACACTACCTGCGCTGAAAACATTTGACCACTTTACAAAAAGTTCGAAAATTTACAAATCGAAATTTCCATGACATTGAAAAGTTATGCATCGAGAAACTTTTTTGTCTTCAATAATTTTCATATACATTCAGCGTATGAAATGTAGAGAATAAATTGAATTTATTTTCTGTGAAAGAATCATCTGACTAGACCTATTTGGTGAGATTTTGCAAAGATTCTAAACACGCGTATCTATGCTCCCTTTAGGCACTTCCAACAATACAATAAAGCAACTTGTCTTCGCCTTTGCAGCAGACTGACTGATCTAGTTTGTTCAATTCAGTGAATGAAGTTGGACTCTAAGGTTGCAATATACATTTTTTACGAATTCCACTTTATTCAACTTGAATAACAATGAAGAGGAGAAACACTTGACCGAAAAGTAAACCCGAATCACAGCCCGAATGCAAGCAATCTGAACGCAGTGTCAAGTCAAGTGCACTGACAGTAGCGTTCAATGGTTCAGCAGCAGACAGCAGACGTATGTAGAAAGGCATTGATATCACCCCGCGAACCTTACTTCATCTACAAGGTATTTCAAGGACACGCGGGCACAGCTATATGGTGCTTACTGTACTTTGCTTCATTAATGTGTGACATTTTTTTAAAGCTACTAATTTAATATTTTTCTGGTATTTTTACAGCTTTGTACCTCGTCTTTGCATTTAGAAAAATGAAGAAATCATATGATTCTAATAATGAAGTCATATACAAGCCAGTTATTCCTAAATCGAAACCAGAAGAGCGAGATAACGATCGCGAGGAGTCGAGGAGAAAGTACGCCAGAAGAGAGTAAAGTACGCCATGCAAGTGCATGAGGTTGAATTCATTTCACGAGCTGTGTAATCTACTTCACACTGACAGACTCTTTATGGAGTTGCAAATGACTGACTGGCTTCATGTTCTGCCTTTTTCGTCAACAGTAATCATAAGTGGTTAATTACGAACAATTAATTATTTAAATAGTATTAGGACGCTGAATTAATTTATTGTTGTTGGATGGCAAGTAGTATATTTAATTATTAAACGTGTGAATTTGTTATTTTAAACGTTTCTTTTATCAAATTTAATCGTAATGATACGTACAGGGTGATTGAAAAACTGAAATATTATTTACACTACATGTTTGTACAACTGTCTCGTATTATTTTATTTTTAGTGATTGATTTTATATTGTTGTAGATCCATTTTAACTTTATCACTGTGTGATATTAAACTCAAATAGATGTTAAAAAAACTTTATGAGTGAATAGAAAAACTTTTTGTGTTTATCCATTTCGCTTTGATGCAGTGCTTTGTAAGACTAGTTTGACGGTCGAGCGGACTGGAAGCTTAAATAGTAGTGACAGACTGAAAGTCGCAGAGACCCATAAAGTCACGCAAAACGTAGTCTGAAGGGGTTTTTGACTTTTGCATTGAAAGAATGCAAGTTTAATGTCTCTCCATCAGCAGCGCTGCTGAGTTGCCTAATGTGAAGGGTCTTATTCTCTCCACCACTCCCACGATGTAATCATGACTTTCAATTCGTGACCCACGGCCAAAGGGACATTCCCCCTGAACATGGGCCAAGGTTTCCACTTTGTTTTGGCATCTCCTGCAAGTCGGTGATTGAGGGTTAGGGAGCTATAGCCCTTGTTGTTGTGGAATTTCTGAAAAGGAATTATCTGAATCGAGGGAAGTGATAGCCGAGTGGCGTAGCAGGTATCTGATCAATCAGAGAAGCTACGAAACTCCTGGGCCACCTTTGTAAGGTAACCGATTGGATTGGCCAGCAAAAAAGACTCTGTCCTCTGCTGTAAAATCACATCCCGGTGGTTCAGAACCCACCTAAACTGTAGGTCCAACTCATCAATCACCATCTTCCAATTCATTACCCACGCACAGGTCTCAGACCTAAATGGGCTTCATCCTCCGAAAAAAAAACATTCAAACTCAACTCAGTACACCGCCTACAGAGTCTGATAAAGCACTGCATCAGTGCGAAATGGCCACAACATTATAAGCAAGTGTTGATATTCACTCATAAAGTCTTTTAATATCAATTTTAGATTGATTTTATTTATTTTTAATGCAGTAAGACTTATCTAATATTATAAGAAATGTTCAGTTAATAGGATTAAACTAATTCAAATTTCGCTCTGAAAGACTGATAGAATTACCTTTTTTTTTCCTGGATCTAATTTATTATAGAAGATTCTACAGGCTGATTCTAGTGGGGCTGAGTAGAAGAAAATACTTCACTCTTAACTCGTCTACTAAAAATTTCTGTTTTCAATTCATTCTAATTTTCTAAATGTATTTGAACAATGAATAGAAATTCCTTAATTGACATGAAACATTTCACAATTTTTCTCTAACGTCATATTTCACAATGTATCGTCAACATCACAAGATCATTTTATGATGGAAACTTTTATAAATTCAATATCGAGAAAATACGCATGATACAAACATAGGCATAAACCATAACAAACCCACAAGTATTTTAATTGAACTGTCTTTTTCATATCAATGCTGAAGATTTCCGATAATCTATATAAACACCCATCCTTCAACATCGATTTGATTTTAGTTTTAAATTGAGTGCTGGGTAGATTTTCAAAGGTAAACAACCAGCTTCTTTGAAATCCAATACAGCGTAGAAACTTAAGATCATTCTCAAGTCTTGTGTTCTAACATGCACATTACTATTAATTATGCAAAAATTGCCATAAAACACGTTTTTCCACGTTTGAAGTGGGTAACTAGGCTAATATTGTTAAAAAAAAATTTCTACTAAACCTGTAAAGAATTCAATTTTGGAAATGAAATTAATAATCAAAACTCAAAACAATATAAAATCTGATCTTATTGGATCAAATAACAAGAATAGCAGGTTAACCGTGCTGAATTAGTGTGTTTTCTTTCAATAAAACCTGATTTTATGAATTCTGGGTATGCTTTTGGTTATTAGAATATTCACATTTTATTTCCAGAATTGAATTCTGAAGGTTTTGTTGGAAGAATTTGTTGGTTCATTTACAATAAACCAAGTTAATCCACTTCAAAATTGTTTTGTGGCAATTTTGTATATTTTCTTGAGTAACTCTATAATAATAATTATTATATAATTGGAGACTTTTAACGAGTTTTATTTAATTTTCAGCTCAATTTACCTAGAACCCGACCAAATTACAACTTAGAGGCAATTCCAATTTTGGAACGAGTAATTGATTGGGGTAGCTGAAATCTTCCGCTATCTTTATTTCTGTAACGAACCATTTCCGGGCCTATGTTTAAATGATTTTTTTTATATTTATTTTGATAAGAAGGATGAGCTGAAACAGTTTGGCAGATTCCTCCTGAAACACTCTGTATGTAGAAGGCAAAGACAATAAGCCTAGCTTTCTAAACAAAGACTTACAATACGTAGTCTCTAACACAAAGATATTGAGTATTATTGGCATATCAGACACTTATTTTAAACTACTCTTAATAGATAATACTTTTTTAATGGTTTTAAGAAAATTTCAAGTAAACGTTTTCATATTAATTGTGTAGCCTAATGCTCTACTCTCGAGAACAGGGAGTTGTCATTTGACTTCACTCTTTTGAATAAGATTAAAGAAACATGCATTAGAAAGCTAGCTCGGTGATAAGTCTAGAGTTCAATATGACACAGCGATTCTTGAGATTCGGAAAGTCATTTGTGGGTGACAATGGTTGATAAACATGTAAAACTGGATTCCTTAATTTTAAAATAAGTTCTGAAAAATGCCGACGTAATCACTTTACGGCTTTCAACTCAATCATTAAATTTTAGTCGACTGCTTTCTTGTGTGATGACTGGAGCGACGCTATTAACCAATGTAAATCGCAGAAGAATACGAATTGATAAGAATAAGTAAGTAAGCTATTAAAAATCCATCTAAAAAGTTACTTATGAAAACAATTTCCAATAAATAAAGTTAATATAAAAAATATATATTCAATAAAAATACTATTATCAATTACTACTATTATTATAACAATTTCTTTACAACCAGTTCTTTTTTGCCTAAATAAATTACATAGGGAGTACTGCAGATGTTTCTAATATATGAGCCTCAGGCTTAAGGGTGATGAAATGAGATAGAAAATCTATTAAAAGGAACGGCAATAGAAATATTCTCTAATGAACATCTATTTCAAATGATCTACGTTTTTATTAATCCAACATTCACTAATGGTTATGGTAGCACAGATCTTGACTTTTCGCATTAATAATAAATGAAGGCTGTGAACAGTTCCACAAGCATGCCATCTTTTTACTGGCATTATTTGAAACCCATTAATGTTCTGTATTTAATTGATTTTATTAAGTTGTTCAAATTGAATGAAATAGACAATTAATGATTTCCTGACCCCGACACATAGTTTTATAGTGGGGAATCATATTTTTTCAAATTTAGCAATTAAATCACTGTATTTTATATTTAATAATATATTGTCATGTTTGAGCTTATATATATTAATAAACTCCTCTGGATGTGTTCTCCATCATCCAGAGAAATTATTAATGATTAAATTGATTGTGCTTAATTTTACCTTTGGATGAAATTTAGGTAGTTATCGTGAATCTGGCGGAAATCTAGCTTTTCCTACTTGAATTGGCTTCCAAAAGAGAATCATTGATAAATCAGAGTGATTGAAAATAGCGTTCAAATAATAATACGGGCATAGTTTTATTGGTCACGAAATTTTTCCTGTCCCTTGCATATTGGTGCCGAGTAGAAACAAGCCCTTTATGAGACTGGAGCTTTTGTCCTTCCGTCGCCCTGTAAGAGGCTAGCAGCTATGAATCGTATGCACAAGCAATCATGCCATTGACTATCATATTAATTTTTATAATTGTAGCCGATCGGATTACTACTGTAGGTGACTCTTTTTTTCTTTCTTCAGACCGCAACCTTGTGTTGTAGTCCAAAGAGCGTACTACACAAACGAGGAGTGAGGTAGTTTGTGATTTCTTTCTTCACTGAGCTTACAGTTTTATATCAGTATGCCAAGCTCACCGAAACAAAGTCTGAAGCTATATGCCTGATAGTCCACTCACCACTAAACAGGGTCGGGCTACTTAAGTGAGTGCGTATACTATCCAGCACTCCTCTGAGCTACCTCCTGCGTCCAAACTATCATTTGTCAGAGACGTTTGGAAAGCAACGCAATTGGTATATACTTTTTTGTATTTGATATGAACAAAACTCAGTTCACCTCAAGCCACAATAAGGCATAGTAATTTAAAGACCGTAATTTCTACATTGGCATTGCGCACCTTAAATACTAAGAAAGATTAGCCGATCTCTTAAGATGCATTTACACTACGTACAAAACACTGTTATGCCAGTTTAACACTTTGTACAACTTTTCACAAAGGAATGCAGTTAACCAAAATTAAATTGTTATATAATTATGTATATTTAGCGTATAAATATATTTTTATTACACTGCGAAATAACAACTTAGTTATAAAATATTGTTTAACAAACTTTGTTGTATAACAATGTTACATAGTGTAAATTCGCCTTCTACTGAAAAAGATTCTCAGAGTGGTGTTCCAGGACCGCACGCAAATTAGTATCCAGATATTGTGTTGATGAGTTTGTTTCATGAATGAGTGTTTCACCACATAACATGGTGTCAGGTGTGGGGTCGGGTTGATACAAAGTTTTCTTTTGAAAAGATTCAATTCACAGATTCTCACACCCTTTACTAAACAATAAATAATTGCGACTGCTACCATACCGCAATTGTTAATGTTACAGGTTTTAAAAATTCAAGCATTTTGTAACTTCTACATTCAATAGAACCCTTCAAGATGGACATAAGACATCTTCCTATGTTATGCGATAAAATGTAGCCTACCGTAAATTATTTTGTTGAGTTTTGACAGTTGGTTCAGAAATTTGTAGGGTTCCTTTCACATCAAAATTAAGCCTCACCTCAACTAATTGATATAGTAATTATGGCAACTAGTGTATAAGAATGTATAAATTGTTGATCTGACTTGTCTTATACTCAACTGGAATCTCCAAGACGTAATTTACAAAACAAAATTATTACATAAACTGTTGTTGAACATGGAGTTCGGTATAACTATTCCTTGGATGTACTGTGTAGTATAACTTGCAATGACAGAAGTTCCGGTTTTTTGTGTGGTTGATGGGTCTCTAGCAACCTGTATCAGAGTATAGTGAGTATTTCATTTTATTTATTGGCAAAAACATTCTTTTTACAGTATACACTTTCAGAAAAGGTGCCTCGTAATTTTCTTAAATCTATAATAGTAATATAATATTAACAATTGAAAATAATTTACATAATTATCTAAGTGTAATAATAACAACATAATAGCTTAGCAAATTATCTACAATAGCATAAAAGCATAACACTAAGTACGGAAAAATCATCATCACCCAGGAAATCCTTAACACAGTAAAACATTTTTCTAACAATATTTTGCATAAATCGATTTTCAAGGTTCTAGTAGTAATTTGGTAAAATCAATTTTTAATTTATTATGAATTTTCATTCCCATATAATATGGAGTCTGTCAAAATAAATTGATTGAGCCTATGAATTGGTAGTTTGGAATTGGTTTTATTTCTAGTGTTGTGTTCATGTTCAAATTTATTATTTTTAAAAAGATGCAAATTTTTGAATACAAATAATACTAGATCTAATATATACAATGAAGGAACAGTAAGTATTTTTAGCTTTTTAAAAAGTGGACGACATTATTCTGTTCTGTTCATTACACCACACATGTTCCTGACCACCTGCCTTTCTAATATATGAGTACTTTTCTTGCACAGCTAGCATTCCCCCATAAGACAATACCATATCGAATAACAGATTCAAAATATACATGATATAAGTAAGTGTATCATATCAAAATATCTATGATATACGTAAGTGTATCATATCAAAATATCTATGATATACGTAAGTGTATCATATCAAAATATCTATGATATAAGTAAGTGTATCATATTATTGAACTAAAATAAAACTAACTTTTAATAATGGGAATGAATAACACTCACTTTTTTGTGTAACACATGTGAGCGTTGTATTTTCCAGAGGAAAAGAAGATGCAACTACATCAAACAGATTTATTTATTGATTTAATTAATCCTACTTACAAAACATTACTTTAACTCATTCATATAATATGAAATTCTAATATCTAGCTCTAATTGCTTTCTAGCTTTAATTTGATAAATTAATAATTTTAGGTAAATTTCAATCCAGACGAGCGAGTGGAAAATTAGAAAAAATTACTAGTTTCACTGCTGACTAGAGACAAACAAATACAATGTTGTCTTTTTAATGCAGATGCATATTTTAGGTATGAACGATATCTTACAGGAAGGACAACTGGAGTACTGGATCTCTTAGAAACCATGACACTAAAAGCAATAATTGTGCAGAAATTCATAATGTAAGTGACAGATTTCTTCAGAGTGGCAGTGGCTGAAGTTTTAAGCTATTATTATATATTTATTTGAAATACCTCTCTGGTACCTATGAGCCTGAGACTAGTTTGTGGGTATAATGAGTGGATTATAATGATGTTATGGATGGACCTACAGTTTAAGGTGGGTTCCGAACCACCCGGTAAGTGATAATAAAGCAGATAACGTCATGTTAATTTTTGCCGGTCACCCTTCCAAGCGCAGTCCCGAACGCTCGCGATGGAACATCAAGATCGCCTCGGTGAGTAGCCATCACTCCCTTATCTCTATATTTATTTATTTCACTCATAGATTTCATATTTAATTATGAATAGGTATTGATATCAGAAACTTGTGTGTAAGATTCTATAAAGAATAGAATATAGTTTATTGTCCAAAAACATAAAAATGTATAAGACATAGTCAAAATGTAACAAGCTAAAAGCATCAATACAAAATTCAAAATTTAAACACCTGATTTACATCACAGTCAAAATAATCATTTAAGAAAAGAATCTTTACTCAAAGATCAGCAAATGCAGAAAATAAACTAATGTTTAGTGTGTTTTTAAGGTACAAATATTATGGTCTTATAATGATAATAAGACTGAACAGACTTATAATGATGATAAGAATGATAATAAATGTCTTAATAATGATGGTCTTGAATGATTGATCTTATACTCAACCCAATTGAAAATTATCATGAGTGCATGGAAATTATTTTTTATTAAAAATAACAACAAACCTTATATTCTATGAAATATAGGTGCTTTTCGGTGTAGAGGTTTTGAAATAGACTTTTGACGATTTTTTATAATTGCTTCAAATATTAAAATGAGTTTTTATATGCCAGTTCAGAAGTCAAACTTATTCTTTTTAATGATTTTTTAAAAATCTCAATGTTTCTGGTTACGAAGAAACTGAATTTTTTATAGAAATTTAAAATACACGACTGTTTAAAAATAGTAGTAGGCCTCTCTGATGTAAAAATTTATAGACTTTTTTTGGAAAATATTAAGAGTTCGCATCAACTATAGTAGTTTGCACCCCTCCCCCCCTAAAAATGTGAAAAATTCTATCTTTGGACCTAATGTTTCACAAAATTATTTATGAAAAAAAAATCTCGACAATAGATAACAAATCCTTATAGCTTAATTTTTTGTTCGGGGAGGGTGAAGTGTAAAGCTTTTTTTCGGAGGATGAACTCACATAATAGGTCCGGGACCAGTGCATGCATGGGTGATGGTGGATAAGTTTGACCTACTGTTTTAGGTGGGTTCCGAACTTGGACTGATTAGCCTAGGTTTTGATTCATCATAAAAATATATGTACGGAACCGAAAAGCCGGTAGGCCTACCGGCCTACTTATTTTGTACGTCTACTATATTATTATGAACTATCTCCGTTCTCCAATACTGTTTTTACTTATATAAGAGCTCATTTCGGATAAGCACTTTTGGGAACATAGATTTCCTAGACAAAATCAACCTGTTTTAAACAAAAGGATTAGGCTCTGGAATATTATAGTTTTGAATAGCTGAATTTAGCTGGGTCTTTGTTCATTTCAGTGAACAAGGAAGAGCCGTAACAAAGGGCATTGGCACGTTATGTTGGGACGCATGCGCAGTAGTCATTTTTACGACTTAGTTTTTGACCGTTGCCAGCCAAGAGAGCCAGTTGATGCTGCTAGGAATTGGACTTGTCTCTGACGCCGTTCTTGGTTCCACTTTGAGTTTGGCTTGGTGAATATCGTTCACTATTCCAGCAAAAATGGATGGTGATCACGTTGAAAATTCTATCAACAACTCGGTAAGTGAATTAAAATCAGACACCAATTTCACAACACTTATTAATTTGAAATTATATTCCCAGAGTATACTTCATTCGATGAATCGCCAGTCATCACCAAGCGAAAATTTTCTAAGTCAAACATGGCGTCAAGCGAAATTATTCTAAGTCCCACGTAGATGATTTTTACCATGAAATTCATATTACTTTCGACATCCATATTCCTTTACTTCTAATAGTGCTTGCATTCAATGAGATAATATTTATCTGATTCGTTTTAAGGTATTACATCAATAATTATTTTATTTGTACAGGAGACCAAGTCCAAAGAAAACAGCAGTGCAGCCGTGAATCATTCAGGAGGTGAGTAATTTTTCTTTATTTTCGTCTTTCTCAGTTCGCCTTATCGAACCTTTAATAATAAATAGATTTATTGATGTTTTCTGTTCGTATTTTAACCTGATTCGGTACTTGACAATATTTACTTGACAGAGTTCTCTGATTTACCACTCTTAAACACGCGTCCAATTCCTAAAAAAATCATTAAAATTTGGTTTTAAACCTGAATTGTAATGTTTCCTAGCAATTTTAGCTGTAATTATAATCCATCAATTATATTTTACTGTAATAAACAATTGAACATAACCTCAATGAATTTAACCGTGCTAATCTTGAAAGTCAACGTAAGGTATATTAATTAATTTTTCATAAGTTATCGAACTTAAGACTTGTTATTCGTGCCAATAGATGGGTTATTATAGGGCACAAAATACTTGATTGGTTTATTTTTGTAAGAAGTACCTATGTAACTTAATTATACGATCGGAATTGAGTAGTAGTTGAATAAGTTATGGGGCAGAACACTTATTGCTTTTTGGCTCTTTTTCCTGATACGTTCGGTATTACATTCCTCGATTCTAGACTACATCATTTTTATCGTTATATGTGTACTTATTTAATTTTCTGGATCGAATTAGTGGATGTATGCTAATTCATAATGTGGTACAAATTAAGTTTAATTGGTACCGGTAAAAGCTAAGTTGTATCTGGAAAACATAAAAATGCTCTATGGTAAGTCATTAGCTGATGCCATATAGCTGACAAAGCCGGATGAATTATTGGTGGAAAATTTCACATTTCTTCACATGTCTATAAGCACAGAATAGATACTTTAGTACCTACCTATTCTGTGTTATTTGAAAAAAATTATTATTCTATTTTTATATTAGTTGCCATGTATTATTGTGTGGTATGTATAATTTTGTGAGTTGTTTTATTGCACAATAATAAATTGTATTGGATCTTATAAGTAGGCTACCTTTTATGACAATTGCTAATGTGACATGATTGTGTGGCATTAAGTGTTAAATGAATGAAATATATAATTAATTTCATCAACTTGGAATTATGATTCCTGATTTACCAATCGTGCCGTAGCAATGGAATGTTGCATTTGCAATTGAAGGAATAGTATTACTCGACTTCTAGTTAGGGTCTTCTACTTTCGTAACAGCATATGAACAAAGTAAGTTGTGTGTGGCTGAGGATATTTACCAGAAATTTTGTATGTGACTTATGAGATGGCGAGTGTACTCTGTGTAATTTTAAATTATAGTTGGCCTCTATTACTGTATCTTTCCATCCCATTGTGATTTTGGAGGAATGAATCTTAATTATAACCATTCAATGCATCAGAACCGTGTTAGACAAGTAAACATATGATAGTTTCTTGGTTTCACGCAAAATACTGTAATCTTATTGTTATACTTTTTCAATAAATATTTTTGACAACCGCCATTCATCGTTTATCCGCCATCTTGTTAGTCATAGACTTTACTAATTAAGTAGCCCTCGTGACGTGACGCAGGGTGACTTTTGTGAAACTCAGAAATGAATTGAGACTGCTCAAATAGAATTGGGTGTCTTAATTCATTTCTGTGTTTTACGAGAAGTCACTCTGTGTCGCGTCACTAAGCCTGCGTATGTATAGGCAACAGGATTGCAAATTTATCGTGTTCCCAGCAATTACAATTTGGCGGGCCGCTTAGCGCAGTTGGTTGGGGCGTCGCAACTTCAGCTTGCGGTCGTGGGTTCGAATCCCACTCTACCGTCAGGCATTTATGTGTAATCATTCCCCTCATTACCCACGCACAAGTCTCGGACTCATGTGGGCATCATCAGCAATAAAAAAAAAATTGCTCCCAGCGATTGCAATGTATCGTGTTCGTGTTCCCAGGGTAAGTTGGGTACTGGTTTCGAAAACTAGATGCTGTCTACTGTGTTTTGGATGAAAATGTTTGATTCACATTACTAAACATCATCACATCCATTCCCTAGATAGGCCCAGATATAATCTACAATTTTCAAAATTTCTCAGGCATCTTCCTCTCATCAAATTTTTGGGGAATTGGTACAGGAACTAAATGTTATATTGATCAATACAGGAATTCTAGTCGAACTTATTTGTGTGGTTGAATTTATTTATGTAACTATTTTGTAAAATATTTGAAGAATTCGACAGCTAATTGAAGTAAACCTGCTAATTAAGTTTGACATTATGTTGCAATATTTATTCTTGAATTACTTTATTCATAACGATCTGTGTTTTTAATATTAACTTTTTAAGCTAAATTTAAAGACTTGCAGTCATTTTTAATCGATTTATTTATTCTCAATTAAAAATGACTTCTTCGTTAAATTTACCATAAAAAGTTGAAAATATTTATATTTTAGATATGTATAAGACATCTAAGGTTATTAAAGTGAATATCAATGTTTTCTCATCGTATTCTCACCATTTGTAACTGAGAAACACTTTTAAAATTATACTTATTTTTCAACTCATGCACATTATGATGAACCTTTCTAATATCGGCCACTCAATGAAAAACATATTCCTCCAGAAAACGGTAAAATTTCCTATTCAGCGAGAGCTTACTAAACCTTTAATTTATTATCGCTTTTGAAACTATATGTTTTTTCGAATATGAAAGCAATGAATAATTCCAATCAGATGTTGTAAACTTGAAGTCGTAGATTTTTTAAGATTTTTATATTGCTGATGATGCCCACATGAGTCCGAGACTTGTGCGTGGGTAATGAGGTGAATGATTACACATAAATGCCTGACGGTGGAGCGGGATTCGAATCCACGACCACTTAAACGACAGTAAGCTGAAGTTGCAACGCCCCAACCAACTGCGCTAAGCGGCCCGCCAAAAGAATAAGTGGAATAAGAAAAATATTAAAAGAATAAGTGGCTGATATTTGGTAGGGTGGCGATAATTCGTAGGTTTACCTTATACTACAGTTCTGAAATAGGTGTAAGCCATAATCTTAACATTGGTTAAGAAATTTCGACAAAATCTATCACTACAGATTAAAATGGCTTTAAATGACATTCGCTTCATAACTTGAAGAAGGTTCAATTTGAAGCAACCCTTCTTTCGTTCATTATGAGAGATTATAAACACGAAAACAATTTCTGTACCTGAAGGCTCTTGAGCATTCCTTCTGAAATATTCTGTGTGTTGGGAGTAATACATTGTAGTAGAGTAGTATCGGTTTCGGATAACGTATGGGCTACATAAGTTATTCTAGCTGATAAGATAGAGTGGGTTAGCAGAGCAATTAAATTGTCTCAGAATAAAAAATAGTATTCATTGAATAATATTATCGTTTTTATTGTGCCAAATTCAAACTAACAATACTGACCTGAGATGTTAGTCTGGTGTTGACCGGCAAAGCGTTTGTTTTACGAGTAGGTAAGTCTTCATATTCAACTTGAAATTAATTATTGTCTATTATTGTTATCTATTGAGTTGAACTGTTATCTTTTCATTCGTCTTTTCTTCTGATCCATCATCCCATAACCATTCTCTCAGTTTTGGCCTCTGGATAAAGTAAAATATCGCAAAAATATTTTGTGGGATAACATCAATACATAATAAAAATCCTCTTATGGCATCTAGGAAGTCACAAAACAGCTTATTTAGTGTTTGAAAATTAAAAAAGGGAATATTTCCCTTTAAACCCCCTCCCCCCTCTTCGTTCCTGTCTTAATGGGAGCTTCTACGCAACACTGGCTTAATTATTTTCTATTTTGTCACTACAGTGGCAAAAAGTTTTTGTTTTAGTTGAACCCTCCATGTAATTATTTTCTTAATAAATACAAAAAACAACAGAAAAATCTGGCTGGCCTAATTCTAGAAAATGTTGAAAGCTATTCAATCGCTTAATAAAATAAATGTCCATACTAATTCCAGGCGTCCTAACCACTAGACTACACTGACAACCTCTGTAAAGCCAGTGACGTAGCCAGGGGGGGGGGGTCCTGGGGGTCCGGACCCCCCCTTCCGGTCCTAAATTTTATATAATTTTCCATTAAATTAAACGTAAAATAAGACAAAGCACTGATGTTGGTGTTAATTTTCAATGCCATCAGGAGAGCTAAAAAAGACTTCTACGGCCTCTATTTTTCAAAAAATTTCCGGGGAAGTACCCCCAGACCCCCTCACCGGTCAATCGACCCCCCCCCCCCCCATTTCAAAATCTTGGCTACGTCACTGGTAAAGCACAATAGTATTTAGCCATACCAGCCAGTGGTATTCCCAAAAAAATTCTACTATATACATTGTAATGAAATATGTGTTTTCTGATTGTAGATGTTATGAATGGTTTCTCCAATGGAATAGATGATAAACACAAAAAGCACCATAAAGACAAACATAGCGAAAGGGACGGTGACAAAAATAGAGATAGAGATAAACATAAGGAACATAGGGACAGAGATAAGGATAGAGGAGATAGAGAGAAAGATCGCGACCGTCATAAGGATAAGCACAGCTCCAGCAGTAAGGTGAGAATTAATTTAACTATTTATACTCGATTTTAAGGAATTTTTAATTTATTGAGCATACTTTTATTGTGTTTATCAATTTCATGGCTTATTATTTTTCACAAATTTGGTAACTATTTCTAATAAATGGATGATAATAAATTACTTTGAAATAAGCAGACTTAAATTTCAAATTTCTCATAAAGTTTCTATCAAATTTTTGTCATAATCTTCATAAAATTACAACCATATTTATTTATATCTAAAAATATGGATAGTCAAATTTGCTATCTGAAATAGTTTAAGTTGTTTTATGTTTATATTCAATACAGTACTACTTATAGAATTATACTGCTACAATGTAGCACTAGCTACTATTATAACTTATAAGTGTAGTATATCATTTATATCGAATTTTAATAAAAAATATTGAATTACTCAAACATATTTTATAGTAAAAGAGTTTTGAATTATTGAACTAAATAGAAAACTATTCAACGCGTTCTTTTCTGATTTCCCAATTCATTCGTTCTTTGATCAAAGTTCAAATTTAATGCTTTTTTTTGTTTTTTTTTTTTTACTTCAGGACAAGGACAGACATAGCAGTAGTAACAAGGACAGAGATAAGGACAAGGAGAGACGAGAAAAGGACAAACACAGAGATGAGAAGCGTTCTGATAAAGATCATAAGAGCAGTAGCTCAAGCAAAGATAAGGACAGAGAACATAAGAGCAGCTCCAGGTACGTTATGACATATTTGGTCACTGTCAGTTGATATTTGAATTTTAAATATTAATGTAGGTGTTATATGCAGTACTTAGAGAGTTATTATTGGTTTTGCACAATGAGTTATGAAAACCCAATAAGTTTGATTAAACTCTTCTAAGTTACATGAAGGAATGTGATGGCCAGTAATTCCTTCCAGGGAAGAAATTCATCTAGAAAATACTTGAAATAATTTATGTCAGAAAAACAACAACAGTACACTGTTAATAATGCATGGTTTAATTCAAATATTTGGAGTTTTATGGATTCTATAGTTTAAGGGTTACATTTCTGGAGTTTCATATTAAGGAATAGGAATATTAGAGGTAATATTTTATAATGTCATTGGCGTAGCACTCCACTCAGAATTTAGACCCTCTAAGCAAGTTGCCAATTAATTATCATTTTTCGTAGTCATTCAACCAAATGAATTAACCAATAAATTGAAATTATTAGTTTTTATTATTACATGTTTGTCTTTGAATTTTTCAATATTCATACTACACAATTTGAAATGCAGTACATATTTAATTTATGGAGTAAATTAGATTTTTTAATTAGATTTGTCACCTGAATTACTATATTTTGCTAGCTACACAGTTATCTTTTGAAATAATTGTAATATATTTTAATTTCATTTCTGCAAAATTCCTTTATGGTTTGAAGCCAACCAGCTAGTTTTCAATTTTTACATAGTAACTTGATAAGGAAAGCAATCACAAACTACCTCACTCCTCGTTTGTGTAGTACACTCTCTGGAGTAAAACATAATGAGGTCTGAAGAGTCGCCTACAGTCAAAATCGGTTATGGTATTATATACATACATCTTAATAAAATATATAGGCCTATTCAATGTAAATCATTGATTTGGGGCTATTACATGTTGTCTTTGCATTATTTCATAATATAAAATGTATTATGAAAAGTAGAGAAACTATCTATGAAAGTAGAGTCAGAAGATTGATCTATTAAAACTGTCACCTTCACTATAATATAATGTAATATTTAAAACATACTATAATTTATTATTTCCTCTTATTTTACCAGCAAACCTAGCTCTAGTTCGTCGAGTAAAGACAAAGAGAGAGAAAAGGATAAGCACAGTAGCTCCAGTAAAGACAAAGAAAAGGATAGACATAGCAGCTCTGACAAGGATAAGCATAGATCAGACAAAGATAAGCATAGTTCCAGCTCCAAAGACAAACACAGTTCCTCGAGTGACAAAGATAAGCAAAGGCATTCGTCAAGCTCTGAAAAGAAACATTCGAGCAGCAGCAGTGGCAAGGATAAGGAGAAAGAAAGGGAAAGGAATAGAGAGAAAGAAAAAGTCAAAGGTAAGTTAGTGGATGTCTGAATAATTCCAATTGTGGGGTCTTTGCTATGTAGACATTTTATTGGCAGTACCATGGCCGAACTATAGGTAAAGGGCTGGAATACGGCAATGCAGCAATCCGACTGATAAATGAATATCTCCTATAGCTGTGTATATCATGATGTCATCTGTAGTTAGTGCTGTCTGCCTGATAAACCTTATGACAGACACAACAGTGTGGCCAAGTTATATGTTCCGGCCTTGTAGCTATAGCTCGGCTATGACAGCTCTATAAAGGCAATGGGGTCTCTGTAAATAAAAACTGATAAGGATATCAAGGGAATTGCTAGCCGAATGCCGTAGCAGGTATCTGTTCAATCAGAGATAAGCTACGAAACTCCTGGGCGCTCTTTGTTAGAGAGAAACCGATTAGATTGGCCAGCAAAAAAGACTTCTCTGCTGTAAAATCACTTCCCGGTGGTTCGGAACCCACCTAAAGCTGTAGGTCCAACTCATCAATCACCATCATCCAATTCATTACCCACGCACAGGACTCAGGCCTATGTGGGCTTCATCCTCATCCTCAAAAAAAAAATTCTCGAAAAATTTTGAAAACCGGTTTTTCAAATCTGTGTTTCTAAATCAAAGTAATTGGGTGAGCTCTCCTAACCCTAGTGTACTTCCAAACAAAGAATTGAAATTTTTTAGTAAAACTCAGACTAAGTTGAAAATTTAATTAAGGTAAGGAAAGTTGAAAAGGAAAAGTTAAAATTGTCTTAGAAAGGCAATTGCAACTTGTGTGCCTCCGATTATTTTGCAGTCTCTATGTGTGAACTGCTTTGTTCAGCGTTAATTAATCGTGCTCCAGATTTCATCATTTTTAAATTTTCCAAATGAATCATGTAGATGATATAGATCCTCCAAATCGTCAATATAGTAATAAAGCCTTGGTTTCCAACTACGCCGATTCGGACTAAATTGACAGCGGACAGGGCCGGAATACACTAAAATTGATGATTCTGTTGAAAGGTTATATAAAGCGAAAGCATCAATATTAGTGTATTCAGGCCCTGTCCGCTGTCCGTTTGTTCAAATTCACTTAATTTAACAGAGTCTTTAGGAGTTTAGAGTGACGGAAAAGTCGCTCAGAGTGCGCTTGTTTTAGCTGTAAATTTCGTTTCAGCACGTTTTTGTAGCTGCTCACGATTAGTAAAATATTGTTGAATGTATATATCCTTATCAACCCTTCTGAGGGTTGAGGGTAAATCATGAAATACACAAATTACTGAAAATAATTATTATCAGAAATTTGTTATGGTAGACGTGATGTTGTGGAGTCTGTTCATAATGAATTAAATTGCTTGATATAGTCGATCCACTTGATTAATTTAGATGCAGTACCTTGTTTTCACGGCATTGTCCTGCCGAATCTTCAGCTGAAGGTTGGGGTGGGTAATACATTTGGAATGGCCGATTGTCACTGTTACCAAATATCGATTGTTGATATGTTCGAAATTAGATTGCTATCTAAATAAGTGGTTCGACAATTTCAACCTATTTTATTTATTCATTTATAGATACCATCTTTAATCAGAGAGGTTTATGAACAATCTGTACAATCTAATGTGCTTCTTATTCAGTTACTGATTATTTAATTTTATTTCAGTGAAATCCAGTGACGAATCTCCAGAAATCAAGAAAGAAGTGAAAGTTAAGGTTTGTATTTTTTTATATTTTAAAAAGTATGTAAACTCAATTGCAATGATTGAGCTGGACTGTAGTTTGAACCGATTATTTGAGTTTGATTGATGTTGAAGATAAAGATACATACATTGTTTGATTGAGCAGGAAATTAAATTTAATAGACTGTTCGGTCATAAGGTTGTTTTATTTACTCTTGTAAATGCTTTCTATACAGTATTAATTTGTTGAATACCTGCTTTTCAT
The DNA here is from genome assembly GCA_948455865.1 of Conomelus anceps. Classification (NCBI taxonomy): domain Eukaryota; kingdom Metazoa; phylum Arthropoda; class Insecta; order Hemiptera; family Delphacidae; genus Conomelus; species Conomelus anceps. Next base: position 11,327,341 of record OX418218.1, read on the forward strand.
AATACAAGGGTAGGATTTGATGACTTCTACCTGGTGATTACAATAGTATGACTCAATTTCAAAGGGATCTATTTACATAACGCAGATAAAATACTTTTTGACCAATCGTATAAAAAAGCAAATTCCCTAGTTTTATAAATGGTCAACATTTTCATAAATGTTCAATTTGACCGCGACCAGAAGCCTAAACTATATATTTGTGTAATTTAATTTTCCCCACACGTGTCCGGTGATACGGTTTCAATGACTGCAGTTATATATGCTATTTTTGTAACTTGGATTTACTCATGAGTTGATAGTCTTCTGAATTAGAAGAAAAGTAGCACATTTTACAACTGGATGAAGCTCCGCCACATTCGCACCTGTTGGAGTTTTCTTGGATGGCAAATTATCTATCCTTTCTACGGATTAGCTGCAGAGGATTTGATCTTCACTGCCTTCTCAGAAGCCCTGATTCAACCTCCTGTGATTTTTCTATGAGAACTTATAAAATGAAGTGTTTATTCCACCGAGCTTTTTGCAAAAATATTTTTTTATTTTATTGCTGATGATGCCCACATGAGTCCGAGACTTCTGCGTGGGTAATGAGGTGAATAATTGCACATAGAGTGCTCTTGTTGGGATTTGGAGTAGAATTAAAGAGAAGCCACTCCTGCCATTAAACCAGTTCATAACAACATTCACATCTCGACTGCCTTCTCGGAAACCACCCTGGGTCCTTGCACAAGAACTGGAACGCTCTGGTTTCAAAATTGACTCTGCATGGAGAGATGAGTGGCGCCTGGCTCTTCCTACTGCAGCCTTCAAGCCTGCTGATCCAACAATTCAACCTCCAGGCTTTTCACTCCCCCGCAAATTATGGACAAAGTCTAACGGGCTAGTAACTGGTCATGGCAGGTTTGCAGCATCCATGCACAAGTGGGGATGGTCTCCATCTTCTCACTGTGATTGTGGACCTCACTCTCAGACTGCTGAGCACATAATTTATGATTGCTCCAGGGCCTTCCACCATGGCGCAGAATCAGATATTTTCAACATCACTGACAATGCCAGAGTCTGGCTGCAAAACCTTAACCTCACCATATAGTATGACAATACTTTATTAAAATATTACTTAATTAGTCATTAAGGCATTGAAGCTTCATTTTCATACGATTATATATATATTGCACATAGATGCCATACAGAGGAGCGGATTCGAACCCACGACCGCTTAAACGACAGCAAGCTGAAGTTGCGACGCCCCAACCAACTTCGCCAAGCGGCCGGCCTCTGCATCCACTCGAGCCATGACATGCTGTTAGAAGTATGGGGGAATTCGATTACTGCATAGATTACGTTTGGGCATAACGAACACTTATGAACATTTTTGATCATTTATAAAACTCTTGAATATGCGAATGGTCAAAAAGTCTGTTTAGTATTAGCGTTTTTAAAAAAGTTTTTCAAGATATGAAATTGTTTTGCAATCACTGTATATTAAGCGAATTCTTTTAAAATAGCAGGTTTTTCATATTGAAGAGTACAGTAGCCGGCAGCTAACTGAATTCGAGGGAGGACCTCGAGAGTTCGACAACACTACCTGTTCTGAAAACATTGACCGTTTTTCGTTGCAAGCATAGACTAGCTGATGTTACCAGAAAGGCATCGATATCACCCCGCGAACCTTTGTCATCATTCTGTTTCTAGTTTACCAGTACACAACTGTACTCAATTATTTAATAAATCATTAAACAGATTTTGTTGTGTGTTATATGGATTTGATTTGAGTGATATTGTTTTTGCAGCAAGAGGACGATAACCTTGACAGTCCTCCGCCTTTGAAAATTGATATCAAAGAGGAGAACGAATCTGAAGGTGAAGGCGAGAACAATGGAAGTTATGCAGAACCAAGTCTGAACACAAGTCAATCTATGGTCAATTATAACTCTACTATCAAAGAAGAAGAATCAGAAGACGACATTCCTCTGGTAATTAATTTGAAAATTTTCAACTAGGGTTTCTATTTTAAAGTAATTGAACATTTATTGTATACTAACAGTATGTATAGTAAAGTAAAAAGTCTTTATTAAATCTTTCCAACATCACATACATAAATCAATAATAATCAATTTCATTTAGCAATTGTGCCGTCTGCCAACTACTAAAAGTATGTTACAGCATATATTGTTCTAGCAATTGTAGCATAACATTCACTTAGTATGTTGTGACAAAATAGTTTTTTCGTCAACATTTCCTGGGAATTTTCGTTTGCAAAATTTTAACAAGGATTTCTGTTGTCATTTACATGGATTAGGTAGGGCGAAGTTAGTAAATAAAGGTTGGAATTAGGCCATATAATCTATTTAGCTTATTCCAGCATTCTCCTCCTAGGTCTGCCATTCTATTTTGAAAATTTCATACATCCCAAATTAGCACTTCTGTTAACATTATTTTCTGGAAGTGATAGCCGGGAGCCGTAACAGGTATCTGTTCAATCAGATAGAGATAAGCTGGGTTCTCCTAGGCATTCTTTATAAGGGTGACCGATTGGATTGGCCAGCAAAAAAGACACTATTCTCTTCTGTAAAATCACTTCCCGGTGGTTCGGAACCCACCTAAAACTGTAGGTCCAGCTCATCAATCACCATCATCCAACTCATTACCCACGCACAGGTTTCAGACCTATGTGGGCTAATGAACAATCGAATTCCATTTGTTCCACGCAAATGACGGTTTGCTATTTATTATTAATTCCTTAGTTGAAGTTTGTGTTGGAAATTGGGAGTTTTGGCTTGAATTCTATTTAGAATTTTTATTTTTATTTCGCATGTGTCACACGATCCGTCGTAGTGTAGCTGATTGGAGCATCTCTCTGAATGACTTCCTCTCGGGCGGTCATGGTTCAATTCCCGTTTTTTTTTTGTCTCCATTACCCACGCACAAGTCTGAGATCCGTATTTATGAAGCTACTAGATTCTTTTTTATTCATATAATATTTGAAAAGCCTAATGTATTCTTTCTTTCCAAATCTGAATTGAGTTGAGAAAGCTTCGTGAAGATAGGTTCATAAATACGGGCTTCAGATTTATGTGGACAAAAATGCACTTTGAGAACTAGTGTAGATGGTATTTTGTTAACAAAATTAATTGCTTTCTATGACAAAGAAGACTTCTAAATGCATTCCAAGAGTTCCTTGAGTCAAGAGAAGGAACGTTCATAAATATGGCAATTGGAGGCTACGTTTTTACATGTAAGTATGTAAATGACGGGTACAGTAACGGGTATGTAAACCAACAATTCTTTCCATTAGAATCAATCTTTTCTATTGGTGTTTTTCCAAACACTAGCTAGTCAGCAATGAAATAATTGTGACTACATTATATAGTAGAAATTTGAAGAAAAGTGAAACAATATGAAAGCATTCCTAGAGAATAATGAAGAAATGCATTCTTATTTGCAGTATGCAAAACAGGAGAGTGGAATGGTATGTATTTATTGAATATATTGTGCATGGAAGTTTCTGGAAACTAAAAGAAAAAAATTGTGAATCGGTTTGATATCTGTATATAAACGTGAAGTATATATAGCTCTTGTAATAAAAGTTCTAAGCAGTATGATTATTGAGTGGAAACTTTGATTATCCACTGACTGAAGAGATAAAAGATGTGAAATAAGTTGGATTTGGTTTAATTTTAGAGACGAGTCTAGAAACTAAATTTTGTGAAGAAAATTGAAATGAAAACAAGATTAGTGCCAGAAACTAGAAGATGAGGGCCCGTATGAACCTACTTATTGATTATTAATTAACTCAAGGGAGACTTTAAAATTATTCATTAAATCTCCCTCGAGTTCAGGAATTCTAAGGTAGACACTAAAGTAGTCTCATAAGTACGAGACTAAGAAATAAGGAAGGAAGAAGTATTGAAGAATAATGAGGATATGGTAAGTGAAGATATAAAGATTCAAAATGAGAAGATCACTTTTCGAAGTTGAATAATAATTAATTTATAATTATATATTTGAACAAAAATGTATTTTTTGTTTTTTACTTATTGTAGACTTCTACGCTCATGTCTTTCATGACATATCATTTTTCAGTTTAACAGAACTGTAAAGAGAGAGCATGAACCAGAATCTGAAGATGACATTCCGCTGTCAGCTAGGAAGAAGGTGAAGAAAGAACCCAAGGTAAAGAAGAAGAAACGGAAGGTCGAAAGTGAGGATGAGGAGGATGAAGAAGATTTCAAGCCGGTAAGTAAAATAAAAAAGTATATGACCGTGATTGATCAGATCATAATAAAAATGTCATGCTACCAATTATTGAAGTTTGTAAAATGAAGTCATTATTAATAACCTCTGAACAAAAATAATGTATTAGGCTCGGTGCACACTTGCGTGTTTTTTCTCTTCAATACACACTAGAGCGTGTTTTCAGCGGTTTCAACCTGCCAGACCGCCCGGAGTGTTGTGAAAGCTGCGTGCACGCGGCGGTTGGGTAGAAAGCTGCGTGCTCAATTTGCAAGTCGCGTGCACGCCGCTTGCAAGTCACTTGCTCCGCTCAAGTGTGTACTTCTTCACTTGATATTCCAGCACGCAGCTTGAAAAAACGCAAGTGTGCACCGAGCCTTACAGTATTATTATTCTTTAGTGAAAGTAACTGGCATCTATTGTTATCAATCTTATCTAATTTAACAATAACGCCATATCAGTAATTTTAGGGTCAATCACTCTGTAATTGACTAAGCAAGAGGCTAAAAATCAATTTTGGAATATCGGTATTTATATTATATTGTTCAGTATATTTACTGAAAATTCCCCATTATTTACAAGATTATTATAAATTTTCTTTGCAATAATTACTAAATTCTTATAATGATCTATAACTATTATAGATCATGATAATGACCAATAGAATTTCGGAAAAAACTTGTTAAATTCTATAACTTTCCAATAATTCACTCGTTAAAGATTTTCTCTGCAGTAAGCCGTTAAAAGTATTATATTGTAATTGTACTATAACAGTCAGAAGTTGAAGGCTCATAATATTTTTTGTAGTGTAATGACGTCATAGCTACTAAGAATTCTTTGAAATAAATTTACTGATGCATACCTACGGTATTTGTCTTCCAGGCTAAGAAACCGATAAAAAAAGAGAAGAAATTCAAAACTGAACAATCATCTATTGTAGAGAGTCCAAAAAAGAAGAAGAAAAAGGAAGAAGAGGAACAGGAAGTCTGGAAATGGTAATGTCTCTCTTAGCAATAGGTTGAGTTCCTGGGAGCCTCACCGGTAACCGGTAAATGTTACTGGTGGTGTCTGATTGGTCTATTTAAATTCATATACGTTGAAAAATGTTAATAGACAAATGAGACGTCAATGGTAACATTGTCCGGTCACCGGTAGAGCTCATATGAACTCAGCCATACCTTACTTATTAAATTTATGCTGGAATTTGACAATAAATTGCATTTCTATTGTACTTTCAGTTTGGTATTCCATTAACTTGCTACATTTTTCTCCTTTTTAAAACAAATATTTCCAGGATCTTGATCAGTTTGACCTTTTGTTGTAATGTAGTTAAGATTATTTGGTAAGCTTTTGAAACTTAAAAAATCAACCCTACGGCTGTCGTTTATATAGGATAAAATGTTCTGTTTATTCAAATCAATTTTCAGTACATCGTTCAATTGTTCAGTGTCAAATTCTAAAGAACCTTTTTTCCAGTCAAATCCTGAAGAGCTTCTTGTCTTGTACTACACAATATGTAACTAATAAAATATATACTGTTTTTTGTTATTGTTTTCACAAATCTTTAGTGGATACACATAAATTCATAGTGTAAATTCATTCTCGAATAAGGTGTTTATCTAGTAGTGCCCTAGATCCAAATCAAAAGTGGTTCTGCCTTTTTAAAATATTTCCTTTTTTTTGTGTTCCTTGTAACTTGTAATTTTTCAATTGGAAATTATGACTCACGTTATGGCGTGACGGCCGTTTTACTCTGTTGTCAAGAGCATCGTCAGATTATTAATACCCACAGAACACTAAAATATATGTGTTCTGTGGGTCATCTGACGATGCTCTTGACAACAGAGTGAAACGGCCGTCACGCCATAACGTGAGTCATAATTTTTACTTAGAAGTGTTTTTAAGTTTTTATTTTATATTAGAGGAAACAAGATGGATCTTCAACATCATAATTGTAATTTTTTGTTTACTGGGCCCACCTTTTCTAAATTTAGAATTAAACTATATTTAAAGTTGTGTATGAAGTTTTGACGTTTCTTTCGCACTTGAAACCAATTCACTCAAATAATAAGCATTTTACCCGTGAAGTTAATTTATTTTATAATATGAAAATTGTATATTTCAACTAAATTTTTAGTATTCGGTCTAGTTATGTTATAAACTAGTTTTGTTCATTTTAAATAAAAACATTCAATTATTAAAATTTCGCGAAATTCAATTTGGGCTTAATTTTACAGATTAATTTGTAATTTTTGATTGAATTCGCTTTTAATTCTATTATTACTTTTGTACGGTAAATTAAAACTCCAGATCATCAGCTTCAAATGGGAAATTCCCTTTTCTGGCATTAACTGGTTAAAGGGAAATTTCCGTTTGCATCACTGCTCTGTGAGAGAAATTCCCTCCTACATCATTGCTTGCCAATAGAAATTTCCCTCTGCATCACTGTCGTCTGGTACGTGGTAGGACAAATTTTCAGAGAAGAGTTCATTGTGCCTAACAAATTTTGAGGTTATTTTGAAGCTGTTACGTTAAATAAAAGATAATTACTATTTTTTATTGTTACAAAGTATTTGTTACCAAACTAGCATTTTTATTTAGTTACTCAGTTTTGTTTACGGATTAGTCGTCTTTCTATAGTTGTTTTTTGATGACGAGAGTGTGTTATTGAATGCTGACAAAGTTATGTTTCCTCAATGCATTTTTTCAAAAAGTCCACGTTATTCTTTAGATTTTTTGTTGTTGTTGACTTACCTGAATTTAATAAATTACCCTATATCCAAATTAGAAGGAATACCATAACCAAATTGAATTTTGTGAATTTTTATCAAGATGAGGAAAGGTGAGTTGATGGATCCAAACAGGAACGTTGAATTGATGTTCAAGAAGCAAATATTTATTTATTTTAACACTAGTAATAATTATCAATGCATTGTTGAATTGCATTGTGTCATAATAGTGATAGATTTTTTGGGAAAACAGATGTTTTGATGGAACTGAATTTTTTGAAAATTGTGACATTTTTATCGCAGTGATGTACAAGAGGGCTTTATCATTAGGTTTAATCAATTTGTTTAGATAAGTAATCAAACTCGTTTTTGTTTCATGCATACTCACTTTAGTATTGGCATTCAACTTTCAAATTCCATTATGATATTTGGCTCTTGTCTTCCATTGTTATACAATTTGATTATCATTTGATACCGTAATAATAATAATATTAATTGAATTAGCTCCTACCAATAGGGTTTTAAGACTTGTGTGCTTTATTGTTATACGTTTAGGTATATTTGAATGATACCTATTCAAATCTGCTACTCTATTCAAATCAAGAGGTATCAAATCTGCCCAGTCGCTTAAGTAACGATACCTTTTAATTTAAAATACGAGTTATCAGGTTCTTTCGTAATCTCTGTGGGAGATGACCATTTTATTCCAGGGACTCTTCAGGACCTTGAATACTAGTGTCACAAATAATGTTGGATACCGTGACTGCTACATATTTTTTGTGATTATTACGGAAATTATTAGTTTCTTTTTTACTGATCAATGGTTCTGGGGATTTCCAAAACCAACCCTGTTTCATGTTCATCTTTTCTCATGCACCTGTTAAGCACTAGTTATAACTTGATTATTGTTCACCAGTTATAAAATACATTAGGCTACTACTTGGCAACACCTAAAAAGGTATTGCGAGTATGATTGTCATACATTTATTTACTTTTTGTGGTAAATTCAACGACTTGCAGTCGTTGCTGACTTGTAATTGACCATAAAAAGTTGATTTTAACAACGCAGATCGTTATGGAACAATAAATCCAAGAATTTATTTATTAAAGTAACACTATCCAATTTAACTGCTGGAGTTTGTATAGTCCTATTGTTGTCGCTCATTTCCTGATGTTTTCAAAACAAAGTACTGAGGAATGTAGTAAATGCTCCATGGTACATCAGGAATGCTGATTTTCAAGTGGAGACTACAGCAATAGAGAGGTTTGCGTCTAAGCATGAAGAGAGACTCCACCATCATGACAACATTGAGGCAATCCAGCTGCTTGACGTTTGTGATCTGGTCCGGAGGCTCAATAGAATAAAACCACATGAGCTAGTGAAGTGAAGTGTACTTAAGTGTATAGTTTACAAAAGATTGTGATGAATTTCAAGTGTGTAAATTTCAAACCTTGAAACATAATCAAATAGTAGCCAACCCTAATTATTATAAAAGTATGGTAATGTATTTACTTAGTAAAATTAGGGAAGAATAAATAGCTTATTAGTTTCTAACTAGGTGCTAACTCAAATAATAAGAGGAAAAATTTTCCAATAAAAAGGAAACTACAAAGGTGTTGAAGAGATGCTGCCAACCAATTTTCGCCAACATATAACCAAACCAAAGAAGAGGAACAAGAAGAACTTATTTATGTTGAAAATGATGATCATTATTGATCAATTTTTCATCATTTATAAAGATTGTAATGGTTTTATTTTTAGGTGGGAAGAAGAGAAAAAGCCTGACGGAGTGAAATGGAACTTTTTGGAACATAAAGGACCCGTATTTGCCCCTGATTACGAACCACTACCAAGTAGTGTCAAATTCTACTACAAAGGTGAGTTAGTGTTTCATTAGAATGTTCTATGCTATTGCATTACGGTAAATCGCCTTTCATTTCAGCAATCACATATTTCCCAGTTCTGACCAATTTTCCTTGGGTCATTTTCGAGTTTCGGAGGCCCGGCTGCCTAAAAAAATTCGTTAAGTAGTCATGTCAGAAACCCTGAACTTATTCAGGTGCGGCCTGAAAAATCTGATACCAAACCTGAGCCAGTAAGGTCATACAATATTATAGTATTATAACTCATTTGAAAATTTTAGTTGATATGTTAGTTTCAACTCTATTTTTATATTTGCAAGAATTCTATTGAGTAATTCATTTGAAAATCCAATTCTGGAATTACTTTTTTGGAAGTAATTGATTCAATTTAAATTGTTAATTTTATCAATCTTAGCTTCTTAGTATTTTATTTTATTATTCTGTACTCTCATTGTGTTTGTTTTTTTAAATAAATTGTCAAAGAATGGTATTGATTTATGGTACTCAAAGTTTGAAAGTTAATCTGGAGTACTTGTTAATCTTTCATTGTGAGATTTATTAATATTATTTTTAAATCGGTCAAAATTACCTAATGTATGAATCCTTATAAAATTTATTCATCATATAAAATAGAGCAAAAATTCGTTTCAATACAAAAAATATGAATCACTCAGACTTGTTCCTTATCCATCAAATCAAATAGCAGAGTCAAGGTGACATTTCAACACAAGTATGATTCACTGTCATTTGTTACAATTGCTTATTCTTTATGCAAATTTGTCTCTTAAGGCAGTCTGTTAATTTCTGTGTAGGCAAGGAGATGAAACTGTCCAACGATGCTGAAGAAGTAGCAACTTTCTACGCTCGCATGTTGGAGCACGACTACACCACCAAGGAAGCATTCAATAAGAACTTTTTGCACGACTGGAGAAAGGAAATGACACCTAAAGAACGGGAAATTATAACTGATCTTTCTGCGTGTGATTTTAAAAAGATGCATGCCTACTTTGTACAGAAGTCTGAGGAAAGGAAAGCGATGAGCAAAGAAGAGAAAAAGGTAATTTTGCGCACAAATCCAATAAATAATGATAATACGCTTTTGGCTTTTATTGGTGGGGAGACCCTTACGGGTAGCTCCATCTCACCGTTTGAACTATGTTATAGAGAACATGTTGGACCTAAAATTTTAGGTGGGTTCCGAACCACCGGGAAAGTAATAATAATTCTTATAAAATCAATTCACAGAAGCATCCATCCAAAAGCAGTCTTGGGCAATCTACTACTATCGACTTGACGTGGATTTATGACACAACTAGATTTCTGGGAAGGCCTGAAATATTAGCTGTGTCTTATGTTTGAAGAACTTAATTTAAGTAAATATTTTAGTACAATAATTGTGTAACAAAGTACCGTAATAGGAATTTGCATTTATTATTTTGCATATTCATTGATGACATTTTTCAAATATCGTTTTTCTATTAATGTTTTAATCTACATCAGTTAAACTTTTTGATCCTCCATTCTATCTCTTTCAAGATATGGAGTAGTTTTAAGGAGGACTTTACCTCAAAAATGAGATAATTAAAATAATCACTATTCTTTAATTTTAATGAGGATTTTATTTTTAAATGAGTATGGCAAATATTCACAATCCCTCATACTGATAGTCCTGTTAGTGAGTTGAACTACTGAACGTAGTTTAAAAATTGCCTTTTAGTAGGCCTCTGTTATGCATCTATATAAATTTGGAAAATTTTATTTAAAAAAAATATAGGTTAAAACGGATTTTTATGTTCCCATAATATGGCTAAACGGCGAGGTGGGACTAACTGTAAGGGTCTCCCCACCGTAAAAAGCCATCCGCTAATAATAATAATATGCAGCTATAGGCTCAAGCATGTTTGAGAAAAATGGTGATGGGTGACAGCTAGCCAATCTCTCTTTAATTCGATCTAATAACACGTCTCAAATCGTCCATCTCCCGTGTAGTGGGCTTTGTTGACTGATATTATTGTGCATGTTTAGTGAGAGAAACAACAGCTTTATATTCTTATATGATCTATCAGTCAAAAAACTATTGGACTGGCTCAATGTCGTCATAGCACCATGAACTCACTTTTTAAAAATTCTATGACATTATTGCGCCAGCGTAATAGTTTTACGTCAGTTGGGAATTTTACCACTATACGTTCGAAAGTTGGAAGCTAGGTACTCTCAAGTTGAATCGTCACTATTAATATCTTATATTTCATAACTTTCTGAGAAAGTTCGTTTCTTACCGGTTTTTCCCATCATTTATGGTTGAGGTTATTAGCCTGAGCTTGTATACTTCATAGTCTAGGTAACGTTTTTTAATTGAATTTTATCTGCTTCTTTTGTTCGCTTGTTTTTGTAGATTTCAGTCACTGAATTGAATTCTCATTTTTAATTTTGCAGGCTATTAAAGAACAAAATGAAGAATTGGTGAAACAGTACGGATTCTGTTTGATTGACGGTCATAAAGAGAAAATCGGCAACTTTAGAATTGAACCTCCCGGCCTATTTAGAGGGAGGGGTGAACATCCAAAGATGGGAAAATTAAAAAAAAGAGTTGTAGCCGAAGATATTATCATCAATTGTAGCAAAGATTCTAAAATTCCTAAAGCCCCCGATGGACATAAGTGGAAAGAAGTTCGACATGATAATACGGTAAGAAAAACTTTGCGCTATTCTCTGTTATTTAATTTCCAATTTTCATATTTTATATCACTTTAAAAATATACATTTTTTTCAAATTTATATTTGAAATATTATTCGTGTAGAAACTAGCGAAGAAATGTAATTTAATGCATCGGAAAAATATGTATAATTGAACTAAATTGAATTCAAATTACGAGAAATTATTAGTCTTATGTCAGTATTATTAATTTTCATAAGGATGAACCTTATATTTCTGAGTCTGCTTTTTAATTATTTGAGAAGGATGAAGCTTATATTTCTTAGTATTGGTGATGGTAATGGTGATATTGTGGTAGTTATTTACAATGAGATGAACAAATGTCACAATCACTTGAATTGTCAATACCAGAGACTACAGTATCTAGTTCATAGTATAGAAACTATAGTATATCGTTAATAATTTAAGTGGTGTAACAACGTCTGTATTGCTAATTTAAAAACCTTATACGTGTAGAATACCATTATAAATTATATATAGGAATCTACCCTTTCCCCGTGTAATAACTCTTTTGTTATTTCTTTGATGATTGACAAAAATATTTTACTCTACAAGTGTCATTGAAACTGGAGGCTTTTTAATTTGATCCAACGCAGATGATATAGAGCCACAAGAATGTTTCAAAAATAATTTTTTATGCTGGAATCTGTCAGACTTAGGGAATGAAATCATGTTTCCAAATAAAGATAAGCTTCGTAAAGAATAGTTTGAGTCACTTTGCTTCAGATGTTGTATTGGTTGAATTATTCAATATCGTTCTATTCCGATGACTGTCATGTTAATTTGCATGTAATCTTTGCTTTGCTTAGGTAACATGGCTTGCTAGTTGGACAGAAAATGTGCAAGGACAAGTGAAGTACATTATGCTGAACCCTTCATCCAAACTGAAAGGAGAAAAGGATTGGCAAAAGTATGAAACGGCAAGAAAATTAGCAAAATCCATTGATAAGATTCGAGCCGATTACGTAGAAGATTGGAAATCCAAAGAAATGAGGATACGGCAAAGAGCTGTAGCCATGTACTTCATTGACAAGGTAAAATTACACCACTGCTGCAAGACAATGCATTATCTATTTTCTTGAATTATAATTTTTTCGCCCAAATTGTAATAAAAATTCAACTTGTATTTCATTTGGGCTTTGACGAATTTTATAAAAGCCTGGATTCTATTTGCTTAGAATGAATAAAAAGAAGAATTTGAAACCTTGAGTGAATTCAAACTGTAAAGGTAACAATCATCTCTTTTGAAATTATTGTCAGTCTTTTGCCTAAATGTTAGAGTTCGATCGCTAGATCAGATTAGAATTCTAATTAGAATTCTTAACAGTGATTAGCGTCAAACGTTATCTACGTTTATACAACTTGGATTTCTTGTTCCATAACGATCTGCGTTGTTAATATTAACTTTTTGTTGTAAATTTAACGACTTGCCGTCACTTTTTGATTGCGAATAAAAAAAATGTACTCACACGTGGCCGAATGTTTTCGAGTTGTTAAAACTTATCTTCAAGGCCTTGAAATATACTCACACGTGGCCGAACGTTTTCAAGTTGTTGAAACCTATATTCAAGGCCATGAAGATGGGTTTCAACAACTCGGAAACGTTCGGCCACGTGTCCTTTTATTACAACCTATTGTGCATTTGATTTTTTGTTTGGAACAATTCCATCAGAATCGAAATTAAAGTAGGCCTAATGTGTGGCACATAATTCAGTGGAACTCCTTCACATAACCATATTCTATGATGCAATTATAATTATTCTTAGAAAAACGACTTCTAATTAACAAATACATCTAAGGAAGTAATTGTATTATTATCGACTACTTATACAGAAGTGCAACACTGTAGTTTCTATTATTTGAAAACTCTGTTCTAAGAGCATATTCCGTGGGAAATTTGTAATGTATTTAATGGTACGTTAATTCAATATGATACTCTTATGGTAATCACCATAGCAAAATCAAACACAAATGTGGAATGGTAGTATTTTCGCTGATCCAATCTTTCATACGCTATATATCGAGTACGGGTTGCTCCACTGTACAAGCACCTTTATCTGATAAAAATTAAATCGATAATTGTTTAGTTGACAAGATTCTTATCGACTTCCCTCTTGTACCTAGCTTCATAATTATTCGCCTACGTCCATAATTCTAAATCCTTAATTCCATAATCATAACAGTGTCAACGTTTTTTGCGGTGTATTAATTTCATAAACATAGATAGAGTATTGTTTGCTCCACGGTTCAAGCACCCTCATACGATAAAGATTAATTAGTCGATAATTGTCTTGTTGACAAGATTCTTATCGACTTCCCTCTTGTATTCTAGCTTCATTTGCGCCTAGATTCATAATTATTCTTAATTCCATAATCATAGCAGAGTCAAAGTACTAATTTAATAAATTATATAATAGATACTAATACTTTCGTATTATTATTTTTCTATATATTATTACCATTTATGAAATTAATGTACGATAACAAGCTTGCACTTTGTGTTGATTATTGAATGAACAATAATAAATAAACTTGATATTGGTTGAATTAGTATCCAATTTTTAAATGGTTTGAAGTGAAAGTTGTCCAAAATACTTCATTACATGTATACTGTTTTTATTTTTCAAATGAGTATTCTATTAAATGAGAGTGATTTTAGGATTGAAGAATTTCTGAAGCTCAAATGATGAATGCTTGTTTCCAGTTGGCGCTGAGAGCTGGTAACGAGAAGGACGAAGATCAAGCTGACACAGTTGGCTGCTGTTCTCTGCGTGTAGAACATATTAAACTCCTACCTGAATGTAATGGTAAGATCTATCATTTTATTTGATTTATTTTGAACGACTAATTATGGGGTAATAATAAATGTATTTTGAAAAGTTTTTAAAAAATGTTCTTTTATCATGGTTTTTCAATTGCCTCTTACTATTTTTGCTCGATTTTCAATTAATGAATTTTACAAACAAGTTTTACAGACATAAGAAAAAATTCTAAAAATATGAAACATTTAAAAATGAAACATTCAAAAAATTAATTTAGCACTCACTTGAAAGGTTTTGTTTCTCAAACCTTTTGAACCATTTATCATATTATGTTTTTATTCGCTTTAAATTTGCATTCAATGTTTGTTGTCTTTTTTAGGTAAAGAATTCGTCGTTGTGTTTGATTTCCTCGGTAAAGATTCAATTCGATACTACAATGAAGTTCCTGTAGAAAAAAGAGTTTTCAAAAATTTACAGCTCTTCATGGAGAATAAAAAAGAGGGAGATGATCTGTTTGATCGGCTCAATGTGAGTAGAAACTTTACTTTTCGTTTATATTTAGTTAGTAAATACAATGAAGTGTACAACGATTCGTGTGATACCTGAATAAAGCAAAACTAATTTTCGTTTATATTTAGTTAGTAAATACAATGAAGTGTAATCATTGTATTCATCAATCTGGAAGTGAAACGATTCGTGTGATACCTGAATAAAGCAAAACTAATTGATATTTTATGTTATGTAGAAAATAATGGATCTCGCATTGTATACAAAAATGAGGTATTATGGACATAGAATAATTTTTGCCGAGGAATGTTCAATTCTACTGCTGTAAATTTCTACATATAATTTTTGACCAGAAAAACTTTTATTTGTAAACTTATATTGGCGCTAATCAATGTAAAAATAAACATTTTGTGCTTCTTTTATTTTTGTGTTCAAACAATGCCGTTGAAAGTTTCAATGTTGTTCTTTATTTGGATTCTCAAACTAGTGCGCGTACCCTTTGGGGGTACGCGGGGCAGGTTAATGAAAAATTGAGCCATATTTATTTCTTTCCGTTTCGTAATCACGCAAGGTTAATGGAATCTAATTGAATACTTGTGTTTTCGAGTTACTTGGATCCAACAGGTGCAATAGGTTTGTCTACAAAATAATCAGCGCCGCTTGGCAGCAGTGCGGGCCGCGGGGGGCATTGAGGAACTATGCAAAAAGAAGCAAGCTCATGAAAGAAAGAAAGAAAGAAAGAAATTTTATTTTTCAAATCTACAAAATAAACAAGGAGTATAAACTATTACAATAATGATAAATAAAATGGATGCCACCCCTGAGTAAAACTGTGTGGGGTCGATCTAATTACAATAACATAAAACATAAAACTATATTTGGTATGGTTCAGTAAATTAAATAAAGTAAATTAATTTAAGATAATAAAAAGACAGTGCAGAGCTCCTCAAGATTAAGACAAATGTAAATTATGTTGGTTGACAATTTTATATGTATACATCGTAAGGTCTAGTAATAGTACTAATTAACTAAGTATATAATAGAATTAATACTATATTGCAATGCTAATACCTTCAATATTCTAAAATAGTGATTCAACGTCATTCTTCTCTAATAACCACTCTTTAACTGAACGTTTGTAGCAGTTTAAACTGTTGCTATTTTTAATTTCTACAGGAAGAGAGTTGAAAGTGCGAGGTGCCACATAAAGGAAAAATCTTCTAAACTTTTCTTTTCTTGGTCTAGGAGGGACAATGGCGCCTCCTGTTCGTAACATAGGATGGCTGTAATTGTAATTGTTGGGGTTTTGTCCGCTTTGTCTATAAAAGACTTCCAGAACTCTGTAAAAATACAAGTACCTTAAGGGTAAGATCTCTCTGGCTCTAAATAAAACGAGTGAATGATGACGGGCTGGTTTTTTGCTAATTACTCTTATAATAAACTTTTGGCCGACAATTAATGGATTAATAGCGTTGAAATAAGCACCACCCCACATTGTTATACCATACTGTAACCTACTTTCTACTAGTGCGCAGTATAGCATCGTTAGAATATGATCAGGACACAGTTTTCTCAAGTAATAGAACTTTCTACAGGCTATAACTAAATGTTTCTTTAAATTTTGAATATGCACGTTCCAGTTCAATTGAGCGTCTAATGTAATTCCAAGGTATTTCAAGTGTACAACCTCTTCGATGTGCTTACAGTTACAGTTATCAATGTTATTACATTCTACGTCGTGAAAAGGTTGACTGAATGAAATTGGCTGCTTTTGTAGGCTAATTCTAAGTATTTTAGTTTTATTTAAATTTAATAGCAATGAATTGCGCACAAGCCATGCGTGAAGTATTCTGAAATCCTCCTGTAAAGACGTCTTAAATTGCATATCAGTGTCCACTGCATAACATATAACAGTATCGTCGGCGTAAGAGGTTACAGCTCCATTAAATTGGCAGTTACATAGGTCATTAATATAGATTAGGAATAATTCACTGGAGAGGGAAGAACCTTGTGGTACACCTTTTTCTATGGGAGCCATATCACTCAGACCTCCTTCTACACTGACGTGCTGTGAACGACCTGATAGGAAACTCCTGAACCAATCATTGCAAATACCTCTTATACCAGCATTAAACAACTTTTCCAACAATGTCTCGTGATTGACAAAGTCGAATGCTTTTTTTATGTCGAGGAATAATCCAGCTACTTTTTTGCTTTCGTTTACACCATTAAAAAATTTTGAAAGTACATGCTTCATTGCATCTTCTGTTTTTAGACCTGTTCTAAAGCCGAACTGATTACTACTATAAAAGTTTATCGATTTAAGAAATTTTTGCATCCTGACTTTAACAAGTTTCTCAATTATTTTTGCGAAAACAGATAATAAAGCTATGGGTCTGTAATTATTCATAGACTTCGCGTCTCCTCCCTTGAATATGGCAACAACGACGGTTTCTTTAAGTAGACGGGGATAAGTACCAGTAACAAAACTTAAATTACAAATATGGGCAAGAATATTAGACAGGGGTTCTTTTGCAGCCTTTATTGCTGATGTAGGTATTCTATCCTTTCCTGGGGATTTTTTGACTTTCAGTTCGTCTATTACACGCTGTATTTCAATTGAGGATGTAGGAGTAAGGAAAAAGGAAGAGTTGGGAGGGTTAGATGTGAATCGGTCTTTGTATCTTTGATAAAGTGGAACAGTTGAATTGTGGAAAGGGTTGGGAAGTGTGTTTGTGAAAAAGCTGTTGAGCTCGTTAGCTATCTCTGTTTTATCGGTAACAATTCCGCCTTGAGAATTAAGTATTTCTTTTATCTCAATGGTCTTCTTCTTTATGCCGATAAGGGAGTCAATAATACGCCAGCTCTCTTTAGCATTACCTTTCAATCGATTACAAGTTTCTAGATAGAATTTCTCTTTCGTTTCTATCAATTCTTTTTTCAAATTGTCACGAGAAGTGTTATATTCTAGTCTAAGAATCTCATTTGTAGGCTCTTTTGAAAGTTTTTTAAATAGAGAATTTTTCTTTTCAATTTTTTTGAATAGATCATTATTCATCCAAGCTTTCCTGAATTTATTCTTTTTATTTATTTTTCTATTATTAATTGTGTTTGAAGATTTGTCAAGACATAGTTTTATCTTATCAATAAAATACTTAAAAGCTACATTATAATAATAATAATAAGCTACATTTACATCTGTACATTCATAAATATAAGACCAGTTTACATTTAAAATTTCATTAACAAATCTGCTATTGTCAATTATCTTTTTACACTTCATAGAGTCAGAAATTGCATCATTGTTTTGCGGAAGATGAGCAAGTAATTTTGTCAATGCGTGATCAGAAATATCATTATTCAAGACCAATCCGTGAAAGCTGACTAAATTCTGTATTTTTGGGCAAGCTCTAACAAAAATATGATCTAAACAAGATGATGATCTATCTGAGACTAGTAGGAGTATCAATATAGGAATCAAAGCCATTACTATTCATCAGGAATTTATACCTATCAACAATTTCTGTTGCGCTTGTTAAGTCAATGTTTATATCGCCAGTATAAATTACACATTCATCTTCAATAGACACTAGTCTATCTCTTAGTTCATTCAAAAATAAATCGATTGGAACGCCCGTGAATCTATAGAAGGCTAGCAAACATACTTCTAAATTATTTACATTAAAATAGAGTCTTATGCCATCAGCTGATTGAAAGTTGAGCTTATCGTGACTAACATTTATCTCATCTTTTATGTATACCGCTATTCCACCAGCTCTATAAGCATTATTACAATTCGCATAGCATTTGTAGTTATCGATTTTATAGAAATCTATTTCGTTATCATAAACCCATATCTCACTTAGAACAATCACATATGGGAGCGTTTCAAATTGACTTAGTTCCAATAAAAATGAATCAAAATTCTCTCTCATGCTTCTTATGTTCAAGTGCATGCAGATAAATAACTCTTTTGTGTCAGTCATTGCTGAACAAGGATAAAATAAAGTAGATACACAATTATATAGATGCAAGAAATTAAGTAGAACACAATATCGTTTCCGATAGAGATGCATAACACGCGAGTTGAAAAAAAGCAAAAAATACTATAAAAATGCTTCGGACAAACCACCGAATATCGATAATAACTTTCTAAAGTTCCATGAGACAGATAAGCTTGAGTAATGACATTCATTATCAGTCCGATCGGGTTTGTTTGGAGGTATGAGCTACTAGTGATTCTTCGGTCATTTTATTTAAGTCTTGCAGAGTTTCCATCACAACTACAGGCAGTCCTTCAGCGCGCCGAGCGAGAATTTTACCGTTACGTACCCATAAAAATTTATAATTTTTCTCACCTTTTGCCTTCCTTGCCAGCGCCAATAGACGTCTCCTCTCTGGACACAAACTTTCGTTTATGTATACAGGGGAGTCGCCCTGGAGCCCTAGGTGTTGAGTCGAGAAGTTCCTCTTCATCCTCCTCTTTTGAAGAAAAGCCTCCCTATCAAATCGCCTTACAAATTTGACAACTATCCCTGGAGGTCTCTCGCTGTCTCTCGTTGCAGGAAGCCGATGACAGTTGTCGATTTGCTGCTCGATGACAGGGTGACCTAAAGCGTTTCCGACTGCGGATACAATGCTTGTCACGTCTTCATTTTTGACAACCGGGATGCCATGAATTTCAAGACAGTTCGATCTGGAGTATTGTTCCAAGTCACACAGCTGTCTTTGCAGTCTGTCGTTCTGTATTTTTAGAGCGGAAATCTCTTTAGCCTGATCGTCTATTTTATTTAGATAAACACTCAACTTGTTGTCTTGTTCTTCAATTTTCTTCAAAACTGAAGCGACGTCTTCATGACAGAATTCAATGGATTTTCCCAGTTCACTCTCCAGTTTTTTGTACGCTGTTTTGGACCGCTCCTCCATATCGTGTAGTTTTTGCATTATGGTGGCCAGCGAAATCTCCTCCTCAGGTTTCCTCATCGGCGAATCAGCAGACATACTCTTCCTCCTATCCTTGAGGCATGGAGTGCAAGTCCACACCTTATTCGTCTCTTTGTAAAATTTGACTTCTTCCTCCTTGAGATTCACGCATTTGATGTGAAACGTGATTTGACAGTTACCACAGCTTATTATTGGGATGTTATCACTTCTGATTGATTTTTTACATACACCGCACGACATTTTATGGCGAAAGAGTTTAGCAAAAAATAGCAGAATGGATATGAATGAACGAAAATTTGAGTGAAAAACAAAGCACGGCACTAGACCTGTTGCATTAAAGCGTAGAAGTATTATCAACTCGGAGGTAGATAAGGGAGCTGCACTGCAAAACGTCTGCCTTCGAACACTACTGAATCCATACTGAATTCATCTGAATCCATACTGAAATCATCCTTATTAATATTTTATAATGCGTTTAAAATATATTGTGTTTTTTATGTAAAACGTGTTTTCAATTTAAGTGGTCCCTCAGGGGTACGGAAAATATTAATTTTTCATTGAGGGGTACAGTCTTTGGATAAGATTGAAAACCTATGATTTAATGCATTGGATACACATTGTCATGTTTACTTTATTCATTCCTCCTTTATTTGTCCCTTTATCTCCTTTATCTATTCTCCTTTTGTTAACTTTTCGTGTGTCTTCATTATATTGATTTCTGAATTATCTCAATGCAATATTATTTATAAATAGATTTTACGGGCTGTTTATTATCTCATGAAAACAAGATTTACGGAAAATAGTTTATTCAGAACACACTTTTCTTTCCTGTGTTATCAAGTACATAATGAAATGGTGATTTTTCAGACAATGATTCTCAACAAACATCTGAATGAATTGATGGACGGTTTATCTGCAAAGGTGTTCCGTACCTATAACGCTTCTTGGACTCTGCAAAATCAATTGAAAGAATTGACTGATCCTGATGCCTCAGAAGCTGAAAAAGTAAGTTGAATTCTCATCTCACATTTAAATAACTTTGTACCTGCAAAAGTAGAATATTTTATCAAGCTCATAGTAGCGAAGTAATGACATTTTTATATAGTAGTGCAAGGTGCAGTAGATCTTAGGCTTATTTCACACAACCGGCAGTCGAGTAACCGGTGCCTCGTAATTATGTCGGCTAAACGACGCCGGTTGTGTGAAACAACTTAGTACCTGCAAAAGTAGAAACTTTTTTATCGAGCTCAGTCGCGAAGTAATAGGATTTTTATATAGTAGTACATGTTACAATATATCATAGTCTATAACCGGCAGTCGGGTGACCGGTGTCTCATAATTATGCCGGGTAAACGATGCCGGTTATGTGTGAAACAAGCCATAGTACACGCTACAATAAGGAAAGAGAATCGTAACTAAAAAACCGAGAAGTTTAATATGTACTCCACACGGACTAATTCTATTGGCTAATTGAATGGTAGCTTATGACGGTCTGACCTACTGTTGGAGCTCTGTAACTGGTTGAAGGTTGAGACGACACATCTTTACCCCTGTTACTAATTGGTTTCAAGTTTCAGCCAATTACAGAGCTCCAACGTAGGTCGTCCAATTAGACTCTTCCTTTCTATGAGAATAATATTAGCCCATGTATGTTGATGTAAATAAAGCTCTGTATTTTAGTTTGTTTGAGATTGAAAATCACGATTGACTGTAGTAACTCCTTTTTACAATAAATGTGTTTGTGACTGTATCAAGCCTTTTTCATTACGGATATCTACCACATCAACAATGCAAAGAAAGAATTGATTGAATTTTGACAGAATAAAAAAATTAAGTGAATCAGTCCTTGTAGAATAAAAAATAGAAAAAATTCAGGAATTTAAATATCTGTCCATTTGTTGAACAAGCATTTAGAATTGAGCGTATCTATGGTGTTTGTCATTCGTCATGTGTGATTTCACATTTTATTTTTTGAGAATGAAGCCCACATAGGTCTGAGATCTGTGCATGGGTAATGAGTTGGATGATGGTGATTGATGAGTTTGACCTGCAGTTTTAGGTGGGTTCCGAACCACCGGGAAGCGATTTTACAGCAGAGAATAGTGTCTTTTTTGCTGACCAATCTAATCGGTCACCGTTACAAACAGGACCCAGGAGAACGCAGCTTATCTTTATCTGATTGAACAGATACCTGCTACGGCTCACGGCTATCAGTTCCCTATGTAAATGAAGCGCTGCATTTAAGGCTTGTTTTTCTTCAATTTGTGCATAACTAATAGTAAAGCAAGTCATAATCTATTCTATATGAAAAACTAGTATAAAAATTGAAATTTCATTGAAAGAGTCTCACTTGAAGTACTGTGTAATATTCCTGAATTAATGACTATGTGATGTTTGAATGTTGCTGATGCTTTGATTCGGAATTTTTCTAGATACTCGCTTACAACAGAGCTAATCGTGCTGTAGCTATCTTATGTAACCATCAAAGATCGGTTCCTAAATCTCATGAAACGTCTATGACCAAATTGAAAGAGAAAATTATTGCAAAGAAAGATACAATAAAGGAAATGGAACGTCATCTGAAGGATGTCAAAAGGGAAGCAAAGGACGGATCCGCTAAAGGCAAAATGTAAGTTGACTCTCAACTCTTTGAATGTATAGTATTAGTATTGATGAATAATATGGCTTTAGCTTTCAATCATAAGATATTAGGTTAATGAATCGTTGTATTCATATTAAAGAGAAAAATGGTTGAGTTTTCAATTATCAGAGTAATTCTGTTTAAACTTATAAGCATAGATATTCATCATTTTCATTAGTGAACCTCTAGTAAATTATTAGAAATTCATTTTCATTGGAATCTCCTCAATGCAGTAATTTTATGAGTTTTTGTAAAGAATACTCACTGTCACTACGCTTCAGCCCTTGGTGAGCCTTGATCTGCCTCACAATATTTCTCCATAAAAGTCCTTCATCTTTCTCCATCCTTCTACCCTTATCTCAGCAAGATCGGTAGTCACTCTTTCCTCAGATCTTTCCCTTCTTTCTTATACAATAAAGCCTCTCTCTTCCTCACACACAATCACCGGTCAAGTGTCAAGAATGGACGAATCTTTGTCCAAACTTATGTAATTTCATCACTTATAGATTATCATCACCATACCTTATATCATTAAGATCATACATATAGCATTTTGCATCGCTTCAGCCCTATAAAAAATATGATCTAAGTCTACTATAGTATCTATGTGATGTTGAAAATTTTGTTTTTAACCACTCATGCAAAATTTGTAAATTTGCATGAATAAAGAAAGATAATCTAATATCTATCTCTCTCTCTCGCTCTCTCTATCTATCATCTTCACCTCTCTGCTTTTATTCAATCTTTCCAAGTGTCCTCTCCAATGCAGTAATTTCATGAGTTTTAACAAGAATGAATAAATTACTAAACTCTAGGATAAGACTATTGTTTATACTCACCAAAATATGTCGTAGATCTTGGGAAAAAGTTGTGCCTTTTTTTATCCAATTTATTGTCACTGTTGTATAGTTTTTAATGACTTGATTTTATAACCTTCATTATTACTCACCCGATGGTTGGGAACCCACCTAAAATAAAGTAGGTCGGCCATGTTCCCCAAACGGCGAGGTGGTCTTCCCACCAATAAAAGCAATCTATTATTATTATTTTTATTATTATTGTTGTTGTTGTTGTTTACAAATTCAGATAACGTTTCTTGTACGTATCCATATATTATGGAAATTATATTTTTGCCAACAACTAGAATAGTGTTATACTATTGTGTACAGTTTTACTTTTAACCTTGAATGAATGAATGTTAAAAGTTGACAAATTTTTATTACAGGGCTGTTGATAAGACCAAAAAGAGTTTAGAAAGACTTCGTGAACAACTTATGAAACTAGAGGTTCAAGAAACTGATAGGGAAGAGAACAAGACTATAGCATTGGGAACTTCAAAGCTCAACTATCTTGATCCTAGGATATCTGTCGCTTGGTATGTATTGCACTTTTGTCGTGAAACATTCACTTCTTAACATCTGTTGGTCAATCAACATGGGATATCACTAACCCACGTTAGTAGATTAATTTGGCAGTGATTTTTCTATTGTTGGCGCTTGCCACCATGTACGTAGTTGTAATTTTCTTGTTGCATCTTTTACATAAAATTGTATTGAATTGGAAAGAAGTGGGAGGATTGACAAGGAAACTGATAACCTTGGGGGTAAAGTTTTTAAAATTATAAGTTTTTAGGGGTACACCTTTTTGCAAATCCAGGAATCATTGAGGTTATTAAGCCTCGCAGATTGCGGTTTCAGCAAAGATGTTTTTCATTTTTATACATTCTAAACTCACCCTACTTACTGTACTTACATTATCAATCTCTGCCTTTCTACAGATTTATAAAGTAGGAATCTGTAACTTAGGTGACTTTCTAAGATTTGCTGGCTTGTTATCACATGCAGGGAGCCCTGGGTATTTCTGAATCATTTATTCATTTAACTAACATACAATCAATGTGAATACAGCATGCTATTGCCCAAAACTGCTTTTCACAAAATTTCAAATTAGAATCGAAATCTTGGGTTAGGTCTGTTTCACTAAACATTTCACCTTGAAGCACAATAAATTGAAGAGTCTTTTTCAGAAAAAGAATATTATCATGTGAATTTAATATGCTAAGAAAGAGCTATGTGCTACCAAAAGATTCAACCATCATGAGAGCTCATTGAAAAACACGTATAATTTTCTAAACTGTGAAGTTACTAGATAATGTATGCTAGGTTAATGTACGCCAGTTGCTCTAAAGAAAATTAAATTTGACCACCATAAGATGACGTCATTTGACGGAGCCAGTTCAACGACTTCCCTATTGAGCTCTATAAGATGACGTCTTCTTACAATGGTTGAATTTAATTTTCTCTCATGCAACTGGCCGACAGACTTTCTGTTATCACAAACATATTTATTATATTATAATATCGTGTGTGTATAACATCAAGTCTTATTTGTGATGGATATCTACCACAATATCGCCATCACCAATAGAAAGAAGATTACCAGATAATTTTTAGAACTCAAATAATATAATACCATGAAATTAGAATCTAAAGATATTTATAGACTTGAAATAATGTTATATAAACAAACAATGATGTGGACCTCCCTTGAATCAAATTAGGGAGTGTTTCTTCCAAGTGACAATATTGAGTGTGAATTTTCAATGTAGCCTGAACACAACCAAAAACATTAGGTGTAAAGCTACTTATTTTCCTGGGTACAAACTGTGTAACCTGATGCTCAATGAGCTGGCAAACACGGCGGTCAGACAAGCCAATGGCTCTCCTGACCTGACTTTGTTGCCAAACGATTAATAATAATAATAATGCTACCAAATAGTAGATTCTCGAGCATTAACTAACCATTTGTTTTATTTCAGGTGCAAAAAGTTCAACGTACCTATCGAAAAAATTTACAACAAAACGCAAAGAGATAAATTCCGGTGGGCTATTGACATGGCTGGTCCTGATTATGTATTTTAATGTATAGATTGCATGCTATACATCAAGTGAATAGTTTTATTCATAAGGTACAGAGTGAGATCCATGAACGAACAGATTGTATTCATATGTTTTTCTATAAAGAGAAATATATTTTTAATTCGTGTTATTATTTCAGTTGTCTTATTCCTCATATGTATCACATATTCTGAAAACAAAATTAGCGTGCGGCTAAAATTATTCTGTAAAATGAAAGTGGTCAAAGCTATATTTATATTAAATATACATTTAATGATTCGACTTTTTATCCAATTCAATTTGTGCTAATTCAAAAGCGTGCTGGGAACGGGTTTCGCTAGTTACAGTAGTTGATAAAATTGGTCTCTGGATATTCTGTAGACGTGTCAGAATTCAGCAGGGGTTTTAAATTATGATACAAATTGTTAAACATTATTTTTCTGAAAAACTTTCGCAGTTTTAGAGCTACGTTCTTCTAGGAAAAACGTTATGAGTTACACACCAAGTGTGAATAATAAGATCTTTTTGATTATAATCATCGCCTCACTCTGTGCTCTTGTGAGAAGAATGTGTATGTGCGTGTGTGTGTGTGTGTGTATATGTGGACTGCTGATAGACTTCAGAGAAAGTAGGGTTTATATCATCGCTTACCGTCTTTCCATTGTAGAATAAGAAGCGTTCAATAATTTTATTTCTGACTGTTAGTTACAATAGCATTTGTCGGTGTCTGCAATATTGTTGTTTGTATTTTCAAATTTTATGAAAATTTATGTAGCGAATTTGAACATTATTATTTTAATAAAATAGTCTGATATGAAAATTGATTATTGGAGTTTTAAAATGTAATTTCTAAATTGAAAGAAGACTATGCATTTCGTGTGTTGTGATTCTTGATCAATAGAGCTGGAGAGAATGCAATTGTTTGCAAGTGCTCTCTGTTTAGTTCTTTCCAGTGTTGTGAACGGTTATGATTATGTTGAAATACATGTATGCAAAATTGCATAATCTCTATTCTTAGTACAGTAGATTTTATTGACCTTATGTGAGTATTGCCTTCAAATATTGTTTCGAATATGACTACTATTCTCAAAATGTAAAAATCATAAAAAAATTGTATTTATTTATTCTAGTAAGATAATTTTATATTAAATTAATGAAGTTTTGAAATTGATTTTAATAATTTAATACTATATACTAGTACTGTAATTATTAAGCGCACGAGTTTAGTAATAGATCATTATTTAGCTGTTACAAAAAGTTTATATCATATGAACAAAGAAAATAAGGATATGTGATTTTTATCCATCATTGCTTTTACTAGACAATTTGTTGTGGATCGTATTCGTATTGACTGCATCACCTTTTAAGTCTTGTCACGTGGAGAACTTGGGTATAATTTTGATTTTATAGAGGCCGACTGTTTTCCTTTTGAGCAGAACTTAGTGTCTGTATGATGGTATTGTATTCAGTTGTATGCACGAAATATTTTGTCATTTTTTGAAATAAACTACTCTAAATGACAACTGGTTCCTTGTAGTTTTTTGGGGTTCTCCTGCTTCCCTTGCATTATTAACTACTAGTGGTTAACCCGTGCTTTGCAACGGGATTTATACATGTGCTAATGGATTTCATCAACCGCCAATGCCAATACTATTCCAAAAAGGTAGTTACGAGCTTCAATATTGGTACAGAACAGATGTTTTGCTTGAAAGCTTATTTGCATCACAGTGACGTATCAGCTATTTATATGCTTCATGTATGTAAACACATTTTAAAACTGTAATAGTGCCCATAAGTGAAATTTGAACATTAATATTGAAAAAATGAAGAAAGAAAAGGAGAAATTGGGCTTTAAGGTGCACTGAATTGAGTTTAGAGGAAACTTTGTGCAAAATGTAGTGTTCCAAATCATTGATGTTTTTGTGAAATCCGTAATGGCATACACACACACCTATTCTCTCTTACTATAAAGAATGAATAGATACAATTTGAAAAAATAAAGATTGTAAGTACAGTAGTCTAGGTTGAATGTAGCAAGCGAATATCAATGTTGGTCATTAAAAAACAAACGCTGTTAAATTTTAAAGCTTTATTTAAAAAAAATATCATAAATATGTTTTTAATTATTTTATTACTATGTTATTAACTCAAATCTTTAAAGAACATAGTAACAGCCAACAGAAGGAAACTTCAGGGGCCCGTTACATTAACAACAACTAAAAGCGATTACTTCCTGCTTGTAGAGCTAAGGCCCTATTATATGGAGCCACTTTAGTCGCGTTTGCGAGTTACAATTAAGGCTAAATTACACCAGCTGAGCGTCTGACTGAACTCAACTATGTCAAAGTGCATGAAGGCATTAACATCAGTGGCGTAACGTTTTCCAGTTGGGCCCCCCCGCAACCGATTTTCCGGGCCCCTCAAAATCATATAAATATCCCCCCTCACCCTTGCCACCCCAACCCATCCCTGAAAAACTTGCATAATTCTTTTGTGGGCAGTTATAATTATGTAAGAACTAAACACCTTTTTATAAATTAAATTTCAAAATTCAATCATGTTTCAAGGGGGGCAAGTCTAATGATTTGGGCTGTAGCGTGCGGGCTTCTGAAAGATGGAAATAGTTGAGAGTTGATTATATTATAAATAATTAATCTTGAAACCTAGAAACCTTGAAATTGATGTCTTCCATAGGATCCACATTCACATCCTCCTTGTTAGCACCTTCGCTCTTTTTCCCAGAAAATGTGTTCTCTCAGAATTCGCCTCATTTGCAGACACGGACAACAGGTTCAATTTTTAATAAAAAGGCATTTTATCTAAATTACCGCGAAATTACTAAGTCAGGAAAAGAGAAAAAATTTAAGAAATTCATTCTTAAGAGACAGAAGATAGAAAACGTAAACTACTTATACAGTACTTGATCCTATTTTAAGAAAAAAATTCAACTGCGTTGGGAGAACTGACAATTGTTCCAAAACTATTATTTATATACTTATACAATAATCACGTAATTTATCCGATATATCAAGGGTATAAAATATTCCTTATGAGCATATTGTTTAAAAATGTACTAGTCGATAAAAAATAGAAATAACTAAAGCATGACCGTACAACATCACAATACCATAAACGCAGCATGTTGAAAAATAGAATAGAAATGAAGAAAAAAATGGCACTCCAAATAATAAAATTCACGATCACGAACTCAATAATGAATAAACATACGGATTACTCTAGGCCAATTTACCGGACACGTGTATCCAACACGACGATTCAAAAGAGACTGAATTCAAAATACTGTATGCAGAAAAATATTGACTTTAATTTCTACACAACCCCTCACTTTCCATTACTTCGTATATGCTAATATACATTGAGGAATTCGATGGGAAAATAATATTAATTTCCTCTAATATTTGCACTGTGGAGACATAGCCGTCATGATTTATAACAGTCTAGATAAGTTTGTTTGAAGAGTGTTTTGTCCTCGGTATGTCTCCATTCCCGAAGTCACAACATCCTGCTTCTGAATTCCTCCACTATCTGCGAATTATCTGCTATCTGAGAATTAATTGATAAAGTAAACAATAAACATTGGCCTGACAATATTTAGCCAATTCATTCTTTCTTTCTTCCTTCAGTGTTTCAGTTTTATTTCTTTTGGAAAAAAAAATTTATTTCAGTCTGGGCACGGGCCATTTCTTGAAAAAATATATTTTCATTCCGGGCCCCCTTATAGCCCGGGCCCCCCCGCGCCGCGGGGTCTGCGGGGGTGTACGTTACGCCACTGATTAACATGTTAAAATCATCAGCTGAGTCTTGAAATCAAATTTACCCGGCTGGTGTAATTTATCCTCAATTGTGGCTCGCGACCGCGACTGAAGTGGCTTTGTATAATCAGGGCTTTATTGGTTGAGTTCTTGGGAGCTTTACCGGTAACTGGTATATGTATAGGTAACCGGTGGTGTCTGATTGGTTAATTTTAATTTATAGATGTTGAGAAATTTGATAGGACTAATCAGACGCCTCCGGTAAATGGAAAGGCTCCCATGAACTCAACCGATGTCTTCTTTTCTAGTTATTTTTCTTAATCCTCCTTATAGAGTTTATTGTCCACAATAACGTAGGTGTACAGAAGCACGTATATTGACAGAACTACGGTAAAGAGTGCTGGAAAAATAAAGCGAGATCTTGTATCAATTTTTGTAAATTTCTCTTTATCGCCCTTGCTTTCCGAAACTTCCTGTTCTGTGGGTAGAAACTTGAATTCTCTCCAGATTCTTACGGGAATAGTGAGAGTTCTTCTGATGAAAGGTGGTCTTGGATGCAAGTTCATTTCCCTAGTTAAGTCGTCGTCAAGGTCAATGCCCTGCTTTCCCATTATAATTTCACAGTCTATGTCGATGTCTTCCTGTTCAATAATACACTGTTGTATTGGCTGTCGTGTGTCGGCAGCCACTGTTTCTGTTTGTACGATAATAGTGGGGACAGGAAATGGCTGTTGCATGCTGAATTTGTCCGAGTTGGAACTGCTGTCTTTAGACCGGTCTATACTCTGCAGATCTGCATGTATATCGAAAAAATCCACCCCATCTCTTTTATCAAGCTCCACATTATCGGCTCCAGCCGCATGCACTTCTATCTCTTGACTAGTGGCGTCCTCCTTCTCTTTTGCCTCCTTTTCTTCTTTCTCCTAAAAAAATACAAAAATGTTTGTGATGTTTTCATGACAAAAAAGTTGTGATTAATTTAAAATGAGGAAGGGGTTGAGTCTGTGTGCAGGGTTTTTGGGTTTTAATTTTTAAAAAGTTGTATCCGATGTTATTACAAGTTTCTGAATTGGGTTTTTTATCTAGTTTTAGCTCAAAAAATTTAAAAGGAGTTTTACACGAATTAAATTTATCACACGAATTAATAGTTATTTATGTATTAAGAGCGTGAAGCGCGACTTTATCGCTCGAGCCAAAACATTTACCGGCGACGCGTAGCGGAGCGCAGTAATTTTGCGAGCGATAAAGAAGCTTCACGCGCGAAACACATACAATATTTTTCCTACAACTGCAGTTCTGGATTCCAACACAATAAAAGTTTGTAGTTTGTAAAATCACAGACCATGCGCCATTTTTGAGGTTATGTGAATTTCACGGATTCCGATACACCAATGAGAAGACATCAAAATCAAAACAGAAGTGTAAAGAAAACAGCTGGCGAGCGTAAAGTACTTTACCGCTTGCGGAACAGTAAAGAGGTATTTTACAATTAGCTTTCAGTACATAAAGAACTACTTTACGAGCAGTTGTAGGAAAATTAAATTATATATAGTGGAATCTTTATTAAACGCCACCTTCGGGTCCGGGGCCCTGATGGATAACTGGATAGACGGATAATGGAAATGACACAAGCATGGTCAGTACAGTATATGAATTTGAAATATTTGGGGAAAGTTGCGAAAATGAGACAGTGTACAAAAGGACAATTCAATCTATATTTACATATTTATGGCATCAGAAATATGCTACAAAGAAAAGTAGCCTTCTGTTGTATGATTTGCTAATAAATCGTAATTTTCTCAATTTCATGATGACGGTTAACAGAGAGTTACGGTTTAAAGAGTGACGGATAATCGAGGTTCCACTGTACAATTGAAAAATAATATTCCATTTTAAACATTTAATTGTGGGATAGTTTTTGAAATCCTCTATCTGTGGCTTAAACTGTACACCAAATTTTAAGTATTTTGGCCATGTGATTCTTGAGAAAAGTTGATGAGTAAGAGATATTAAACTTACTATTGAATTATTATTTATTCATTAGATACTAATTACCGTTACTACAATTAATCTCTATCTGTGACTTGAACTGAACACCAAATTTCAAGTATTTTGGTGAGGTGACTCTTGAGAAATGTTAATGATTTAATGAGTAAGCAATATTAAACTTACGATTGAATTATTTTTTTATTTTTTATTGCTGATGATGCCCACATGAGTCCGAGACTTGTGCGTGGGTAATGAGGTTTACACATAAATGCCTGACGGTGGAGCGGGATTCGAACCCACAACCACTTGAACGACAGCAAGCTGAAGTTGCGACGCCCCAACCAACTGCGCTAAGCGGCCTGCCAACTTTCATTAGATAGTAATTATTAGAATTTATCTACTAATTCGTTTGACTTTTATGGTCGGTATTTACGACCTTGAGGCTTCCTTATCTTAAGGAAGACTTTAAAATCTTGATGCCAAAAGGGCTTTCATGTCTCCCTTGAGGAAGTCTCAAGCTGGTTGAATACCGGCTTCAGGCTCGTATTTATGAGACTACCTTGAGGATTGTTCAACTCAAAAGGAGATTTGAGAAAGTCTTACCCTTCACTGTTATCTATCGAAACCTTACCCCAATAATTTTGATAGACTACACTTCTGTGATCTGTGAGAAAATTAAATATAAAAATTATAAAATATTATAATTACCTTTTTCTTTTTCTCTCGGTTTTCTAGTATTTTCTTTATATCGTCTGTAACTTTGTCAATGAAATTGATGACAGCATACTCGACCAAAACGGCGAACACAAAGACAAAGCATAAAATAACAAACCAATCCAATGCTGTCGGATAGGGCACCTTTGGAAGGGCCGATCGCCCTACAAACCCAATCGTCGTTATTGATAGGACGGATGTTACACCTGCAAAATTAATATTTTTTAATAGTTATCCAATCTAAATGGATTGACAATCATAATTTTATTATAAAAAATGAATAGGCATCACACAAATAAAGTAAGATTGCTTCTCCAAAGACTAAGGGTGTCAATTTTAGTACTTATTCTCTAAAGACTACAGCACAGCATCCAGTACATAATGAAAATCACCATCACAGGATCAAGTACATGCTGTGGAATGGTGTAAGCTAGATTGGAGCAGAGTGATTACCACTATTCCATAGAATGTTTCTCATTATATGATGGTGATTATTTTCAACTATTGGATGCTCCACTGTGTAGGAAGGCCCTATACGGGACAGAAAAACGCGTGTTTTATATTTTCCATATATTATCGGCAGCAGAAAAAGCGCGCCAGTACGGTAGCTCTTAGTTTAATAAAAATTTAATCTAATTTAAAGTTTAATCTAATAAATACACCTAACACCTTTTTTTTGGATCTTAAACACCCTATCGAGGTTTTGTTTTGATGAACTACACCATACTAAGATAGCATACCTAATTTGTGACAGTAAGAGCCCATGGTAAGCTGTAAAAAGTAATTTTCCAACCTATTACCAACCATAATAATTATGTCCTTATTCTATGATATTGGTCATCCGATAATGACCTCCATCGTTTATAATAATTATGATGTTTATGATGTTGCTACACACTTTTTACCACTTTATGCCATTTTTGCGATATTCACTGCAAGAGTTACTTAACTAATAAGTCTTTACTAGCCGTAATAAAAAAGCGTTCCCACGTTGCAAAAATTTCACAACTATACATCCCTATACCGGCTGTTGATTCTTGTTTGCCGTTTCCCTAATTTGAAATAATGGAACAAAATTCAAGTTACAGTAAATTGTCATATAATTTTTAGTATTTATTTACTCTTTGTTATACATTCAACGACTTGCAGTCAGTTTTAAATTGTGAATATATAATAAATGTACTCACACTTGGCCAAACGTTTTCGAGTTATTTAATCACATTTTCAAGGCCTTGATTATATATTCTATATTCGTTATATATTCACAATTTAAAACTGACTGCAAGGCGTTAAATTTACAACAATAAGTTAATATTAACAACGCAGATCGTTATGGAACAAGAAATCCAAGAATTTAATTTTTAGTCTTCAGGAACACAGTAAATACAACTTAAAATCGAGCATCCAAGTATTGCATAGTTCACTATAACTATAATATTATTGATCAAGAACTATTGTTGTTAGTTATATTACTGATAAGGAATTTGCATTGAACAAATTAAATTTGTGCATTTGCATGTGTACAGTTTAGATAGAATTCCTTGAGACAAAATTATAATTTATTTGACGATTTACTGGAATTACACTTTTAGAAAATTACAGGAAATCTTCATATTATAATTTTTAGTCTTCAGGAATTCTGAACTGTACACATGCATATGTATAGCTTTAATTTGTTCAATGCATATTCTTTATCAGTAATATAACTATCAGCAATAGTTCCTAATCAATAATAATATAGGTACAGTGGACTATGCAATACTTGGATGCTTGATTTCATTAATTTTTTCAATGTAAATTTCTAATAAGGAAATAATCGTAAGAATTACCAATCCGATATTACAAGCTGTGTTGAAAAATCACACAAAAAATATACTACTGTAGGAACTTACTTAGTTGTACACGAGCAGGCGTACAATCAGGATCAATCCAAAAATTGACCCATGAACTGCAAACCATAAGAATGCAAGGAACATACATTTGAAGAACAAAATAGCCAATATTACGTCTGAGGATGAATGTGGCTTTCACAACTGAAAATTCCACTGTAAAATAACAATATTGAAAGATTATAAAAGTTTTCATAAATGTTCCACTGTAAAAGCTTTTCATTAATTTCTATCTAAACTTTTTACAATAAATTACTGTATATAAAATGATTTATACGTATTACACATAAATAGCAGTACGAATTCTATGATTAATTGGAATTGAAAACTTATTTGTAATGATCTCAGCTCTCTTCATTATTTGATTTTTAGACTAGATTTTTATGCTAGAACTTCACTCGTTTTCATGGTGAGATGGGGGAAAATAGTAGTATTGTAAATACTGTTGTAATTTAGGAAAGGAGTAATATTGTAATATTTCAGAGGATTATCCTGTGATTTGTAAACTGTACTTTATTATAATTAATATGAATAATCTCCTCTTAGAGAAATGTTCAGAGAAAATTTAATAAGAACGAAAATTTAATAATTTTCTTATTTTTTCTAATAAAAATTGTTCTCTTTGCACACGTAATAATATTTTGATTTTCTTGATATTTTAAGTGGAATTTTGATTTTGGAATATTTGGTCAGGGTCAATTACACATTAAAATATTATGTTATTATCACTAGTGTGACTACCTCAAGCTTAAACACCTGTATTACAAAATGTTGCTAACAGAAAAGTCTCTCATCAACAGATAAAAGCACAGTAGCCAGCATTTCAAGAAAAACTATAATACAAAAAATATTATGGTCTAGTTGAGTGCACAGTTATAAAAAAAATAAATAATCTTAAAAATTATCACAAAATATTATGGTTCTATTTAACTGAATAGTGTTCAATGGTTTACTTACTAGAACTTCGTGTTTCGGTTAGGTGATCCTTCATTGTAACATTGTCCAAATCAAACTGAGCCAGCTCCATTCCTGGTTCCAACCCAACACCTGATGGATGCCATATATAAACTACGTCGTTTGTTGTATAACCGTCTGAAATTCCAAATATTTTGGCATTATTGAGTGGCTCAGGTTAATCTGTTTTGAATTTTTGTATAGCCTTAGAATCATTGTGCACTTTTCAAATTGTTTTGCAGATGAACTCCTGTGCGCGGACAGAAAGTTATTTTCTTTGCGCATGGAACTTTTGCCATAAATAATAATAATAATAATAATAGTATTAAGCTTATGCTAGAAATTTATGTTGTACTTGATAATAAAATTTTAAAAATTTAGTTTAGTTTGTATATAGGATTTATTTGAAATGGAAATAATTCCAAAAATAGATCAACTTTCAAAAATATCAAGCCGCATTTATTATCGTTTCTTTTTTTTGTCACTCAAGGGAAATGATAGCTGTGAGCCGTAGCAGGTATCTGTTCAATCAGATAGAGATAAGTTGCGAAACTCCTGGGCGCTATTTGTAAGAGGTGACTGATTAGATTGGCCTACAAAAAAGACTGTTCTCTTCTGTAGTCACTTCCCGGTGGTTCGGAACCCACCTAAAACTTTAGATCCAAATCATCAATCACCATCATCCAATTCATTATACATGCACATGTTTCAGACATATGTATACTTCATCCTCAAAAAAAAATTATGAAATTTATGAAATGGGCCATCAAGTGAAAAATACTGTACTGCAGTTCTAAGTTCCGAGAAAAATTATCAAGCAAGGTACCGAATCCAAATGAAAAAAGACCAGTCATAGAACATGGTACCTAATTTTTTTTATTAAATTGATTTTTTGCATCACTGGATTCTTCTACTGATTTGTGAAAAGACTTGTTGAGAAATGAAATTTCAATTGGGCATATTTCATTGGGAAAAAGTAGGTGTATCTAAATATTCTGAATATTCTAATAACTGAAAAATTCAAGAGATATTTACCCTCACAAATGTTAATTTTTTATTATGTTTTATGACCAGAAGCCGCAAATATATCAAGTTCTTTACGATTGATAATCCTGTCATGAACTTCTATGATAATTTACCGAATTAATAAGTGCATGAAGAAATATCAGACTTACAGCTTCCCATTATCAGTGGACACCGTTGCACATCCATAGGAAACTTGACAAGATGCATTTTGCATGTTGCAGAGATAGTCAACCTTGAAAAATAGAATATATCGCTTATCATTATAATTAATCAGAGTCAGAGAGAAAAGAATGCAATACACATGCGGGTAATGCCTTACTGAAGAAATATTCCAGTTTTTTTTTTAAATACAAAAATGTTACACATGCGGGTAATGCCTTACTGAAGAAATATTCCAGTTTTTTTTAAAATACAAAAATGTTTCCTGGATCTTTTGTGTTGCAGTTAATTTGATTCAAATTAAATGAATTCCTAATGCCATTTTATAACAGACACATTTCCTATGATGACCGCTGGTCTTTCGAGGTAATAAATTAATAGGCAATATGTACTATGTAAGTACGGTAAGTATAAGATAAAAGTCTCATTGAATTAATATTTTTATTTCGTTCTCATAAGCAGGGCATTCTTAAGCCGCGTCTCCACCAACCGAACATGCTCGGCGAACAGTGTTCGCTGGAATGAGCTGATGTCACCGAACATTTCAATTGAACTCACGAACATGTTCGGTGACAAAATATGTTCCATTTTTTTTTATACGCCAGCAATGTTCGGCAGACATGTTCGGTTGGTGGAGACGCGGCTTTATAAGATTATATTTGCTGAATTTTGTGTAAGCAGGTACAAAATATTGTTTAAGTTAATTAATTGGAGAATAAAACAACTTACTTACTGTATCTCATAAGAAAATATTATATCAATGACTAATGACCAATAACCTGAATTTTCCCTATATAGTTAATATTAACAACGCAGATCGTTATGGAACAAGAAATCCAGGAAAATTAATTCTCACTTCAATCTTCAATAAAGAAATACACTAATTTTATATAGGCCTACACTCAACAATTACAAAATAAAAACTAAATATTTACAAGTTACGTATCACAACTTTAGGGTGAATATTGATACAATATACAATACAATTTATTCAAGAGCAAGCAAAAAGCTTAGAAGTATTTAAATTGTCAAAAACTTTATACTTAAGCCTAGTTAAAAAACGTTATTGTAGGCGTCATATATCGAAATGACTAATATAAGAGACATTCATGTATTCCTTGGAAGAAACTCGCTGGTCAGGCCAATAGCAGCTATTTTTTAATTTTATAAAATAATAACTAATAGAAGCGAAGTAACTATAGTGAAAAATTGAAAAAAATGTAGTGAATTATTCCATGCGTGTAAATAATTAACTTGTATATTACTAACCTCATTGAATAAGTCATAAATCCATCATGCCGCAGTCTCAAAAATTTATTCGGTGATGTTATTTTATGTAAGTAAGACTTTTTACCGTTTGTAAAATATGTATCCGGTTTCCATACTTTATCCAAGAAAATCCAAGACATAGAAAACTCGTTTAGACCTGTAAGATTGAATTTCAGTCTTGTGTCATACCAGGTCTGTCTGAAGTAGACGTCCATTGTGTACAACTGAAATACGGTAAAAAGTTTTGATTACGGTACTGTATCAATTTTATTAATAGAACACTTGGAACAATAGATTCATTCAGAAGTCAATAAAAATTATAATTTCACCATTTTCTCAATAACATTTCTTTAATGGCGTCATGGAACTACAAGTAAGGTTCTCTCTCCATCAATAAAATACATATACTCTTATTATTATATCATCATCAACAGGTTTGTCATCAAACAAGATGTTGGTAATATTAAAACTATTAATAAATTCCAAGAACAATTATAATCATAACTTGAAGGATAGATAGGCATAAATGGTATGAAAAATGAGTCATATTATTAGGAATTTGGGATTTTCTTTATCCAAGAAAATCCAAGACATAGAAAACTCGTTTAGACCAGTAAGCTTGAATTTCTATGGAATTCTTTATTTTAGTAACATCTCAGAAAATTTTGTTCATTATGTTTAGTCGCGGTGGAGTGAAAGCATTTTTTATCTGCTAGGAAAACATTTATCCAAAGCTACTGAAAAGGAATTTAGAATCTTAAGAATTTTTCGGGTGTAAATCAGGAGAGAATTTTTTCAGAGCTCCTGGGATGAAAAGAAGTAATAAAGCAAAATAATGCAATGGGGTTTCATTTATTTTTTTAATTACGTATTGAAACTTAAAACCAACAATTTTATTAATATACATTCTTGGATTTCTTGTTCCATAACGATCTGCATTGTTAATATTAACTTTTTATTGTAAATTTAACGACTTGCAGTCAATTTTAATTGCGAATAAATAATATTTGTACTCACTTTGGGCTAATATTATTTATTCACAATTAAAATTGACTGCGTCGTTAAATTTACAATAAAAAGTTAATTTTTGAATATCCTGGCTTGATTGATTATTGCACGATCCATAGAAAAGTCCTAATACCTATTTAATAAAAACTTAAAAAACACTTCTAAGTGGAAATTAACTCACGTTATGGCATGACGGCCGTTTCAGAGTTTCATAGTGAAACGGCCGTCACGACATAACGTGAGTTAATTTCCACTTAAAAGTGTTTTTAAAGTTTTTGTTATATATTAGTGGAAACAAGATGAATCTTCAACATCATAATACCTATTTACCTAAGATTATCTAATAATTACAACAAAATAATCTAGAACGGAATAAATAAAATTATTGATAAGGTTTGTTTACCTGTTCTACTTCGGATACAGGACCAATGCTCTTTATGTGCATGTTCACAGTAACCACGGTTGGGGGGCCTGTGTCGAAAAATAGATCACAATAAAATAAATAACCTGTATGACATAATATTTTCAACATATATTGCTACTGGTAATGTATTATTTTGAATATGAAATGCTCAGCAATCTTTCTGGATATTTCAAGGCGTATGACTCCATAGAGCATGAAATGCTCTTAGAGAAGCTCAATAAAATAGGAATCCGAGGTATAGCAAATGATTGGTTTTTAAAGTTTTAAAGTTTTTAAAGTTACCTTGAGAATAGGCATCAACAGGTGAAAATAAATAATGTTTTCAGTGATATGGGGTTAATAAAATTCGGTATACCACAAGGATCTGTCCTTTCAGCTGTACTCTTTCTCATTTATGTGAATGATTTGTGTGATGGAAAAGTGGTAGGAGAAATGGTGTCCTATGCAGATGACACTGCCATTTTTTATGCGGGTCAAAATGATTTTGCTCTTCACAATAACATGCAAAGTGATATGAAAAGAATTCATTGGTGGTTCTGCAAAAATAGGTTGATGTTAAATGCAAAGAAATCTAATATTTTAAAATTCAAATTGCAAAACCAAAAAGTTAATGAAGTGTATCCACAGCTTCAATATCACAAATTTAGTTGTGTTACTCAAATTGATTGCCAATGTGATGTAATAATTGAAAGTGAATGTGTCAAATACCTAGGATTACTAATCGATAATAAGCTTACATGGTACGATCATATTAAAAAAAGAAAGAAAGAAACACAAATTGCCATAAGAAACTTTTATTACTTGAAGGATATGTGTCCAAAATATTTTCTAGTTCAAATGTACCATGTCCTTGAAGAGTCAAGAATTAATAATGGCCTCATGTGCTATGGGAGTGCTTATAAAACTAATTTAAGACCAATTATTTTGGCCCAAAAGCATATAATCAGGCTTATATGTAAAAAACCAAGGCTAAGCCATTCTCTCTCACTTTTCAAAGAGCTCATATCCTTCCGATTAGACAGTCTTTTCTATTTAAAGCTATTGTTGATCTATTTAAAAACAAGGATCAAATACACATTTTTCGACAGACCGCATATAATATTCGATATAGATATAATATGGATATACCGTACCCAAGATTGGAGTTAACAGAAGATTTTATAGTTATATAGCCCGCAAAATTTATAACACTCTACCATTGAATATTCAGCAGTGCAAGTATGGCAATAAAGTTAAACAAAGGCTGAAAATGTTTATCTTTAACATAGATGACTTAGAAACCTACTATTAAGTATCAGTGGTACATTAAGTTGTAGGTAGTACGCTGTATACAGCGAATAAGGTATGGAATGAAATACAAAAGGAAGAAAAAGTGAAGCACACAAATAATTATAAGTTTCATCATTCAAGACAGTGTATTCCATAGAAATTAAAAAATAAATATAGATTCTAGCCCGCACAAAAAGCAAAACATTTGAATCAATATCATTTTCATATTGTTTGTTTTTTCTCTCTTTTTTCTTGAAATATTATTTTTTTAAGGTTTACTGTTGATTTTAAGTCTGGCTATTTCTCAAATCATTTTTGTTTTCAGAATGATTTTTATGAAGTACTTTTCTGATAGTCTTTATTAATTTATTGTTTCTTTTTCTTTTTGTTTTTTTATTTTTCCTGGAACGATTTAATATATGGAGAAGGAACCCCACTTCCCCACATAGGATTACCTTTGGGGTCTCCTATTTAGACAATAGACATGTATTGTGCATTTTTTCTATTAATTTGGTAGTAACATTTAATTTTATATTTTGCATGTACAGTGTTTGTTTGTCGAATAAATTAAATTGAATTAAATTGAAAAAAAATTGAAATTGAATTGAATAACCAACAATGCACAAAATAATTTAATCAATTAATATTCAATAATATTAATCAGTAGGCCTACTCAGTGTTAAGAAAAATAACCGGCAAAGCAATTATATAAATCAATTATTATAAAATGCTCACCTCCAATATCAGGACGTATTCTTTTATCATATCGATTGTTTCCAAGAAGATTGTTCAAAGTTGCGGTCACATTTTTATTGAATGTGGTATAATCCCTCAGGAAACCATGTGAACTTGAAAGTTGGATTATTAGAATGATGAAATTGAAGATAGCAGAAGTGGAAATCATCTCAAGAAGCTTCTATTTATACTACATAATTTGCCTATCTTTGTTTTTTACCGATACATCCTGAAAAATATTCAAAATTATTTTTATATTCACCATGGTTGTAAGAAGAGATGATAATGAACTATCTTCAACTAGGGTACATCAATAGTTAATAGGATAATATCTTTGGATCAATCAATAGGATAATATATTTAATATCGTTTATGAATTTAAGCGTTTTTCCAATGAGTTTAAATGAATTAGGGTCGATTACAGCTTCTAAATACCAAGGTCTTGTTAGAATTGAGAATATATATCATATGAGGGTACTAAATTATTTTATTTTTAAGCAAACATTTGAAAGAAAAAAATTAAAATTTATCAATTGGACCAGAATGCAGTTACCGTACTTCAATATTAATTCAAAATCGTTACTGAAAAAACCTAGAGAAAAAGAAAACAGTCTGAAACTATGATTGTGTACAGGCTATAAATTTATTCCTATTACATAAATATCAAATATAAGTCTTTTGTTATTCCTACAGTTGAAAGAGAGGACATAATATGAAAATAATATTTATAATCATAAAGAGATTTGATTGAAAATGTTTATGTCAACAATAAAAGTAACAATGAGAAATGAAAAAATAGATTCATTTCAATTAAGTTCTATCTAAAAATCATAAAAAATAAAGCAGTTCTCAAATTGTTCAAAAACAGAGGAATAATATTTTTAGAAATAAAAAAATGACCTAGATTCTGTGAGAAAAATGGAAAGTAATAAAAAATCTTTGGAGATGAGTCTATGTACGACTTTATTTAATTATAATTGATAATTATTAAAAATAATTTAAAGAATCACTCATTTAAAGAATTACAGAGTCTACTCTGTAGCATTGCACAATATGAACTATGAATATTCTACCTCATTATTGGTTTGGCATCCGACCTGTGTAGTAGAGAGCTAGACAAGATTACTACTGAATCAAAATGGGTAAAAGAAGAAACAACATGAGGACATTAATCAAGAGGGATACACACTTGTGCATTCCGCAAGATCAGATTCGCCTTCGCCAGAAATCTGCCTCCCTCCCCCTAACTTCGCCATCAAAGCAACATCCTACTACTACTTTCATTCGCGTCTTTCACCAACATCTCGCTCATCTGATTTATCGGTCTCTTTTTTGTTTATTCCTCCACAGTTTCTACTTCCGGTGATACGTTGCCATGTCTTTGCGTTTCATTTTCGCCGCTGAAATTCCCCTTATTATAAATAGGCTCAAAGTTTTACACATGTTCTTGAGGGCAATTAAAACATAAAACAAAACATTGCATCCCTGTAGGTATATACAGAGGTGAACCGAGAAGCTATGAAGATAGGTAAACTGTCTTTATTAAGGCGAAATTGGAACTCAAGACCCTCTCTTCGACACAACCCCTGCAGAAGGGGAGATATACCCTCCCGATGCATTCAAAGAACATTAAAAATAAACGTATGTGTGTCGCTTTTGGGAAGTAAAAATAAATATATGTGTCACTTTTGGGAGGTAGAAAAACCTTCTTTTTTTTACATAGACTAGTGTGTATGTAGATCTATATTATGTAGCATATAGCCTCTGTTTAGCCTGTGGGTGACTGTCAGACCTCAATATTTAAGTTTTGGTTCAGAGAGCGCACGTGTACTTTGCAAACGAGGAGTGAGGTAAGTTGCTGAGATTGCTTTGCTCATAGTAAGCTTAATGCCAAGCCCACCGAAAAAATGTATACACTCGTTGACAGTGAATATTTATTTATTATTTATTCATGGAGACAACCGGTTTCTCTATACATACCTCCTTGACAAAATAAATCTACAAAAATACAGCTTATAGAAGAAAAAATCATAATTTAATAATGAATTATGGTGTATAAATTTGGCAGTTTGGTAAATTGCCAAAACATTATTATAAGATTCAAAGAAGTTATTCACTATGATTGGAAACCAATTTTGCAAATTTATCTTCATAATTGTTCAAGTTGGAAGTAGTTTAAATGTTGAAAAATCGTATTTTTTCAAATGGCCTAGCGGTTTTGACATGACAAATAATAGATTAATTTCTTTTAGTACATGCTGAAACTGGTCTTCCTTAATGAGCTGAGTAGAATGAGCCATCACTCGATGGGCTGCAATACATAATTCAATATAGTTCTAGTGGGGGATCAGAATGAACACTCTTCTACCTCATCACAACAATATTGACAAATTGATGGGTTTACAAAGAGGAGTCTATATGAAAGAGGAATTATTAAAATGTGAATTTAGCAGAAGATTTCAAATAAATCTTCTATTGCATGTCTGCCTTACAACAAGCTCGAAGATCCCTCCAACCAACCCTTTTTACATGTTACCCTTTTACATCATTAAAACTTGACCTTTAAAACGCGATATATGATTTTTTGTCCTTCTTAACTTCGATTTAAACTATAATAAATTACATTCATGGTGGAATAGCTCTGAAATAAAATTTTTCCTGAACCATGATGTGATATTAATATACGCAACACCTTAACTCGGGAAGCCCAAAGCGTGCTTGCAGTTGGATCGAAAAAAAATGCATATGATCAGATTTGTGGAGAATATAGTCAGCTTTAACTTTGATACGATAAAAAAAATCGATTTGAGTTATTGTTACTGATTTATAAGCAAAAAACGAAAAATTGAGCCTTTATATGGAGGCACAATTGTTCAAGTTAATAACAAAAAATCCCCCCACCCCCAACCGTTTGAGTCCAATAACAACACGTTGGGACTTTTGTTAAAGTTAATACCCAAGGCTTGAGTAAGCAATTGGCGAGAAAACCATTTCTCTATCAATTGTTTCTCTGGATTTGTCTTATTAGACTGGACTAAGCGAAGTTTCCAAGGGATCTTGGATAAGAATTTGTCTCTGCTGTAAAGTCGCTTCTCGGTGGTTCGGAGCCCACCTAAATCTTTAGGTTCAACTCATCAATCATCATCTTCCAATTCATTATCCACGCACATGTCTCAGACCTGTGGGCTTCATCCTCAAAAAGCAGTCGTTAAGTCACGTCAGAGGCCCTGAACTTATTCAGGTGCGACCTGATAACTCTGACACCAGACCTGAGCCAGCCAGGTCACACGATATTATTAATATTATCCTCAAAAAAATGCTTTGGTAATGTGCGTTTTAGTGCAACAAGTGTCTTCGTTCGTTTGGATGGGCCCACGCCACGGTTCCAGCTCCAGCGTACAATCTCTTTAAACAAAAAATACGGTTTTTCTACGAAATTCTTGTAAAATTGTCATGAAATATCTAAATATTGTTTAAATTTTTTATTTCGACTAAATGTTGATGTGTAGTATGGTTGGCAGAACTTGCTAATCAGCTGTTAGTTGCTCCGTTGTTCGTTCATCTTGTTGGTTGTTATGGATTGTCGAGTCGAGTGTGCACCGTGAACTCAGTGGTAACTCGTGTTTCGAGGTTATGTTGTGAACAATATACTAACAACTCGCACATAGTCCTTTTGTTTTAATTGAGTTTATTTAACATCTTTAATCGTGTACTGAAGTGCTAGTGATCTCTGTAACCATTCTCGAAACATAAACTATCGTACAAATTTTCTAAAATTAATTCGACGTGAAAGTGACGTCTGTCAAAAAGTATTGTGGCAGCATGCTTTTGCAACTCATTTGACAGAAACTATTCTCTGATAATGGACTCAAAATACGGAAATTTTAATGGTAGACTATTAAATATGAACTCTCCAATGAAACGGCCTTCTTCAGAAATAACAATAAACATTCATACAAAGAAGTTTAATGATGGTAAATCTCAAGATAATAGTACTTCGGCTCTTATTTTAGAGCAGCGGAAATCGCTCCCAGTATACAAAGTGAGAAAAAGGTACTGTA
Source organism: Conomelus anceps (assembly GCA_948455865.1). Lineage (NCBI taxonomy): Eukaryota > Metazoa > Arthropoda > Insecta > Hemiptera > Delphacidae > Conomelus > Conomelus anceps. The sequence continues at coordinate 11,371,900 of OX418218.1, forward strand.
GAAATAAAGTACATAGATAACTACATAGTCTATAATAGGTTGTTCCTATTTGTAAATGTGTAGTTGATATGTCAATTTATTGCTTTTTCAACTTATACTTGAGCTAAAAGTAACGAATGTGACAATTTTTCCACTTTACACTTACATTGCAATTATCATGGTACGTTTACTCATTCGATTTTTCTTAAAATATTCATATGAGAACTCTTGTACATAATTCTGAGGATTTGTGATATTTCCTGGCCCTATAATTGAATTTACTAGCCAAATCAGTTTACTTCTTGTCATAAGCCTACTATCTGTAATGATTCAGGTGTAATATATACAAATCCTCATTGCTTAATGCTAGTGTGAATGTGTCTTTCTGTTTGTAGTTTTTCAAATTGTAATAATAGTTTCTGCTATAGAAACTACTGGATTCGGTCTACTAAAATTAATAACTTGATTTTCCAGCTTCAAATCATACATAAATATAATTCTCGCTCCCCTTACCCCGAGCAACTTACAAACTATTCATGTATGTCTAAACTATTAAGTCTATCTTTGAATTTAAATTAATGATTTTGAAGCATAATTGTCATGAGATTAAATCGTGTGTTTCATTTGCAGAATCTTGGAAGAAATCAATAAGCATCCCACTCTTATTATAATTGGAGAAACAGGCAGTGGCAAGACAACACAAATTCCTCATTTCATTCATAATGCACAGCTAGCAGGAAATATGATGATTAGTATAACTCAGGTAAGTAACTTTCTGCACAATGTCTTACAGATTTGTAAAACTAATTTTATAAATCTATAATTTTTAAACTTTGAGAAAGTCTAGGTGATCTGACATGTTCTTATAGCAGTTATGAAACATTTGTATTATGACTGCCTTTAAGCCACGAGTGAGATGTAAGTTTGGACTCGAGCGAAGCGAGTGTACTAAACGTCTCACAAGTGGCTTAAATGCTGCATACAATCGTTGTAGACGCGATTGCAGTTCTGTAACCGTCCAACGAAACATTCAAATGAAAATTACGATATCAAAATAATTTATTTTTGTACCAAACCTACCGTTTCCTTTTATATCGACTATAGATTCTTTCGTTCGGTTGTTTCAGTGGACACATTTGGAACTGCAGCCGCATGCACTACCAAAAACTTACTCACCAATCACTCAACTTACTGAACCTAACATAACTTAGAATGCGTAACTGTTGACGATCGATTGTGGGATTGAAATCAAATTCAATCAGTTGACATATTAATATGTTATTCATTCCGATACTCAATTGTAGAAATCCTGAATTCTGATTGGTCTTGAGTCTAGGTCTAGATCCAATGTTAAAAAGTGACAACACTTATAATAGCTTCATTATTCAACGTTCTTGGTTAGGCATGATTAAATACAGCTGTTATCACTTTACTTTCTAAACTGTAATAACTTCTTTACAACGTATTTATAGATGAAATTATTTACATAAAAAATTGTCCCCTCATAATGAATTGCTAGAATCAACAACTCTCCTACTAGTTTATTGACTGACAAGAATCTTGTTTATGTAACGTTGAATTTAATTTGCGTTGTGCAAGATGCACGTAGAAAGCAATGTAAAACTTCAGACTTCAACTTTTGTTTTCAAATGAAAGTTTCAGTTGTATGAGAGTTTTGTAAGTAATTTGCTAATTTCATGTAAATACATTGATGAAATGATGGAAGTATGAGAGTGGTGTAAGTAATTTCTTGTTTATAGTACATTAAAGTCCCGGTAATTAGTTAAATGGGAGCAGAAGTATCTCGCATTACGAAAAAATTGAATTACCGTACACAAAATACCCTTGGTAAATAAAAAAATAACAAGAAAATTATTATTTTTTAAATTTACAAAACTTTACTTTTCAGCCTCGGAGAGTTGCAGCTGTAACCATTGCCCAACGTGTGGCACAAGAAATGCATTGCACTGTTGGCAGCACTGTCGGTTATTGTGTGCGGTTCGAGGACTCGACAACTTCGGCTACAAAACTGAAATTCATGACTGACGGAATGTTGCTCAGGGAGGCTATGCTGGGTGAGTGCATCAAACTTTTTACATTGCACTTAAAACATCAAAACCACATGCAATCGGTTAGTTGCATCAGTTGCAGCAATTCTTTTATCGCGGACTCAACTACTATGCTTGGCTTGCTAATGTACGTCCTGTACATGCATTTGCGCCCGCGATACAAGAGCTTTTGCAACCGATGCAACTATATAGACAGTGTGGTCATTGCTTTCAGACGCCATAATATTTGGTCCGTTTTATCTTTTTTTTTCTCTTTGTTTTCGGAGGATGAAGCCCACATAGGTCTGAGACCTGTGCGTGGGTAATGAATTGGATGATGGTGATTGATGAGTTGGACTTACAGTGGGTCCCGAACCACCGGAGAGTGATTTTATATTTTATTATATATCTATTTAGGCTACATATTTGATATACATTATAAACATATATATGTTTTCTACGTGACTGCATGGCTCTGACTACACAGTACGCTTGTAAAATCAGCGTAGCCTAAATACAATAGAATATCTATGGTTCATACTAACGTGACTGTAAAGAGGTAAAGAGATAGATCTCAGTCGCTGTAGTCAACACTAGACACCGAATGACGAATTATCCTAATCTAATAATCCAAATCTGGGCATCCAATTCCCATACTATCTATATGTCACTGTAATTCAACTAACCTATTACTTCACTGTCTACTCCAAGATGAAGAGTCTATCAACTCATTCTTGGTATTGCGCAGAAGCACATTTGATTTTGTCATATTAAAGAACTCATAACTAAAGTCCATCGCGTATGGACTTCTGACATCAATTCTTTCCCAACAGTAGAATCGCAATATCTGACGGTTCCCCCCACTACTTGACTCCAGCCTACCTGCCAATTCGGCATTACCCACCCACTTAATTCAACTATCACTCTTCTTCATGTAATGAGTGGCCGCGCGTCTTTGTGTGGGTGCGTACGTGTGCGTTGCGCTTATTTTTTACGTTGTAATGCATGCCACAGAGATCTGAAGGCAAATTTAGTGTGTGCGGGGGGGGGGGGTCAGAGCGAACTGGGCAGCGATCTTCCCCTACTAGATTCTTTACCATTCTGTGCCAGAAGTTATAGGCCGTGCCTTTAATCATTCTTCATGTGACTTAATTATGTGAGAACATCTCACAGCATAGAAAATAGTCATTAGTATGCCGACGTGTGCGAGACTAATTCATAAAACTGCCAAGAATGAGTTGACAAGTTATACTGATATACCGTACAGTCCTTCACACTAATGGATGCTCAATATTTAAAAAGTTGTAAAGTCCCGAAGCCCATTGCCAGATACATTGGTTGAGTTCATGGAAGCCTTGTAACCGGTAAATGTTACCGTTGGCATCTGATTGGTATGCTTAAATTCGTAGGTGATAAAAATTTGAATAGACGCCACCGGTAACATTTACTGGTAAATTAGAAGGTTCCCATGAACTCAACCACTGAAAAAAGTTTTGTGTTAGATTTCATTGATGTATGAAATCTATGCAATGCAATGTATTGTAGTGTATTGAAATAATGTATCAATTTACTGTATTTGAATGGCTTCAAGTGTATAAAACTATCAAGTTATCTGCGTTCATTTAATTGATAGTCCTAATAATGATGGTATTATATTTCAGATGAGTACCTCAAATCATACAATGTAATAATTTTAGATGAAGCCCATGAAAGAACGGTGAACACAGATATACTGTTTGGAATTGTGAAAAAAGCACAGGCTTATAGAGCTGCGCACCGATCACTTGCGCCATTGAAGGTAAGTAATTCAGCTTCAGCTCGAAGTAGTGTGCAAATCAATTATTAATACATTCTGTTTACAAAATAATTATGGATAAGACTGATGTTTTCCAACCCATTTTTAATTATTATCACACGAGAGACTATAGTTTTGAATTTTACGTCATTTTCGATCTCAATAAACTAAAACTAAAATACAGAGTAGCCTAATAATACCCCAAGACAAATGCTATTGGTTTATAGACTGAGACTGAGCCTCTCTTAGGTCGAACTCTACGTTGGAGATCTGTCATTGGCTGATACCAGATACGCCCTTTAGTAACTAGAATAGCCTATCAATCCTACTTCCATAGTATTTACTTCAATAGTATTATTTTTGGTAAAGGGTGTGTCTAGTATCAGCCAATGACAGACCTCCAACTTAGAGCTCGACCCATGAGAGGCTTGCAGTCTATAAACCAATAGCATTTGTCTAAGAATTGAGATATATTGTATATATTATTGATAAAAAGATACAATCATTCAAAAGCAATAGATAGACATTGTGCTTCCATAACACAGCAGTAGATGTACAATATTGTTTTAAAATTATAAAAATTGTAAAATTGTCCGATGGCAATACAACAAAGAAATAAATAAAACACGGTCAAATTGTCAGAAAAGTAACGTTTCATCTAGTGAGTAATGGAAAAATTGCCAAAATTCGTTTTTGAGCATGCGCAAGGGTAACTTACAGAGGTTTTGACCCCATTTAAGGCTCTATAAAGACCGGGCCCGCACCAGACATTTTGGTTCCAATGTGTTGGCGGCAAATTAAAATTTGTTTAAGATTCTGTAATACTAACTAATTTCTGTAAGATTCAGTATATACATCAGCTGTATTGTATCAGCTGGGCTTATTTATTTATGTAACGTGTGTTTTCAAACTGAGAAACTGGGAAGTGATAGCCGAGTGCCGTAGCACGTATCTGTTCAATCATAGATAAGCTACGAAACTCCTGGGCGCTCTTTGTAAGGGTGACCAAAAAGACTCCCGGTGGTTCGGAACCTACCTAAAACAGTAGGTCCAATTCATCAATCACCATCCATTCATCATTCATTACCCACGCGCAGGTCTCAAACCTATGTGGGCTTCATCCTCCGAAGAAAAAATTAGAATCAAAATATCAGGTGCGTGTACCTAGTGTTTATAGAGCCTTATCTAACGACTCTGCATGAATGCTTACATCATGAACATACAGCATTTACATAGTTGTAGTGGGTGGTTTCTATGTGTAGCCATTTAATATTTTGAACCTCAATTGATTATTCATTTATTTTTGTTCGATAGGTGATTGTGATGTCAGCAACAATGGATGTCGATCATTTCAGCAATTATTTTAACAAAGCTCCAATTTTATACTTGGAGGGTCGACAATACTCTGTCGACATATACCATGCTATGAAACCCCAGGATGATTACTGCTTTGCCTGTTTGGTTACCATATTTCAAATACATAAAGAAGCTCCTGCCAGGTGACCAACCTTTCTCTTACAATTCTTTAACAAATGCTTGTATAAATGTTTCATAAAAAAGAACTTACAGGGACAATCCATTGTAAAATTATACAGTAACTAAGATTACAAGTACTAATGAAATTAGTTTGCTATTTGTTATGAAAGTCCCGATACAAAATTGTTGGACTAATAATTGAATATTTGATCATTAATAATTGGCCCTTGGACAATTTCAATTGAAAAACTCTCCATAGATTATGGAAAGTTATAGAAAATTGATGTATATATATATATAAGTTAAGTTTTGAGAAAACACATTTGTGTTTTCAAAAACACTTTTTATTTTTAATACAAGTTACAGACATGAATCTATATATATATATATATGTAGGAATTATTCGTAGAAATTATTTAACTTCATGAATCAACAAATAATATTTTTATTTGTCCTACTTACAACGAGACTATTTCATAGACTAACTTTCTGAGTTTGTTATTTTCTAAATATTCTGATTCAACATATGATAATTATGTTGAGTTCACATATGTCACTATGTTCAGTTCAGCATATGAGCTTTTCCTACATTCGGCCATTCTGATAAAGTGGCTTGTCCTCAAGCCTGGAAACGCATCCACATGGCGCATCTGAGTACCTGGACGATGTATAATTTTATAATTAAAGTCTTCGAGAAATAGGGCCCATCGAGCTACTCTAGTGGCTAAATCCCGTTTGCTCATTGTTTGTTCAAAAGCTTTGCAATCAGTAACTATTACAAAGTCAAGACCCAGTAGGTACACTTTGAATTTATCTAGGGCCCTAACAATGGCTAGCACTTCCAATTCATAACTTGTGTATTTTTTTTCAGCATCATTCGTTTTTCGACTCATGTAATACACTGGGTGAAAATGGTTGTCTAATGGATTTTTCTGTAAGAGGACAGCTCCATAACCATCTTGGCTAGCATCAGTGTGGAGTTCGGTCTCATATTCTGGGTTGTATATATTCAAAACTGGAGTGGAAATTAATACCTCTTTGAGTTTTTCAAATGCTAACTTCTCTTTAGTGGAAAACTGAAAGACTTTATCCTTTCGAAGTAGATCACTCAATGGTTTAGCTATGACTGAATAATTTTGGACAAACTTGCGAAAATATCCTGTAAGACCAAGAAAACTCTGCACATCTTTGACAGACTGAGGCTGTGGAAAATTTGCAACAGCTCGAGTTTTATGTTCACTAGGACGAACATTACCATTTTCAATGATATGACCTAAATATTCAACTCTTCTTTTCATAAAACTGCATTTTTTCATATTCAGTTCTAAACCATATTCACTTGCTGTTTTCAACACTAACTGGAGTCGACCCAAGGCTTCTTGTGGATTTGAAGCTGGTATAATCAAGTCATCTAGGTACAGCAGGACTATGCCATCTTTTACTAGATCTCGAAATATAAAATTGATAAAACGTTGGAACACTGACGGGGAATTACACAGGCCAAAAGGTACTTTACAAAATTGATACGGTCCATTATGTACAACAAATGATGTATACTTTTTACTGTCCTCATCTACTGCTACATGAAAAAAACCATTCTTCAAATCCAGTGTACTGAATAACTTGGCATTACTGAGTCTATCTATTTGATCTTCGATTAATGGTATTGGATACCTATCCTTCACAATCATGGAATTGATTTTCCTGTAATCAATACAAACTCTGGCTGATCCATCTTTTTTCTTTGTCACAACAACTGGACTAGAATATTCTGATGAGCTTGGCTCAATAATGCCTTCTTGTAGCCACTTTTCAACTTGATCTTCAACAATCTTTTGCTGTACAAATGGAAGTCGACGTGGTTTATGAAAAATGGGATATTCTTCTTTCAATACTATAGTCATCTTTATGCCTGTTGTTTTTGACTTTTCTGGTTTATAATTCTTTACACAATTTCTTACATCTTTTTGAATGATTGGGTTCTCTATGTGATCAAGATCAAGTACCTCTACTGGTTCAAGAACATCAATTTGGTAAAGATATGGTAATTGTGTCTCCTCATTGGATTTGATTTTTTCTTCTATAACAATGTCTGATTTAATCAAATTCTTCTGGATTGCTTTAATATATCGCATTTTATAACAATTTTTACTTTCACTAGGACATCCAACCAGATTTAAACCTAATTGTCTGATAACGTTCATGCCAATAATCATATCTTCACGTAGACCTTCAGGAACATAAATTTTAGTGGGAATTATATTTGTGTTGCCTCCATTACTGGGGTAGTCGCTTCCAATCAATATTTCAGTAACAAAGTAACCAAGAGTGGAAAGTTCTTCATTGCCAATACCCAGTAGAATTGTACTGTCTGAGGCCAAAACTGGAGAACCAAGTTTTTCATAGAATTTCTTACTCATTACAGTAATTGCACTTCCAGTGTCCACAAGAGCACTTGTATTCTTTCCAAATATTTTTACATTAGAGTAAACCTTTTCATTGTTTGTGTAATGATTAACCTCAATTTCATTAACCTCTTTCTGATTGCCACTACTTTCATGCGACCTATTTCCAAAACTTGTTAATTCTCTTTTTTTTCCACAATTTATTGACTTGTGACCGACTTCGTTGCACTTAAAACATTTCAGGTTTGATTTTGGATAATTTTGTTTTCTTTCAGGGAAAGATTTAGTTTGTTTGTTGACCTCTTTGAATCTATTTGTGTTCAGTTGTTCAGCTTTATTTTGTTGATTAACATCATTCCTCAAATTGTGCCGTACTGCTTCATATTCATCCAGTTTGTTGACAAAATTGTCAATTTTTTTAAACTTTGGAAGATCATCAATAAAATGTTCTTTTAATTCCTTTGGTATCTTTCGTCTAACCTGATCAACAACCATAAGCTCTTTAAGATCTTCATAATCTAACACATCCATTCCCTTAATCCACTCACTTAACAAGTCATTCAAGTTCAATGCAAAATCTCGCCATGTCTCAGATTCATTTTTTCTCAAAGAACAGAAGTTTTGGCGGAACTGTTCTGGACTTAGCTTGAATCTTTTAAGTAATAATGCCTTAATATGGTCGTAGTTGTCTGCCAAATCATTAGGCTCTCGAGTAATTAAGTTTCCAATCTCTAAAGGGAGAAGCCCTAATAAGTAGGTAACCCATTTCTCCCTAGGCACATTCACTTTACTTATTTGTCTTTCAAACATGATTAAATATGTGCTAATATCCACACTTGAATCATAACGAACGATCATTTTCATAAGGTTTTTCCTTTCATCATTGTCATAAACTGTACCATTATTTTTATTAGCCTCAATTTCTAATTTCTTGAGTTCTAAAAGATATTCCTTTTCTAACCTTTCTTTCTCAATTCTTTCTTCTCTTTCTCTTTCTTCTCTTTCTCTTTTTTCTCTTTCAACTCTTTCTTCTCTTTCTTTTTTTTCTCTTTCAACTCTTTCTTCTGTTATGTTTATTAACAAATTTTCAATGAATTCCTCATCATAGTTTTCAGAATCTTTTATAAGTGAACATATCTGTGGCACTTTAGGGTTGCTAGGTAAAGTAACATCCAACTCCTGTGCCAATACTAACAGATCAGCCTTCCTAGTTCTTGCCAAAAATGCCATAATAAGTATGTGTTCAAGTATTAATAATAATACTCACCGAAATACTGTATCCAATGTATTTTCTTCAATCCTGAAAACTCTCTGGATGAAATAACTCAATTCATCCCGTTCATCAATATCGGAACAACTTTCCTTGGATGAAATAATTCTTCAATCCCAAAAACAACTCTCTGGATGAAATAGCTCAATTCATCCCGGACGAGCCCCCAAAATTGTAGGAATTATTCGTAGAAATTATTTAACTTCATGAATCAACAAATAATATTTTTATTTGTCCTACTTACAACGAGACTATTTCATAGACTAACTTTCTGAGTTTGTTATTTTCTAAATATTCTGATTCAACATATGATAATTATGTTGAGTTCACATATGTCACTATGTTCAGTTCAGCATATGAGCTTTTCCTACATATATATATATATATATATATATATATATATATATATATATATAATCGAAATACCACTGACTGACTCATTCATCACAGTTTCTCAGGAACCACTCGACCAAAAACGATAAAATTTGGTACACGTATTCAGTAGGGGGACTAGACGCGTGCTAAGAAAGGGTTTCAAAATTTACCCCAAAATGGGCCCAAAATTGAAGATTTTTGAAAATTTAGGTGACAACAATTTCTAGAGAACCATAAGGTCAAATCAGATAAAATTTGGTATTCATGTTAAGTATCGGCCTTTGTACCTTGGAAAAAAGTTTCAAAATAAGCCCCAAAATGGGCCCAAAATCGACGATGTTTGAAAAGTTTGGTGATAAACAGCCAAATATTTTGAAATTTGCACTTAACAGATGTCATCAACCTGGCATAATAACATTTCATCATACCCAGTCATATGTTTCCCACATATTGCAAGGCTGCGACTGTATGGTAGCCTACATGCAAAGTGCAATGTCTTTTGCTGTTCAAAGACAGTGTAAATAACGCTGCTAAGGGGTCTGCCATATGATTGAAAACGGTTGACTTCTATCAGCTGTTTCTTTAAGCTGTTTGGCTGGCAAGTTCAGTAGGTTAGGTCTATTAATGAATAATAATTTGTTTCAAACAAAGCAAACTTATCCCGAGCTACCAAAATAATTTCAATAGCTAAAAGCCAACGTTTATGAAAAGTATATGTTTGATTAAGACCCTAGATGCATACTAAGTAATGGTATCAAAATTCTCCCCAAAATCAACTATTTCTGTAAATTTATCTAATCACAATGGAAGTTAGTTGGACCCCCCGGGGGTCCAGGGGGCGGAGCCCCCTGGCTAGACGGTTAAGGCGAGCGAAGCGAGTCTGCCGGCTAGTAATATGTAAAAGTGCAATAATATAATCAATACGTTATAGGAGATGTTCACTCTCTGCTACTGAGTCTCAGACTGACTGCAAATGAGGCATGAGAATTGTACAGTTCCAAGAAATGTGCAAGGTTTGCAATAAAATATCCTGAATTCATATTTTTCCAACATATAACATAGATATAATGAGACTGAACTGGATACTGTACTCATGAAAAATCATTCTATGTATCAAATATTTTTGTATATATTTCTGTTGATAATTTACAATCTTTTATTCTTTGCAGTGAAGACATATTGGTATTTTTAACTGGCCAAGAAGAAATCGAGTCAATGTGTAGTACAATAAGAGCCATTCTTAAAGTAAGTCACTATTTAATGTTTTTATTGTAATGTAGCGTCTATTTAATCAATTACTAGGAAAGAATTCACTGTGAGTCATTCTTAACACAAAAAAAGCAGGATCCTACTCTAATTTATTTGAGTATTATCAGAATATTTGAGACTATTATGCTACAATAGCTACCGCTCTATCTGCTCTGGAGCAATATTGCTACTTCACTATGTGGGGGATTGCAAACCAGCGGTTATTCTCAAATTTTAAACTTTTTCTAGAATTCTAGACAATATCTCCAAATCATGCGATTTTAGAGTAACTAAAGTTACTCTTGATTTCAAAGTAACCTTTTCATAGAAGATATAATCTCTTGCAAAATGAGACCTACTTTGCCTAAATGAGGCTTACAAAACGACTGCTATGAAAATTCTGATACAGCTTTTCATAAATAGTAACTACTTGAAAATAAAAAAATCATGGTTTTTTTAAAAAACTAGTGAAAAACTTCAACTGAAATAAAGATTGAGTATTTTTTGCATACTTCACTGACTATTGGATAACCCCCATATTGCATAAACCTAGTTATTTAAAGCCATAAAAAATCACTGCATGCAAGATAAGGAGTTTCTGAGTTTGTTACGATCTTCACTGGCTGACTATCTGATAAACCTATGTAGCATAAATTAGTTAATAATTAGAACTAGAAAAAATAAATTCAGACAAGATTATTTATTTTTTACATACTTCACTGACTTTCTGATACGATCTGCCCGTAATTATGAGCGTACCTTGAAGGTTTCTCCACTCCATGGATACTTACAAGTATTCACTCAATAAGCTTTTCAAGTTTTCTTTGAATTAGGTCTATTCAGATTCAAATTTCATTTCAACTACACAATACAGTAACACAATAATATTTTTGTTGCTCCAAAAGTTACAAAACCTGTTTGGGTGTTAAATTAATACTAAACAAACTAGAGAAAAAAAGAAAAACGAAATAAAAGAATAAATAGAAGTAAACTCAGAAAAATAAGTTAGTGCTACGCTTACCGGCCTATAACATATTATTGACTGATTAAAATAAATAAGTTACTGAAATAATAAATACTAGATACTTTTTTGTCAAGTAATGCTCCGGGCCGAGCGGAGTGGGCCGCTTAGCGCAGTTGGTTGAGGCGTCGCAACTTCAGCTAGCTGTCGTTTCAGCGGTCGTGGTTTTGAATCCCGCTCCTCCGTCTGGCATCCATGTGTTTCATTCATCTTATTACCCACGCACAAGTCTCGGACTCATGTGGGCGTCATCAACAATTTAAAAAAGTCCCTTTCCACATCATCCCGTTGGATAAGGTGACCATGCACATATTTGAAAAATTGTGTCTTCGTATTTTTCTTACTATCCTTCGGAAGCAGATTGAAAAACGTTGGCGTTAGGTATAAAAAGAATCTTATGAATGTGGTCAGATTAATGGGTTTATAAACCTACCTCCTTTATGTAGGTTTATAAATAATGACTTGAAACTAGGTTTTCATTTATAATTGTATGGTGATTCACCTATTTGTGAACAAAGCTGCTTTTATTAATTCATTATTTTTTCTCATTTGCACAATTTCAGGATCCTCAGTGTAAAGGACCGCCAATGAAAGTTTGCGTATTGTACTCAACTTTGAATCCCAATAAACAGCTGGAAGTTTTCAACGCCACTGCAGCCGGCACTAGAAAAGTGATTTTGAGTACAAACATTGCAGAGACCTCTGTCACTATCTCGGGCGTGAAGCATGTTGTTGACAGCGGAATGGTCAAGGCAAGGTAAACAAATACAAATAACTATTTCTTAGAAGTAACACTAAATCTTTGATATTTTTTTAAAGTGTCAAATTGATAAATCAAATCTTCCAATTTTTGTTTCTATGGAATTTTATTTTAGGAGGCGTTAATAGCTTTGGCCTAACTGCTGTGGCAGTGTCAGGTGTAGGAGCTCTTGAACATGAAAACAAACAATTTCCTTCAACTGTCTTGGGTCCTTTTTGCCCGACAATAAATTTGAAAATTGTACAATATTGTGCCTAAATAAATCGAATTTGTCTCTTCAACATTCAAATTTCGATTTGCTTACAACTTTACAACAACTAAGTAAATTCGTATGGCTTTTCGTGGTGGGGAGACCCTTACGGGTAGTTCCATCTCGCCGTTTTTTTAACGACTGCTTTTTTTTATATGTAACCAGGACCGACGGCTTAATGTGTCCTCCGAAACACGGGAGTGGCTCGAGAAAAATATCTTGTACTCAACTGGGATCGAACCCAGGACCTTTGGCTTATCAGACCAGCGATAAGCCAACTCGGCTACGCCGACTCCTTTACAACAACTGTTTAGTATAGAGCAATAAACTTGAAAAAAATTGTCTAACTTTGGCATGTAATTATCGAGAATTGATAAGTGAAAAACAATACTTAATTTAAATTTTAAACCATTTCCACTAGTCTCACTTTAAAAATGACATCCAAAGAAACAGGGGCAAACTATTTTTGTTTCCAAAGATGTTAATAATTATTATATTATCCTATAAATAACATCGATGGCTTCAATTTTCAGCAATAACAATAGATTAGTTCAATAATGCATTTCACCTCTCCCTCTTGGTATTAATTTATAGTTCACAATTTAAAAATATTTCTGAAAGTTGAATACATCTCTCAACCAATGATCCTACAAAAGAGTGATAAGCATCCAATTCTTAGATTGAAATATTTACTCTTAGTAAAGAATGATATTTAAAATTGTCTTTCAATATTTATTTTAACCAATAATAAATTTCAGTTACTGATTTTTTGTGTTGACTATTCATTTTCTACATTCCCCAGTAATCAGTTCCAATTTTTGTGCTTCATTATAACTGACTTAGTGGTTCAAAATCCACCTAAAATGATGGAATCCCATAACATACACGGCGAGGTGACGATATGTTAAAAACGCTTATTGATTTTTTTGTTTTGTCCCAATTTATAGCATGAACCACTTTGATATAGTCATTGTATTTTAGCTTCTCTCGCAATAGGCTTCAAAAATCATGTTTTATTTCTATATAATTTCATGGTCTTCATAGATGTCTCAATCTCTTTGTTGATTAAAGTATCATTATTCTATGCAGTTCAGTGATTTATTTAATTTTGTGAATTTTTCAGATTCTACAAACCGAGCACTGGATTGAATATGCTTAGGGTTCAAAGTATTTCACAGGCTCAAGCTTGGCAACGAGCGGGCCGAGCGGGGAGGGAAAGTGATGGTGCCTGTTACAGACTCTACACAAAAATTGTAAGTTATTTTTGCGTTTTCTTCTTCTTCTTCTTTCTCTATCCCTAATGCCGCTAAGCGTCGGGCTCCTTCAACCATTCTCTAATTTAAACCTTATTCTGTCCTGTGTCATTCTTTTAACCTCATTCATCGTTTTTCCTCTTCCCGCTGCTATGTTCTTAACATACTCATTCCGTTCCAGTCGTGGTCGTCCTCTGCCTCGTCTTCCTTCTGGTCTAGCCTCCATCACCAACCTAGCCTTTCGTTCCTCACTCATACGAGTTACATGTCCATACCATCCTAATGTCTTTCTTGATTCTTGCGTTTTCATTTCGAGAAAAAAATAGTCAATTTGGTGCTCTATTAGTGCTTGAAATTTTGATGCATGGTTTTTTGTTTATTAATAGTTTTCATTGTTAATAAGAGGTGCAGACTGATAGTCTTGTTTCAGATGGTTTAGAGCCAACCAAAAATTGTGGTTCCACCATGTTCCATATAACATAACTAAAACTCGCCATAAGGGCCCCACACCTATATGCTACTCTCTAATCTCAATGGTCTGCCTCTTGAAAACCAAACCTCAATTTTTTTCTTCTAAAATGAATTGGCATAGTAAATATAGTTTTGATTATGTTAGATCATGCGCTTATTTATTCATCAAAATCATACTTTTTCTTACAATTATTCAACAATTGCAACATACTTCATGAAACCCGTTTCAACAACATTGCAACGGTGTTTCAAATCATACTTTCTAGAATAATTCATGTCATTGCAGTCATTTGCATAAGAAAATAATGATGATAATTCACTTACATTTACAACGAGATCTTTCAGCTGCCACGCCATCTTCTTGGTTGTGCTCTGCAGTTGCATTGTAGTATAGTTGGTTAGATGGCAATTAGGAAGGGGGGAGGGTTAATTTTTAGTTGAATACCAAAGTGTTTTTAAATGCCTCTAATATTGATATCTAAAATTATTGGCATACCTCACATTCTTGTAATAACTATTAAAATAATTTGATGTTAGGCAAATTTATGTGAAAACACTCCTTACTTTTGCCAAAAACTACAAAACAGAAATTTTCACTGAAGTACAGCACAATTATCCGACTAGACACAGACTCAATCTTGGCTTTGACACACCTAGATCAACCTCAAGTTCATTAAATAATAACCCATTTCATCTTGTGCACATATTATATCGCAACCTTCCGAAGTCAATCCTGGATGCGGGGAGGTGCAGTGTCTATGTATATAAAAGAAGGGTAGTCGATTGGCTGATTGATGTAGGCCGGGAGGCTGCTGAGGCACTGATTCACTCACCCTACACTTAATTCCTGAGCATTATTCAAAGGCTGTCAATGCCTGGGTGTTTTGAGAATCTGCCAATTACTGTATTTACTAGAAGTAGATTGATCATTGCTGGACTAGTCACTTTCAGTTCTTCTGGTATGGAATTTTTAATTATTCAAAATTACTACATTTTTTTTTCATTTGTAGGCCTAATTAAATTTTTTTTTGTATATTTTCTAAATTTTATTGATAACTCATTGTGTAATATATTAAAATTATCTCTTACATTAATAGATAAGAATTCTTTCCTCACACACGGATCTGTAGTCCATGTGGGGAAATATATTTCTTTCTATTTTAATTGTATTCTTATTATGATTGTAATATGTTTTGTGGAAATAAATTCAATTCAATTCAAAATATTATGAAAATGATAATAATTTAGGAAAGACTGTGTAGATGAACCATTAAAACCAGGCACTCATCTAGTATCGCATTATTAATTATAAATCAACTAAATGGTACTACTGGTGCTAAAAATTTGTACTCCAGTTGATTACCCTTCAGCATTTGCGTATAGAATTTTCAGATCACTCTTTTTTCCTGATTAGGTTAAATGAGTGCAATATTTCGGCCTTCTGAAGCCTTCTAACGATAATCCCTCATGATTCGTCTCTTGAAATAAAAACCCCCTTTTTTTAATGGAATGGAATTGTGAATATGGTTTTGAATATAATCATATGTTGTCAACTGTTTTCAGGAATTTGATGGCATGATGAAAAATACAATTCCTGAAATTCAAAGATGTGGACTTGCTGGTGTTGTACTGCAGCTTCTAGCAATTGGAATTGATCCAATAGAATTTGATCTTCTAGATAAACCTCCCAAAGAGGTATAAATACTCTGGCATCTTTTTGACTTTAGTGATTTACTAGTTGTGCCCTAGTAAAGTACCATTAGTACTTCACAAGAATAAAGATAAGTGAATTTTTCTTGACACTCATACAAATATATTGCAGAATCACTGTTCTTAACATTTTGCTCGATGGCGTTTGTATGAGTATAATATAACTGATATAAATTTATTGACTATGTTAGTTCCAGCGCAAATAGGCCTAAATACGCAGGTTTGATGTTATGACTCCGGTAACTTTTTGTAAAACAGAAATGAATCATGCTCAACAAATAGAAGCTAAGACAAATAGGAAGCTCTAATTCAATTATGTTTTAGACTAAAAGTGAAACACAGAAATGAACTAGACTCCATCATAGAAGAGGGGATAAGGTTTATTTCGATTCTATAATAATAATAATAATAATAATGATTTATTTGCCAGAACATTTATAAAACAAAAGAAGTTGGATACAAAGAAATTTAAATCAATAATGTTTCCACATAACAATATGAAATAATAATCCATCCTGGCACAGCCGGCAAGGGAATACCTGAGCGCCTGCTGCGAGTTCAAAAGTAAAAATAAATCTTTTTATTCGAGATGACAAACAGTATAGTTAGACAGTAGGTCATACTATTTTCATTTATATTGGTTACACATTATCATGGCCATCATCAACATGAACATTGGTTACACTTTAGGCAATGTGAAGTAAATGTGCTGTTTAGTCCAGTAGTTTATTTCCTTTAAGAGAGTTTTTGTGATTTTTTGACTTATGAATTTGAAAGGAATTTTGTTAGAAAGTAAATTACAGTAATATGTGAACTGGTGTCTACAGACTGATAGTTTTATTAAGTCAACATTAAAAGCATTTGTTGTTGCTGGGCGGATAAAATAAGGATACAATATCTTGTCAAAGATGCTATTTTGTGGGTTCGGAACCCACATAAAACTGTAGGTCCAACTCATCAATCACCATCATCCAACTCCTTTCCCACGCACAGGTCTCAGACCTATGGGGGCTTCATGTAACAAATGTTATAATGCTAAGACCCAGCGCAAATAAAATCTCAGACTTGGTGGTGTGACGCTGAGTGGCTTTTTGTGCAACACAGAATTGAACTAGACTTCACAAATAGATGCGAGGTTAAGATCTGATTCAATTCATGATTGTCACTAACCAAGCCTGCTTTTGTCTTGCACAGGACTTGCACTTTCAACTATTATAAAAATTCCATTAATAATTCCCAATTGTTTCATAAACTTTTTTATATTATTTGCTTAAAATAGTAGGTATAAATAATTCATTTTGTAGATTGCTCATTGTATAGAAACATACAATCGTATGAGTGCACCAATAAAACTGGTAAGTCAAGAGTTTTACAAAGAAGATAAAACAATGTTAGAGTAATAATTTATTTAATTTAGAGTTCAACATTTTTTTTGTAGATTGTATTTCCTAACAGAATGTTTATAATATTTCACAAATTATCACAAAAATATGAGGCTGTCACATGATCATTAATGCACTAATATTATTATAAAAGATGAAAAAGAATGGCGGCTCTGGTAGCGCAGTTGGTTGGAGCGCTTGTCTGTTATAAGATAACATTCTAGCTGGCTTCGTTTCCTGCAGCCTTGGGTTCGAATCTCATTTAGCCATGGATGTTTCTCATCATTCACCCATTCACCTCATTACCCACGCGGAAGACTTCAGACTCATGTAGACATCATCAGCAATAAAAAAAGAAGACTAAAAAAACTTGAATAGATGCACATATTACAGTATTAATACAAATATACTAAATAAAAGCTACTAATTTTGCGAAAGTACTATGGATAGGTTTCTTCTGTGTTCAACAGTACAATAATAATTCATTCAAAAATAAGAAACAATCGATTGCATGATAGTTGAGAAGAATTGGCAAGAACGCATGAAAATAAAAGTTCTTCATTGAAATATTTAATTTATCTATCATCGTATTCTTAGTTTTTCCTATTGTTGCAATAATTAACAAAATATAAACAATGAAATAATTTCTTTCCAGTCAATTATGGATGCAATCAATCTCCTTCAACAATTGGGTGCAATTAGCAACAGTATAGAAACTCCAACACTTACTGATCTTGGAAAGAAAATGGCTCAGTTTCCATTGGACCCACGTTTCTCAAAAGTTATACTTTCTGCCTGTGATTTTGATTGTCTGTGAGTACTTCACCTTTATAATGCTTAAAATATAGCTTCCGCACTGACTTCACAATCATATATACTAAGTCTGGTTCACCTGAATATTCATTATGCTACAGAAATAAACCACTGGAAGCAATTGCTTAAAATTCAAATAAACAACTCCGGTACACCTGAATATATATTATGTTACAAGAATAAAACAGAAGAAACATTTTTTTAAAATTCAAATAAATTATTGATTGTACAAGCAGCTTTCATGAATTCGTAACATATTAATCATGCCTTTCTCTAAATCATTAATTAGGTAGTAATAGGTTTTTGTAATTCATCTCTCTTACATAATATGATGAAACACGAAGTGGATGATAACATTGGTTAGAATTCGAATAAATGAACGATTAGATTACTGAAACGTCTTCCGAGAGCTTCACAGCCCATCAATCTTATTTATTTATATTCCAACGGTACACACCAATTATATAAAATTCACAAAAAGTATATCATGCAAAAATAACAAGAATAACTGTAATCTTGCCGTTTACCAAATCATAAACCAATAAACAAGCAAGAGAACTTGTTTCGCATCCCTGCCACTTACCGTAATTATGATGTACTAGTGATTAAATGTATAATAATAATAATAATAATTCCCATCTCACAAAAAATAATACTGTATTGTTTGAAACCCAAACAAATTAATATTTATTTAGTCTGTACAAGATGCATTCAAGTTTCAGCACCTTTTGATAATTCTTTTTTCAATGAATCAGTAAATAATCGATAAAAAGCGGATCACAATGTACGTCTGTGCTAATTCTTTCTCACCTAAATATCATGTTCCAGGATTTAGAACTAGGATTTCATCGTTTAGAATTCTAATAAATAAACAATTGGATGACTGAAGCAGCTATCATGAGCTTCACAACTTATTAATCCTAAATAAATAAAAATAATAATAAAAAAATTAATAATAATAACGGCATTATTGAATAAGTATGGCTTTTATTGATGGGGAGTTCTACCTCGCTGTTTGAGCCATCCTATGGGGCACATGTGAACCTACTATTTGAGGTAAGTTCCGAACTACCGGGTAGGTGATAATAAAGCTTATAACATCAAGTAATTGAAGCATAAGTATTATTAATCCTGCCTTTTTCTAAATCATGAGCTAGGTAGCAATCCGAGTATCGATCCATTATGCATTTCATCATTGATACATATTTAGGTGGGAGAGTTGTAGCAGCGATGGATGCTAGATAGTTTCCCCTACTAGTTTGATGATTTATGGTTCATGGTTTAGAAAAGTTTTGTATGAACATTTCTTGTGTACAGGCAGTATCTGTAGTTCAATCTACAGAACATTGCTAATGCTTGCTATTCTCAACATTTCTAATTCTTCTTAAACCATGAATATATTATACTGTATTTTGTAACACCTTACATTATATGTTGTATTCTTTTTTTAGAGAGGAAGTGCTCAGTGTGGTAGCTGTGCTATCTGTTGATACAATCTATGTATCAGGAAATACAAATAAAGAAGCCGTAGCAGAAGCAAGAAGAAAATTTATGTCTTCTTCTGGTGACATAATTACTTATTTGAATATCTACAGATGCTATGCGAATACAAAAAACAGAAAGGTGAATAGTAATTATATTTTGTTTATTTTTCATCCACAGAAATACTTTTTTGAAATTAGTCTCAAACTATTGTGAAACTTACTTCAAAATTTTCAATGTTTGATCTAGTACTGGGATCATCAAATTTTTAGTGGAATATCGGGATTAATGGATATCTGTTAGAGTAGCGAACTGTAATGTTTGCTTCCTAGTCTATTTAGAAAAGAATGTAGGCTCTCCCCAAAAGAATTTGTAAAAAGTAAACAATTAAAACGTAAAAAAAATGTAAAAAGTAAAACGTTATTTATAGGCATTCTTAACAGTTATTACAGTAATTTTGACTATATCTAGTGACTTGAACAGTTACTATAACTAGGACTGCTCACATTAATGCAGTTTTCACCATAAATTTCATTTTTAGACATTTTTTCTTGACATTATAAGCTTTCTTTTGTAGAAAGTAATAATCATATTGCGGACTTAGTTTGCAGACCGCTGGTAAAGAAGAAATTTTAGATTTTGATAAATAGTCTATCAATCATTGCAATGATTGTAATTTTATTTAAGTAAATAAATCTTGAACGTTTTATCCAGTAATGTAAATATTTTTTCAGTATTTGAGAACACTTTCTTTGATTTTCTATTGAAGATTTTTACTAAATACATGCATGCTATTCATCAGCGTAAATCAATACTGCATTTATAAACTATTGAATTTGGAATCTTTCATAGCCTTTTAACTATGAATAATTTTACTTGCTTCCATAATATTTTCTAAATACTATCTTTTTCGGTTTCAATCAATTTATCTATGACAATTTAATGTGATACAGGAAGTAATAGCCGATTGCCACAGCAGGTATTTTTTCAATCAGAGATGAGCTACGAAACTCCTGGGCGCTCTTTGGAGGGTGACCGATTGAATTGGCTAGCAGAAAGACTGTTCTCTGCGGTAAAATCACTTCCCGGTGGTTCGGAACCCACCTAAAACTGTAGGTGCAACTCATCAATCACCATCATCCAATTAATTAGGCTACCCACGCACAGATCTCAGACCTATGTGGGCTTCATCCTCCGAAAACAATTATCTATGACGAGTCTAAGCTAATCTGTTTATAATTTATTTATTTATCATGACGAAATTACAATGAATGTGAAGGAGCAGCAGACTCAAGTCCAAAACTGCTCTCTTCACAAATTTTGAATATGTTACATTGTCCGAAACATTGAGGTTAACACAGACTAAAACTATTCATATGTATTATCTTGCTGTGCAGAACTGACCTTTTTGAGTCGCGGCGGACGCGTTTCGAACTATGTTGTTCTTCTTCGGCGCTTGGTTGCAGACTGACTAGTTTTCTTGTATGTAAGATCTGGTGGTTGTAGGAAGGTAGTGGGAGGAGTGGATGTGGTGGGGGAAGTGGGTGTGGTGGAGGTGTTTTTAGGAGGGATTTGTGATGATGTTGAAGAGGGTATGAGATTTGAAATTAAGTTGGTCATTGAGTATGAATTGAGGATGTGAAATGGAATGTTTGTAAATTTCGAATTGTTCAAGAGTATTGAGTTTTTGAGTTTTGGGGGCAATGTGAAGGATGTGGAGGTTTTGATCAATGTTGGTGAATGAATGATTTTTTGTGAGTAGATGTTCAGCATAATTTGATTTTGTCTGTGGTTGGGTGAGGGCTTTTATGTGTTCTTTGAATCTGGTTGTGAAAGATCTGCCAGTTTGTCCAATATATTTTCACAACCAGATTCAAAGAACACATAAAAGCCCTCACCCAACCACAGACAAAATCAAATTATGCTGAACATCTACTCACAAAAATCATTCATTCACCAACATTGATCAAAACCTCCACATCCTTCACATTGCCCCCAAAAGTCAAAAACTCAATACTCTTGAACAATTCGAAATTTACAAACATTCCATTTCACATCCTCAATTCATACTCAATGACCAACTTAATTTCAAATCTCATACCCTCTTCAACATCATCACAAATCCCTCCTAAAAACACCTCCACCACACCCACTTCCCCCACCACATCCACTCCTCCCACTACCTTCCTACAACCACCAGACCTTACATACCAGAAAACTAGTCAGTCTGCAACCAAGCGCCGAAGAAGAACAACATAGTTCGAAACGCGTCCGCCGCGACTCAAAAAAGTTCAGTTCTGCACAGAAAGATAATACATATGAATAGTTCTACTGCAGTTCACGAAAAATGGATAACCACAACAATAACAGACTAAAAATTCACTAAAAATTAGATTCACTAAAATCTTTGCTCGAAAAAATAACAAAATGATTCTTTTTCACTTGATGACTATAATTATTCTAATGCATTAAAATAATAAAAAAACAGAATAACTTTGACTCGTCTACTACTCACAGGTTATCCTGTGTCTGGTTGCCAAAGCAGTTATAATTTAAAATTCATTTTTCACATTTTGTAAACGTTTTTCTTGTAAAAAGTTCTAATTTTATGTTTTTGGATTAAATTTGAATTTTTCAGAAATGGTGTTTTGAAAACTATTTGAACTTTTGGAATCTGGAGTATGCTCACGAGGTGCGGTCTCAGTTGAAGGATTTGTGTGAAGGCAATAACCTGCGATTCTCTTCATCTGGATCAAACCACAGCAAAGTTCTGATGGCATTCCTCACTGGCTTGTTCATGAATACGGCCGAACTACAGCAAAATAAACAGTACATAACAGTAAGTATATTTTGTTCTTATAAAATTACCTACATTATTGAACAACTATGAAATCATAAATATTGGTTGATTTTCTTGAAATAACTTGATGGGATTGAAATAGTTGTGTGAGTTGTTACTCAAATTTTTAGATTTTATTTATTTATCTATGTATTACAAAACAATCTAAGATATGACAGGCACATCCCACTACTGCTTCCTTTTCAAATTTTCAATTTAAAAATCCAATATTTATCTAAGAATATTAGCGTACAATATTTTATCTACGATTATCAATATATTGCGTTTAATCTAACTTACCCATACTAACATGCACACTAGAATGTGTGTTTGTTGTTGGTTGGTTATGAATTGAAATTTAAATTGATTTCAAAATGTTTGAATCAGCTGATGTGACTACATTCTTTCGACACTTTTTTGAAGAAATCCTGAATTTTGATTGGTCTAGACCGATACTGAAAAGTGACTGTGGTGTTAAAATAGCGTCATTTAAACACTACTTTGATGATACATGGAATAAAGTAAGCTGTATTGACTTTGCTTTCTAACCTATTATGTCTACTTTAACCTGTTAACGAGGCCGTAAATAAAGGGATTTTCGCAACTCAATTAAACACAATGGATATTTTTCGGTTATTTCTGTAAATATTGTTTCTTTTTAAAGGTTGGAACAAGACAGCTGGCTTCAATTCATCCGTCCTCAGCCATATTTGGATCTCTGCCGCCCTGTGTTCTCTTCACTGAGCTGGTGCAGACCAACAAGTGCTACCTGCGCTGCGTGTCACAAATCGATCCCGGCTGGCTGGTGCAAATTATGCCAGGATACGCTCATCTTTACACCTCAAGGAACTCCAACAATCAAGGCAATAGTTCCAATGGATCAAACAATCACTTCAGCTAATAACAAGAAATTATTGAAGTTGATAACGGCACCTCTGATGTACAAGAATTATTGGTAAACTTTCGGATTTAACCTCAAGACTTTGTAAGTTACATCTTTTTTACTTACTATAGCATTTTCACAAGACTGTCAGTGAGTAACAAATCCATGTACAAGAACTTATCAGTTTCCAGGTTTTAACATTAAACTACATTTTTTCTAAGATGAAATTTATGTTACCGATTGAATTAATAAAAGCTACAATAAGTTTTCAATATTTTGAGGCTAGTAAGTTAATAGAATATCCTTAGGCAGTCTTCACGTGGAGCATTCGCCGAACGTCGTAAATAAAAAGCTGTGATTGGTTTTAAATGTTAGGCTACAGATGCTAATGCGTTCATGCAATAATGCAATAATTACAGATGCTCAATGCGTTCAGCGGAGCCACACCGCTTACCGGTTCACCAGAAATTAGGCTTCTGATTGGTCGATGAACTTCTATAAATTAGAATAGACCAGACGCCTTAATTTCTGGTGACCCGGCAAGCGTTGCGGCTCCCATTAACGCACACAATGAATACGTTCATGGGAGCCTTACCGTTTACCGGTAGATGGAAATTAACCGAAAACCATGTCATTTATTCAAATTTATAGAAGTTTACCATTTTAATAGACCAGTCAGACACCTTAGTTTTTGGTATAATTCCATTTACCGGTAAATGATAAGGCTCCCATGAACTTGACACCCAGCCAATGACAGCCATTTATTTACGACGCCTAGAGTCTGAGACGCTTGACGAACGCTCCATGTGCTGACTGCTTTATACTTTATCCATTATGTTCTTACTATTTCATTTGTACAGTACTATTTTTTTTTAATGAATATTGATAATTTTTTTGCTTCTATTTCCGATGCTAATGAAGTATTTATTATACATGATTTATTTTTCTAAAATTGTTCTTATTATGGGTAGTTGGTCGTGAATTTTGCTGAATCGGAATAGTCTTGTTGTGTTGTCAATAATTGAGAGTATCAAGATCTGAGATAAAATTTGGTCGTTAATTACAATAAATTTGAAGATTTTTCGAAATTTAATTAGTATTCAACTTCTGAATTTAGACTTGATTTTGGGGCAGAATCAAAAACTTTTATTTATAACTAATTCTACTAAGAATTTCCATAAATCATAAGTAATTCTTAGGGTAGATGAAAGCTGTTGAATGAAATGAATTTCAAGACTATATTTTATTATAATAGTATAGACATCCTAGTACATAACATATAAAGGATCGATGATTTTTCTTCAGTTTATTTAGTTGCTGAAAAGATGAATTATTTTTCTTTTCGGATTTGACATAAATATACAGTAACAAAGAGAATCGAACTTAGCTGGATTTCCAAGCTCATGAAGCTTTTCATGAATTTTCAAAATGTATACCGTACACTCTTTGGACCAAAACGTATTTTTGAGGTTTGAAGAGTCACCCATAGTCGGAATCGGCTAAAGGAAGGATACATTCATAGCATTAATAATTCATAATTCATTCATAATTTTGTAAAGAGAGTTGAAGAATATCGATTTGTTCATTCATGTACAGATTATTTCTGTAACTGTAATATTGTATAATACAGTACAGTAGGCCTAATACTTATTTGTTGTGCCATTCATATTGTACAAAAGTTTATAATATGAATTCTTTTCTGAAGAGAGAAAATTATTTGTTTAATATGAAAGTACTAAGATGAGCTAATCATCGTTTTTGATGATCATTTCCACAGGAGACTTTTCATGCCAATATTGTCTCATGGACCTTTTTAGTTTTTATTTAAATTATACGGTTTTAAAAGAATCCAAAAGTTTAACTTTATCAGTAGAAAAAGCGTTTTGAGTAGTGTCTCTTATATCCATAAAAAATGGCATACGGAGAATGCGGAGTTTTATGCTTTAGATAAATATTGAATAGCATTTTTCAAAAACGTGAAAGCAGACAAACGTGATTGACTTAAGAATTAAGATGAAGGAATACAGGAAGTGGGTTGTCTTTAAAATAAAAGAGAAGAATCCATGAACATTAATTAAAACAATAGGTACTAGAAAAAGGATTGACGGCTTGTGGATAAATAACTCGCTATACTCTAAACATGACAAGTGTAAAAAGAGAATTGTTAAAAAGCATTTGCCCAACAAATTTAATGGAGTTCAATGATGATTTACTCATTGATTGTTACATTGTTATAGGTAAAAGTAACGACAATCTATATGCCAGTGATAAAGCACATGTAAAGGCGACGTTAGGAATGGAGTTCGTCTTATTTTCTTGAAAATGAATAGTTTAATCCACAGAAGTGGATGAGATGGAAGGTAAGAGGTTCAAGATTTCATAAAGAAAGCTTTGAATAAAAACATGGAATTTACCAATAGTGAATTTGTTATAATTTTTGCTTTACAATTTGTGATGTTATATCTGGTATAAACTTGTATTTAATCACAGGGAAAAAGTTATTTATTATTTATAACAATCTAATTTAATCCATTTTTATAGTTTTAAACTTTCATTATGAGGAAATTCAGTCATGAGGGAAGTGATAGCCGCGAGCCGTAGCAGGTATCTGTTAAATCAGATAGAGATAAGCAGCGTTCTCCTAGGCCCTGTTTGTAATTAGATTGGTCAGCGATTAGATTGGCCAGCAAAATATACTCTGTTCTCTGCTGTAAAATCACTTCCCGGTGGTTCGAACCCACCTAAAACTGTAGGTCCAACTCATCAATCACCATCATCCAACTCATTACCCACGCGCACAGGTCTAAAAAAACAACATATTCATGAGCCTTAAAATTATCTCAACTAAAGGGTTACTTGAACAGCCTTCGATTTTTCAAGTCTCCATTAGATAAGTTCCAAGGAAACCTTGAGGAAGTTTCAAGGTCGGCTAAAAAATACGGGCCTAATTCTTCAATCCATTCCATTTTTGTGGGTTTAATTTTACCGGAAAAATTAGCTATCATCGTGAAAACTTGAATATCTTATCTTCAATCTTTCCCACTTCTGAGTTATTTTATTTTTAAGAATAATTTAGTTTTTAAATCGAATAATATTATATAACCTAATGTGATGATCTGATAAGTATAATCTTGTGTCCAATCCTTTAGTGTGTGGCGTGGGTTTAAATTTGCAACGAACATTGTTTGTTAAAAAGTTAGGGTTAGAAAATAAATACATTTTAAAAACAAAGAATATAATATAGAATATAGGCCAATACAATGCGATGTAATCCAATTAAAATATGATTTTCAATATCACCTTTTTATGGCCGTTCTAGTAGATTAAGAAAAAACTGTGAAATATCATACTGTTCAATTGATGACTAGTTATTATCCAGCTCGTTATCCGCCAAATTCCCTCTGTTTCCTTCGAATATTTTCTGTATTCCTTTTTTGTTCATCCATTCTTTTTTTTTAAAACTGTATTTTCTGAATAAACTTTCAAAGTTGAACTTAGTTTAAGGGGTTTTCTCCTTCTCTTTTATCTTCTTTTGATCTTACAAAATATTCTATTATTTTAACTTTATTTTTGTCAGTCTTGAAATGATTTTAATAGTGTCACTAATAAGACTCTTAATGGATAACTCTGTGAGCTTCGTGTATAAATAAATATTTATTTTTTGATTTAAGGCTGTGCGAAGGGTTTTATTCATATATATATTTTTTTTAATTTTATTGTATTGGATGTTATTAGTGCTTTGAAATTTTATCAATTGCTGTGAGAAAAAGTTTTTTCATCAATTAGTTTGTGAAATAGGGGGTCTCAAAGTTGAAATTTTTCTGTCTTTGGGGGCAATTGATCTCCCTACAAGTTTAAAATCAATTGTAGGAATCAATCACCCTACAATTGATTTTAAACTTTTAAATCAAATCACCCTACAATTGATTTTAAACTATTGATACATTTTCTCCAACTAAGACACCTTAAGGAATAAAACGACGTTAAGTTTTTTACTCTGATCAACCATTAGTTTTTTCAAAGTTCATTTTTTAAATCTGTTAACAGGTTATCATTTTTCAAAAATGTATTTAGAAAAAACTATTTCTTAGATTGAAATAAAAAATATGTCTTTTATTTCTCTAGGTGTCTTTTAATTATCGAAAAATTAAAATCTTTCATAGGGGAGATCAATTACCCCCAATTCCGAAAAGTTTCAATGTTGTACCCCCCCCCCCCATATTTCACAAAATAATTGAAGAAAATTTTTTTTTCTCACAGCAATACATAACATTTTAAAGCCCTAATAATATTCAATACAAGAAACTTCGAAAAAATATGACCAAAAACCACAGCCGTAATCCAGTTTTGTAGCGTGGGTTTAAATTTGTAACAATCTTGATAAAATATTGATAAGGAATCATATTTGGCTGAGCGAGCGCCAGCTGGACGTGACAAGTGGTGAGTAGGTGTTGTAGGGTGGAGGGGGTGAGCGTCGTGGAGTGTTGTGTGTAGGAGGAAGGGTGGAGGGGGAGCTAGATCGATGAGTGCGTGCTTCAATAGCCACCCGCAGCGCTGCGGTCGACGCTGATCAACGAGTAGGGTCTTGTAAGCAGCAGCAGTGCAGTTAGAATCAGCTAGAACGAACGCAGACAACTCATGAATCGTACAGTGCAGTGAACGGCGAACGGCTGTTGAGCCAGTGTCAATCATTTGTTATCATGGTTTCGGGTTCAGTGACAGTGATTGTGCTACTAGCGGCGCTTGTGCCGCCGGGGCCCCATCCTGCCCGCGGGGCGATCGCCCAGCTGCCGAACACGACCGGCATCGACGGCGAACTGACCGCCAGCCACGCGGTCGATCGCTTCTTCTCGCTTTGGATCGTATTCAACAATGACGACGTCACTATGTCAGGTCAGTTGCATTCAAATCGAGTTTATTGATCATTATTACTGGTTCAACGTCCCAGCCTTGTGACGTTCTAAAATCAGTGTCAATTTCAATTTGAATAAACCATACAATGTAGTATCTAGGGACCCGACGAATTTAAATTAAATAATTATCAGTTGTGCTGTTAGACCTTGGTTTCATTGAACTTCTATGATTTTTATAAACATTATATGCTTTCCTATTCTCAAAAAATGCACATCGGCAGTTCTTACATTAACGTTTTGTTTCTTCATAGATTTAACTTGATTCATAGATCTGTGTTTTTTATTTATTTTTTTTAAATTTGATGTTATAAAATTAAAGAAAAGATTTCAAATTTGATTAGATTTAATTACGATTTTATTTAAAACGTCCTTGCTTTCACTGTAAAGAATAATAAAGAGTAATAAAGTACAATCTAATATTAAAACTGACACTGTATTTCACTTTTAAATAATGTTTTACTCACATATATTGGAGATGCTTGAGGAATGCATTTCACTTCTGAAAAGAAGCTTCGTCAGCCTTTTCAGAAGTGAAATGCATTCCTCAAGCATCTCCAATATATGTGAGTAAAACATTATTTAAAAGTGAAATACAGTGTCAGTTTTAATATTAGATTGTTCATTAAGTATTTCGTCATGGAAAACATCACAGTAATAAAGTATTTGAGCAGCAACTTTTATCTCTTTCAAATTGTTGTTTTTATTTTATGCAAACCAGCCGTGCAATGCTATGATTTTCGCGACCCATTTGACCTATATGCAAGCTGACCAGATTTTTGAAAACCCCAAAACGGGAAAATTCGACATATAGCCCTGGGTGGGGGGGGGGGGGGGGGGGGGGGGTCTGTTGTTTGAATATTGATCAGAAAATAGGGAAAAACGTTATTTCTTCTCTGTACAAAAATATTTTTGAAGGCATTCTCACACATCTTATATTAAAAAGAAACCGAAGTTTTTAATGTCATCGATGTTTACCATCCGAAGACGACCGAAGAATAATAAAAGTCCGCTCATAAAGGGATTTTGGAGGGAGCTAAGGTTCAATTGTAATTAGAACTTAAGTTTAGCTTTTAGATCATTTAGAGCTATAATCATTATCAATAAATGAAAAAACTCATTCCTGAAGTAGAATATTAGTAACTAATATTCCCAAAACGGGACAAATGGGTGTCCCGACAAGGATGGTGGGGACAACGGGATATAACTCTCAAAAACGGGACGTCTGGTCACCTTACCTATATGTTACAATGACAACCTAATTTTTATTATAACTATTTTAGTATATTCGAATATATTTATAATATATTCCATTATATTCGTGATTTTAAAGGTGCGAAATATTAAAATAATATTATCAGACAATAAAATCTACTTACAAATTGCAGACTAAACAAGGTTTTTTTTTAATAACCAGGATAAGCATTCCAGTTTCCATTCCAGAATTAAGCATTTTATTTGAAATAAATTTTTTTTAAATATCTTGAATTTACTTTCCATTTTCATGATTGATTTCCTTTATTTTACACACTATTGGGGAATTCCACTTTTCTGATAGCCATTGTTATTTCCTTCATCAAGATTATCGAACATTTTAGACGTTTCAATAAAAAATCCAATATATACTAATTTTTAAGTTGAATTTAAAAAAAAAAAAAATTTAAGTGAAAGTTGATAAAAATATTAGTGTATATTTGAACTATCTTGCCAAGCCGGTAAACATTTATTGAATTAAAATTTCAAGTGATTGATTAACAGCATATATCAGCTTTTGCTGATGATACTGCACTGTCTTATTCTAATAATCTGAACCAGCTTAGCATAGATATTCAACATGATCTTGATAAATTATCTCTTTGGTTCACTTGCAATAGACTGACTATGAATATGCAAAAGACAAGCTATACAATATTTAGCCTAACTAGTAGCCAGACTCTTGTTGCCCCTGTTCATCTGCATTCCTGCAACTGCGACCGTGTCAGCTGTGATTGTCCTATTGTTAAAAATGATTCAATTATAAAGTATTTGGGTGTATTACTTGACCAAAACTTGACCTGGAAAAACCATATATCAAACCTCAAAAAAACTTTACATTTTTATCTACGTGTCATGTATCAATTGAAGGGTATCTGCAATATTAGAAATTTGAAAGATATTTATAATTAATTTGTTCAGTCAAAAATAAGTTATGGTTTAAGCTGCTGGGGTAGTACATATTATACAACCATTAGTCCCATTATAAAACTGCAGAAATCGTGCATAAGGATTGTAGCTGGGGTGGGCTATTGGGAGAGCACACTGCCTCTGTTTTGTGGATTTGGAATTCTTCCATTGAGATACCTATATGTTCACAGGGTACTTTCAATCTTCTATCAGATGAGTGGCAATGATGGTGTCATGATTGACTATTGTGACATGGTTGATGGCCCTCATTGCACAAGACAGACCAACAACCACCACCTTCGTGGTATAAGGCCAAACTGCAGACTGTTTAAAAAAACATTCATATTCTTAGCTCCAAGGTTTTTCAACATATTGCCTTTACACTTAAAGCTGTATTTAAAATGTCATAATAAGAAAAATAAAATTAAATTCCACCTTAAGAGATGGTTACTTTCAAAGAATGTTGATGAGGTTGAGGGCATGTTTAATGTTGTGCTTTGAACTATGGTGATACTGACCTTGCTGCAATATTTAACCAGTGATCATTCCATGACAACATCATCAAATCATGTTAAGTTCTTTTAAAATTTCTACCAGCTATTAATTCGCTTTCAATGCTTCAAGTTAACAATTCTATTGAATTAATGGTATATTTTTAGTCCTTATTGTTTCTACTCCTACATTTTCGTACTATTATTATTCTATGTTTCCTCCAAGTGTTTTAATTCTATTATTAATTTTTTTTTATTACATCAATTCATGGCATCTTTGTTGGATCCTATGATGCTCCTGTATGCGGACATAATTTCACAATGAAATTATTTGCATACAGTATTATTTCTGTAGATATTTTTTTTAAACATTTTATTTCTTGTACATGATAGTTAAGTTGATCTAAGTATTTTTTCTTTGTAACTTCTTGGTTTCTCTCCTAATAATTGATTGTTTTATAATTATTATTACTTTCTATCATGTACCGGTATAATTTTTTTCCTGTGTATTTTTTTTTCTTGTTTGTATTTGCGGAAATAAAGATTATTATTATTATTATTATTATTATTATTAACAAAATAATATCAGAGCAGATTTGAACTGCTGGCTTAGCCTATACTTATCCAAGCCCAAAGTAATCAATCCTATTGAGAAATAAACCTCATTGGACACCTCATATAGAATTCAAGCACGTCCTTGATTCATTTTGCATTCTGAATATTGATTGAACATTGTCGTTATTATTCAATCTGCCAAACTTGGTCAGGCTTTCATTGCTTATTTAGGCCTACCGTAGGTTGTGCTGCCAACTCGAATGTTGTTTCTACTCTGAATTCGTCGCTCAACCTCTAATGTCTCCACTGAAAACTCACACTGCAGTGACCCAAAAGAAAAATAATATGAACTAAACAATCCACTTCTAACAAAATGAGTATGACAAGTAGACTTGGGTTGTGGGGCGGTTAAACTATTTATTATCACTGTATTTATTTCTATTCATTAATCTATTATTGTTTATTATTATTATTATTATTTATTCCTGAATTTATTACTTTTTGTTAATTTATTTTTAGTACAAGTTGAATTACAACGGAGGCTGAAGATTTAAGACTTTAACGGCCGATTGACGAAAGCCAATTAAATTTAATCCCCACAGAATGTCGTAAAACTTAATGGAGAGAATTTAGTTGCACGAAGGACAATTACAAGCGATACCGCCGATTAGGTTAAAATAAAATATATTTAACCGCCCGTTCACCAATGATTAAATCTCACTAAAGTCTGTTAAGTTACACTTCATAGGTTATGTTCATTCTACCAGAACACAGAACTGCAAATTTTTTTTTTTTTTTTTTTTTTTTTTTTTTTTTTTTTTTTTTGAGGATGAAGCCCACATAGGTCTGAGACCTGTGCGTGGGTAATGAGTTGGATGATGGTGATTGATGAGTTGGACCTACAGTTTTAGGTGGGTTCCGAACCACCGGGAAGTGAACATAGGTGTCATAGATCATAGGTGTCAAAAACCTTTCTAAATGAATAAAATCTATTAATAATATAATGCTGTTGAGATAGTTGAATAATGATTCTAATAATTCACAATTAAATTATTCTAATTCATCTTTTTTCTCAACTTCATAATCAGCTGTTGATCAAATTACAGTGTGGCCAGATTGTGCCCATTCGGTTTACGAAAATTAACTAATGGATCTTTGTGCAACTGAAATAAACCCGTTATACTTACGACGGTTAGTTAACTTATATTAAACTCCTTATTTAATTATTGGCGTTCGTGCAACCGGCCGTAGATATCGTAAATCTTAGGCTATTAATTAGGCTATTATTTTATTTTAATTATTGTAATTTGATTATTTTCAAATTCTCACTCATTGTTTGAATTTTCATTATTCATTATTCGATTATCGTTCAATTCATTGAAAATTATAAATTTATTTAATTATCATCCTTATTAAAGCATGAACTATATGTCAATACAAAAAAATTTAAATAAATCTTAAAAAGTGAAGAGAATTGCATGCCCAACTAAAAATCTTTAATAAAAAAGCATAACCTAGAAGGAAAGGATATAAAATCAAAAGAGCAATGGAATAAACATAAATAGTTAAGCCGTACCAGGTATCTGTTCAATCAGATAGAGATAAGCAGCGTTCTCCTGGGCCATCTTTGTAAGGGTGACCGATTAGATTGGCCAGCAAAAAAGACACAGTTCTCTGCCCGAAATCACTTCCCGATGGTTCGGAACCCACCTAAAACTGTAGGTCCAACTCATCAATCACCATCATCCAACTCATTACCCACGCTCAGGTCTCAGACTCAACTTCGTCCTCAAAAAAATGAATAAATAAATAAACCTAAAAAAGGTAAAGGTAATAAATCCATGGTATTTTCTATGTTTCGTCAATATGAAATACAGTTCAAATCAAATCAAAAATTGCTTTATTCCACAAATCAATAAAAGAAATTACAAAAACACAGAAAAAATAAACTTAAAAATAACAACAGCTTTTGAACATAATAAAGTGATGTAATGGAATGAGCCTACATGGGCAACTATGGCCTGTGCGTAGACTAGAGTTGAAATAATTTGGATATAGTATAATGTATAACGGAATTGGACAGACAGTGACGTCCAGTGGATTCAAGACAGATGAAGAGAATGGTGTAAGATATAATGCAATAAAGATCTTATTGATAATAAGAGATTTTGCCACACAGAAAATAATGAATTGAAAATGATGAATGAAAAAAAAATCAGCTTAAAACATAAGAAGAAGCAAAAAATGTAAGCGAGGAAGGAAGATCAAAGCAAAGCAAAGAGTCAGTAGTGAGGGGATGAACCCTCACCGTCGCAGTCAAGTCAGTCAAGCCGGACACGGCCGCCCCCAGCCAAGACAAGTAGCCCGGCCCCCTCATCAACTTCAAACATCCATTTTTTCAGTCTTTTTTTAAAAATAGGAAGAGAAGCAGATGAAAAAATATTATCCTGTGAGGCGTAGTTGAGATAATTGCGGTAAAGAACATGGGCTAGGAAAAAACAATTTGTGGTTGAGAATGATTTGGTTAGCTGGATGTTGTTAATTCCAACTGATGAAACATATCTTGTATTATGAGAGTGTGAGGTAGATGAGAAAATTGTACCGAGGTGTTTATAAATATAGATTAGCAGATCTTTAATAAAAAGTTTTTTCAAAGGCAATAGTTTAATTTCATGAAATAGTAAGTCTGAGGGATATCTGCTACATCTTCGAAAGCCAGCTTTTAGAATTGACTTTTGAATAATTTCAAGCCTATTGATGTGCGTGCGATAGGCTGCACCCCATGCAAGAATCCCATAAGAGAGACGGGATTGAACAAAAGCGAAATATGCCGATTTTAATTCACTGATATTAAGAATGTCTCCAAGGCGCCTGAATGCAAAAATATATTTCCGCAAAACATTTGAGAGATAGTTTATACGGTCTGACCATTTCATTCGTGTATCAAAGACTACACCCAAGAACTTGAATGAAGAAACCTGTTCTATATTTCCACATGCACAAGATCTGTTTGAATACTCATTACAATTATTATGAATTATTAAATTTTCCAGATTGTAATCACCCTGAGGAGTCAGGGAAATTGGCATGAACTTGGTTTTTAAAATATTAAGAGATAAAATATTCTGATCCAGCCATTTCTTCACTACAGAAAGATCAGAGAGTGCATTATTTCTTGCTTCAAACCATGTTTTGCCCTTGATAAAAATTAGAGTATTATCAGCAAATAGAAAGATTTTTCCACTCAAGTGCAGCTTTGAGATATTATTGATGTAAATCAAAAACAGCACTGGACCAAGGGTACTACCCTGAACCACTCTAAAATCCACAGGTAACTGCTTACCATTCTCCCCACATACTGAAACATATTGCTGTCTACTTGATAGGTAGCTACTAAACCAATCAAGCGCCTTGCCCATCACACCTATGGCCCTTAATTTATTAAGGAGTTTTCCCCTATCCACACTATCAAAGGCCTTTTTGAGGTCCAGAAATATTAGAAAGGCTTTCATACTCTGTGAAAGGGCATAGTGCAGTCCCCTACTTACATAAAACAGAACATCAGAAACCATATTGGCGGTCTGTCAGAATATTATTGGCTTTCAAATAAGCAACGAGTTGTTCCCTAGCTATTCTCTCAAGCACCTTGGAGAACATAATTAAAAGTGAAATTGGACGGAAGTTATTCTTATCAGTGTAAGTACCCGATTTATAAAGAGGGAAAACTTTGGCAATCTTAAAGATATCTGGAAAAACTCAATTTTCCAGACTTAAATTTATTATATACAGAAGAGGTTTAAGGAAAATATGGATGTTATCTTTCAATAAAGAGGCCTACAATAGTTGACTATTATACTCTTGCATGTACAGATACATTGACAATTAAACATATTCAAGTTCAAGTTTAAAATAGTGTTGAACCGTTTTTAGTAATCTTATTCTTAAACCGAGTTTTTGCTATACTGTATCTAAGTTTAAGTTCAAATTCAATTTTAACACGATTGTATAAGCCGATCATGTTATGGCTATGATTAGGCCTACTTGGCATGTAAAAAATAAGATTTTTGAACTGATATGGGTTAGTTTGTATTCCTTCAAACAAATATGTGTAATTTCTTGGTCTAATTTATCACAATTTTACTTTTTTGTATTTCTCATCGTTTAAATAAAAATTTCATTGCTTCAATTTCACATACCTTATGTTAAAATGCAGTAATATTTTGTACGGTAATCAGAAAACTAATTTAGAAAAGATGAGATCTTTTACTTACAATAAACACAGTGGCAATTAAACACAACACTGTATATACGGACCATTGAATACGGTATTTTTCTACTAGGCTTTCGCCTAAATTAAGAAATGAAAGTGCTAGGAGTATATAGCGGAATAGAGTAGGTAGTGATATATAGATATAGAGGGTGCAGGGTGATAAATAGTCATATAAGCCATGTTGTTTGGCTGAATTAGTACTTCATCTTCATTCCCTTTATTTAGAGTAGGCCATGTACAAAGCATGAATGGTCATTGGTTGTAAGGTCATTATCATGCGCATGCGGGCTTTACGGTTTCAGAGTTCTACTGGTTGATTAGTGCTTAAACTAGACTACTTCACAGATATTCTATTTAGGCTACATTTTGGCTTATCATCATCTTTCTATGGCGATGGTGATATTTTCGTGGAAATACATAATAAATTAGATTTAATATTGGCACATCCACATTTATTATGAAAAATCGTACTATGGTTCTTGAATTTCTTGATCCATAACGATCTGCTTTGTTAATATTAGTTTTTTATGACAAATTTAACGACTTGGTCAATTTTAATTGAGAATTAATTCTAAATTGAGAAAATCTAATTGAGATTCTTGATTAAAATTTGACTACAAGTCGTTAAATTCACCATAAAAAGTTGACGTAAAATAAAACAACAAATTTGATTCATATATTTTGACACTACGCTTCATAACGGCGTTGAGTGCTAAGAGGTAAGAGCTATGGTATTTCCGTTATAAAGTTGATCATTCAAGTTACCAGATTCCTTTAAATTTCTTTGGTCGTGGCTGTCTGTTATGTTTATTATTTCCGCTATTTTTCACTAATTCCGTTTTTTTTTTCACTGGCCTCGCTGTGGTGGGCTGCCTTGTCTGCTACTCCTTCCAAAGTCGCAAGTTCTTCCAAATAATAGACCTATTCAACGATCCCACTAGGCGTCAAATCTGCAAGAAAGTAGAAACCAATCTGTCAAATATACAGTGTATGGCGATATTTTTTCTCTGCATCTATTCTGTGGTATTCCAGTACGCAGAGGCCCACGTGTGAATTAGATTAATTTTATTATTTTAAAATAAACATGTTATGATAGCATATTAAATAACATATTATAGTTTTTGGATAGTTTTGACATATTTTATTATTTTTATATAATCATGTTATGATAGAATATTAAATAACATATAGTTTTTGGATGATGCAATATAAATATACTAATGAAAATTCAATAGGCCCACGTGTGAATTAGATTAATTTTTTTATTTTTAAATAATCATGTTATGATAGCATATTAAATAACATATTATAGTTAACTTTTTATGTGAATTCAACGACTTGCAGTCAAATATTCATTAAGTCAAATATTCATAAAATAAAAGTCAAATATTCATAAATAAAATATTTATAAATAAAATATTAGTAAAATATCAGTCAAATATTCATAAATAAAATTGACTTACTCTGAAAACGGATCTCAAAGATTCGAAAGCGCTCGGCCTACAGAGTAAGTAAATTTTATTTATTCTTAATGAATATTTGACTGCAAGTCGTTGAATTCACATAAAAAGTTAATATTAACAACGCAGTTCGTCATGGAACAAGAAATCCAGGAATATTATAGTTTTTGGATGATGCAATATAAATATACTAATGAAAATTCAGTAGTGATTGTTTCGAGAATTTAAACAAAATTTTATGGTAATAAAATGATACGGTAATAATGATGCGCTAATAAATTTGTAGATGAAGATGACAATCTTAGAGCCAGTGATGTTTGATATGAAAGGGCGAAGTTAGGATGGGAGGCTAGCAATTGCATCTTATAGTAGTTATATAGGCTATAACTATATTACTAGAAATCTCATATGACAAATTGAAAGAAGGTGATGACTTATTGACCTTGAGTTAGTATAGAACCTTATGATAATATTGATTTGCTAATTTGATAAATATTTCAAATTGTAGACTATAAAAAATTTGTCATGTTTTCAAAGTTTGAAAATTCAACTAAAAAGCTTAAAATAAAACAAAAAAGAAACCGACTAGAAGTTTATAAGAAATTCCGTTGTATTTTAGAAGTTTATTGAAAATTTGGATATTATTTTCTTCCAGTATAATTGTAGAACAAGGTTTAGTTAACAAAGAGATTGTGAAAGAGGAGTGAGATATGAAGCCAAGTATAGTACATGTGAGGTAGTATATTAATGATGTCTTGATGTGGGAAGGGGTTTTGCAAAATTAACCACTTTTGAGAAATTTCTAGATACGCCTATAAGTATTCAGTTTTTTATTAAAAAAAAGTTTAAAGCCAATACCTATTTTGCAATGATGGTTAGTGCTTTTTATGTATTTACTTGTACCTACGGTACGTGACCTATAGTTCATATACCTATGGCACATGTCCTGTAGAGAGCTTTACATGTAGGGTAGTACATTAACGATGTTTAGAGGGGGTGAGAGGAGGGGCTTTGCAAAAAAAAACCTTTGAGAAATTACTAGGTACGCCTATGAGTATCCAGTTTTTTATTAATAAAAAGGGTAAAGCAGTGCCTTGTAATAATTTATAGTGAGCTTTACATGCTCTTGTTCTTTTTTCTTTTTCTTTTTGAGGATGAAGCCCACATAGGTCTGAGACCTGTGCGTGGGTAATGAGTTGGATGATGGTGATTGATGAGTTGGACCTACAGTTTTAGGTGGGTTCCGAACCACCGGGAAGTGATTTTACAGCAGAGTTCGTATGGTACATGGCCTTTTCATATAGAGCCTTGTAGAGAGCTTTACATGTGTGGTAGTACATTAGCGTTAATGTTAGATTTATTTTTATTTTTGCATGATCTACTTATTTGTGAATTTTGCATAATTGTGTACCGTTAGAATATGAATATGTAGGGGGGATGGGTTCTGCAAAATGACCCCTTTTGAGAAATTTCTAATACGCCTATGAATATCCAGTCTATTCTGAGGAATATTTATCTTTGTAAAAAGTAGTTTTTTTAGGATGAAGCCCACATAGGTCTGAGACCTGTGCGTGAGTAATGAGTTGGATGATGGTGATTGATGAGTTGGACCTACAGTTTTAGGTGGGTTCCGAACCACCGGGAAGTGATTTTACAGCAGATAACAGTGTCTTTTTTGTACCTACTGTACATGGCTTATAATAAGTCCTGCGGTACATGGTCTTTAGTGAGTTTTACATGTTATTACGGTACATGGTCTGTAGTGTGTTTTACATGTACCTACGGTACATAGCCTATAGTAAGCTTTACAAGTCTGTATCGGCTAATTGGCGGCGTGGATCGACTGTTACGATTCATAGCCATTCTTATTATCACTTCAACGAAGCGGTAACATCCTATTATCAAGTGGAAGAAGCAGGACCTGGAGAAGAACAAGAAGAATAAAAAAAAAGAAGAACGAAGGAAGCAACGGATCATGCAATCACGTCACACGTTGGGCTCGGTCACAAGAGTGGAGTCGCAGGAATGCCCGCGGTGATGCCCCCATGGGGGGGGGGGGTGGAGGGGGACCAACCCACCCACCTGCTAGTTGCTCGGCTTTCGGCTAACTGTACTCCAGGCGCCCAGACCCAGTCCTCACAGACTTGATAGCCTCTTCCGTGAGCAAACCTCTATCCATTCTTCCAGCACTATCACGGACTCTTTTGTTATGTAACCACAAGAACCGACCAGGCTCTTGTTGAAGTACATACTCTAGAGGCGAGTAGTGAATGAAATCATTGTTCGCTGGCTATATGAGGGCTGCAAGTCTTGTTGGTGACTTTATTCAGCTTTCCTTTGTACACTTTCTTGTAAAAAGAAACAATCGCGTTTCTTGAAAATATACTCATCTCACTATTAAGCTATATATAGTGCTCATGACCATGAAGATCTAGCATGTATAGATCATGAGCGGTATGGGTAATCATCGAAGCTGTAACATCCTATTATTAAGGCTGTGCGCAGGGTTTTTGGTGATAATTTTTTTCTACGTTTCTTGTGTTGGATATTATTAGGACTTCGAAATGTTGTCTATCACTGTGAGGAAATTTTTTTATTTTATTATTTAGTGGAATATTTAATGCTGAAATTTTCGGTTTTTTGGGGGCAGTTGATCTCAACAAGTTATTTTAAACTCTTGATCAATTTTCTATAACTAAGACACCTTGAGAAATAAAATGACATAATCCAACAATTAGTTTTTTCAAAATAAATTTTTTGAAAAACTGAAATTTTTTAGATTTGGAAAAAAATTGTTTTGAAAAAACTAATTACTTGATTGGAGAAAAAATATGTTAATTTATTCCTTGGTTTGTCTTTTAGTTATAGGAAATTTATCAAGTGTTTAAAATAACTCGTAGAAGTGATCAATTGCCCCCCAAAACCAAACATTTTCAACTTTGAACCCCATATTTCACAAAATAATTGAAGAAAACAATTTAAAATTCTTTAGGTGGGTCCCGAACCACCAGGAAATTATTTTACAGCAGAAAACAGTCTTTTTCCGGCCAATCCAATCGGTCACCCGTACAGAAAGGGCCCAGGGGAGCGTTGCTTATCTATCTGACTGAACAGATACACGCTTCGGCTCACAGCTTGACTGTTAAAGAGATTCACTGAAAGTATTATGCCCCTTACACAATTCAAGAAGGAATAGAAATGCTGTGTTTAGTCATAGCTCCTTATTCATTAATAGTGATTGCAACGTCATAAGGTGCTTTTAGGATAATTATGTCTCTTATATTGTTGCTGTATTTTTATTATTGAAACACTATGCTTAATGTAATATTATTATTTTGACGTTTCAAATGTTGCCAACCCTTGCTTGTGACCGAACTTGAATAAATCTGATTTGATTTGACGCTCTGTATGTGGAAGTTAGTCCTCCTGGAGTCAGACTTTTGACTATTTACACACGAAGCGTTCACCAAGCGTGGTAAATGAATGGCTCAGTAGTCACAGTCTATGACACGCAGCCAATGACAGCCATTTATTTACAACACCAAGCGTCAGATGCTCGATGAATGTGCGGACTACACTACCTGTAATCTTTACTGAGGCTACACCCGTGGTTCGGAGGACACGTTAAACCCCTCGGTCCCGGCTGCCTAAAAAGCAGTCGATAAGTCATGTCAGGGGCCCCGAACATGGTTCAGGTGCGACCTGAGAACTCTGACACTCGACCTGAGCCAGCCAGGTCACATTATATTACTTTTTCATCGTCCTTGGTGCCAGTTTGTCTCATGTGATATGTTTTGAACTTGCAACGAAATGTTCTTAACCATAAATTTATATTCTGGCAACTGATTAGAACCTTGTTTTATTGAATGTCATACTTCTTCAAGTATGCAAGGTAGTTTTTTTATGACTACATACTTTCACATCGTGGTAACGCATAAAACGTAGAAATTGATCAGTGTTACTGGTTAAGTTGGTGCAAGTCCGAAGGAAAGAAAGGTGAGCCTTTATTTTTGGAGCGCACCCAGTCGGAAACTGGTTTAGCGGTTAAATTTAGCTTCATTTATTATTTATTTAGTGTCGGGTTGAGAATACCGGCCGGCCGGCACCTGCCAGGCCAATCAACTCTTTGGCGCCACAAGAGAATTAATGCTTTGCTCCTGCCTCCAGGATTCCAGTGCACGCTTGTGGCTTAGAAAAGTGGAAGAAGTGAAAATATTGATAACGGAATCTGTAACACGCGACTCACTCGCGAATGTTCTCATTAGGTGGAGTGAATAAAGTTGTGTACGCACTCATGAGTTTTTTTTGAGGATGAAGCCCACATAGGTCTGAGACCTGTGCGTGGGTGATGAGTTGGATGATGGTGATTAATGAGCTGGACCTACAGTTTTAGGTGGGTTCCAAACCACCGGGAAGTGATTTTACAGCAGAGAACAGTGTATTTTTTCTGGCAATATAATCGGTCACCCTTACAAAGAGTGCCCAGGAGAACGTAGCTTATCTCTATCTGATTGAACAAATACCTGCTACGGCTCACGGCTATCACTTCCCATAGTTAAGTAAGTGAACTCTGTTGAATGATTGGAGTAGACTGTTCATGTTTTGAGTTTACTGCAGTCCGATCTGAATATTGGGCGTAATAGTTTGTAGGTTGCTCTTAATACAGTAGTAAATGACTTCACTTTATATCAACATGAGATGAAAATAAACAATATTAGGCTTTCATTTCGACTGAATCTCTATTTATAAAAATGAATGTCTGTTTGTATGTATGTATGTATGTATGTGTGTTCCCTATAGACTCCAAAACTACTTGACAGATCGGCATGAAACTTTGGGAATATGCTGTGTGAATATTGGGGATGGTTTCTGACCATAAATTTCAATAGGGGAGCTAATAATTATTATTAATTAAACCATTTTATAGACTTAACCTACTGAACTTGCCAGCCAAACAGCTTAAAGGAACAGCTGATATAAGTCAACAGTTTTTAATCATATGGCAGGCCCCTTAGTGGCGTTATTTACGCTGTCTTTGAACAGCAAAAGACTTTGCACTTTGCATGTAGGCTACCGTGCAGTTGGAGCCTTGCAATATGTAGGAAACATACGACTGGATATGATGAAATGTAATTAAGCTAGGTTGATGACATCTGTTAACCAATGCAGCTAGAAATTTGAAATGCAGCCTCAGCGGGAGGTGGCGAATAATAAAATAAAAAACCTAGCTTCTACCCTTATAGTCATAGGAGGTTTAAATTTGAAATGTTTCTTCATTCAGAGGAGGTGATTAAGAAAACAACGAAGCCTCTATGATCAGCTGGAAGAGCCCTAGGACTAACTTTTTTCCTAATTTGAAATGTAACCTCAGCGGGAGGTGGCGAATAATAAAATCAAGGAGAATTTTC
The DNA here is from genome assembly GCA_948455865.1 of Conomelus anceps. Lineage (NCBI taxonomy): Eukaryota > Metazoa > Arthropoda > Insecta > Hemiptera > Delphacidae > Conomelus > Conomelus anceps. Next base: position 11,414,617 of record OX418218.1, read on the forward strand.
ATGAGAATGCAGCAACGCGCGTTGGGCCAGCTAGTATCTGTTAAAATTAAATTTGTTAATAAATTCAGTTGATGTACTGTGTATCTCAATTAACATATTTGTTATTGATAGAATTTTCTCAAATTTTTTTGAAACAGCTTTGATTGACACAATTCTAATTCACATCGAGTACCGAGTCGAGAATGGTGATTGGTCAGGCGGTGAGCGTGGTGTTCATGTGATCGTGATATTCAGACACGACCGCTCAAGACTGCATTTGGATGGGTGACCGTGCTTCTCTGACTTGATGTTATAAGCATCATTATCACTTACCTGGTGGTTCGGAACCCATCTAAAATTGTATGTCCACCATGTTCTTCATAACAAGGCTCAAACAACGGCGAGGTGGACCTGCCCGTAAGGGTCTTCCCACCAATAAAAGCCATACGCTTATAATTATAATTTACCGAGTTAAAAATATGAGTTTCTCAACAAACTCAACTGTATTAATTTACACCACGCGTTATTCAGAATTGTAGGTAGGGTTGAAGTTTTAAAAAGAACAATTTTCTTATAATTAGTATTTTTCTCTTTAATGATTATATTGCCTTAATCTTTATTTCTTTTAATAAATTCCGGTTTAATTTTGTTTTCAAACCTGCATTCCAACTTTGCTTTTAATTGATTGATGTCTAATTCAAACGCTAGAACTTGATGTGTTACCTATTAAATGAATGCAAAACAAAATTTCAGTTTTTAGTAATAGAAACATAATTATAGAAATTGTATAGAGTTTCAAGCTATAATGGTCTTCCTATTGTCGTAGGCAATATAATCGTTGTATATTATTGTTGTTATTACACTTAACTTATGTCAACATTCCTTAACAGAAACACCTTCATAGTAAGGTCACTAACTTTGATGTCGTATCCATAGAATAATGTAGTGTCATTGCCCATTCAAAACAAAATATGTATTAATTCGTTCATCAAAGGTCACATCCTTCCTGTTTCTTATTCTTAGCCGTCGAAAATGTTACAAGGCTCTGGTATTATAGCCATCACACATTTCACTCAACGCCATTCCCGTATTTGTAGATTCATAAAACCGAAACGATTGCTCTGAGAACAATACGGGCTTCCAACCAGGATTATATTCTGTTCAAGGCACTGGACCTTCTGTGAACAAAATTAATCTATTGATGGAATATCAGTCTGCCGAGTTCTTTTATAAAGGTGCTAAATAGAGGTGATTTTCTCTACATTATAGAAAAGCATTCTAAATAAAAGAAATGAGTGCTAGTACATTGCAATAATTTTACAATGATTGATAAATACTGAGGTTGATTATATCCTCCACTTTAACCTTCTTCATTCTTGCCACTGTTTTGTTAGCTACGTATCGATTTTTCACGGTCTAATTGTCTCAGGTAGAAATATGAGAGACAATTTTCAACATATTCAGGTCAAAAATAATCTAATTGTCATCTCTCAACAATCATTTTACATATGTTTGACCTCCAATGTTTCTAAAACTATTTTCTCCTCAGTTGTGATCTTTCTGACAAATCATTACAACTGTTGGATACTGATATCAGGGACGAATAAATATTAAATTTTCAAGGGGGAAAGCGGCTAAGACCAATAATAACAAGCTTGGCATTCCTTGATTTAGTATAGTAGACAATTTGACAAATTTAAATATTATATGCCACCAGACTCTTGGAAGAGTATCATTTTTAAATGGCTCTTGCAAATCGAATAATTGACAACATAAATTTAAGTTGTAACATTTTGTTTTACCAAATTTTTCTTCATTTCGGAGGGGGCCTGGGCCTTTCTGTTGTTTCGGTACGCCCCTGGCTGATATACCTAAAAGGAATTTGGGGTTGTTCATTCAACATAATTTTCAAGTTTGTACTACTTTATTAGATAAATGTTGATTTATTATGGCGTAATTTTTAACATTTCCAACAAGTAAAACAAATCTTGAGGTAAACAATATCTCAATGGTCATATTGACATATATGTTGACCTTCCAGTGTTTCTAAAATAATATTTCTCCTACTTAGCTGAAAATATTCTTAAAATCACAACAGTAATCCTTCTATAAGCCTAAAAGGTATAACGTTTTTTCATGCATTACTCATGTATATATTAATGATATGTTTGTAATACAGAAATCATTTGAAAGGTTGATATATATGTTTTTTTTCGGAGGATGAAGTCCATTTGAAAAGTTGTTAATTTTTTTGGAGTATGAAGCCCACATAGGTCTGAGACCTGTGCGTGGGTAATGAATTGGATTAAGGTGATTGATGAGTTGGACCTACAGTTTTAGGTGGGTTCCGAACCACCGGGAAGTGATTTTACAGCAGAGAACGGTCTTTTTTTGCTGTTCAATTCAATCAGTCACCCTTACAAAGAGCGCCCAGGAGTTTCTTAGCATATCTCTGACTCTGATTGAACAGTTACCTGCTACAGCTCTCGGTTATCACTTCCCAATTAATCAGGTGTTACAGGCTAATAAACCTGAAAGGAATATAGGATTTTAAATTCAACAGTGAAACTGTTATGAATTTATAATGGTTTGAATTAATGCATTTTTTTGAATTAATGAACTTTATTGAGTACAAAAGAAAAAATAGTTTCATCAGATCTAACTGCATTAAACAATAAGGAGTGAACATTAAAATAAATTTTATCGAAAGTCTGCAAATCCTGAACTAAATATGGAGAAGTGATAGTCGAGTGCCGTAGCAGGTATCTGTTCAGAGATAAGCTACGAAACTCCTGGGCGCTCTTTGTAAGGGTGGCCGATTGGTTTGGCCAGCAAAACGACTGTCCTCTGCTGTAAAATCACTTAACGTTGGTTCGGAACCCACCTAAAACTGTACGTCCAAGTCATCAATCACCATCATCCAATTCATTACCCACGCACAGGTATCATGCCTATGAGGGCTACATCCTCAAAAAAATACATGATATGAAAACACAGTTCATTAGTTTAATGATTTGAATGGTCAATAATTATTTAAAAAAATCCTAGTTAATACTTGGAATAACTAAAGACACTAGTACGGAATAAATGAAGTTCAATGATATCACTATTACTAAGATATTTCCTTCATGTTCTGAATCGTTGGTTATATTGCAAACTCAAGTATTAGAATCATAATGAACGGAATTGTGTTAACTGAGTGAAATGTACAGTTTCCTGATCTGGCATTTGGCTATTTGTTATAAAGTGTGTCGTTATAGCCGCATCCAATCTTAGCGACTAGAAAGTTCAGAAGTTTTAAATTAAATTTAAATTGAAACTGAAGTTGTAATGTATTTTCTGGCAAATTTGTGGCAACTTCTGAAGGAGGTCATTCCCATAAGGCTGCAGTTTTAGTCTGCAATCCATGATAAGAACAGATTCGAAGAACAGATTTTCACTGACCGAATGACGAATCATTTTCTTGGAGTTTCCTGAGTGTACACTCAATGTCTTGACATTTTAATGAGTCACTTCTCTGAAACTCTGAAGTGTGAAGTTTCGTTGAGGAAATGATTTTAAGTACTGAGAATAGGTCATTCAAGAAACCTGTCTTTGATTGTTTCTTAGAACATCGTTTGAAGAGATGACGGGAGCGTTAAAAATATTATCCTACGTCATTAATCTGTACAGGGCTACAGGAGGATGAAGGAAACTATTGAGAATAGTATTCCATTTTTATAATGAAGGCATGTTGAATCATGCGCAGTTTCTCAACAGGTAATTATTGGAATTTCCCTCTTTCTTGCCTTGTTGAATAACATTTCATAACTATAACATACATCTTGAACTTGTTGATAGAAAGTAGCATAGCCGAATTATGTCCACTTCATAAATAAAGCGTAATCGTATATTACATATTAAAACAATTATGAAATAATATATTTGATCAATTAATTCTTTCATCCAAAACTATAAAATACAGTTTCTTTACACAAAAAACCGTCATAAACCTCTCTTAAAGCAAGAACGTTTCCTCCAAACAACTTATTAATATTTTGATAGCTCAGCAATCTTTGAATAAGGTCCTAATTTTGATAGCTCAGCAATCTTTGAATAAGGTCCTATCTCGATTAATGATTCGTCTGTAGTTCAGTCTCAGTGATCAGCGTATGAAAATCAGATCATTCTTGAATTTTTTAACACACAATATTAGAGAAAATTTGAAAATTGTAAAGGTTTATTGGGTAAAGAAACTGGATTGTGTAGGTCTGGACGAATGAAAATTGATTTTATAATCGTTCTAATATTGATGTTGATATTATATTAAAATTAATAGTTTCTTATAATAGCTGTTTGATTTCAGCTGCTTCACTATTACAGCGGTTGTGATTGTTACATTAAATAATTGAAACTACTCAATAGCATCTCAAAAATATCTCCTTTTATCGTTTCCTCCTAAAAATAATATTGTGTTTTTTACTAGGTTTTATCAATGCTTGACCAAACTTAATGATGGACGGTAAACTATTTATTTATTTGCATACAAAAATTCGAGAGTGCATAAGGCATGACCCAAACGCACTCATGAAATAAACTTGATAAATCATATGAGTTTTACAAAAACTATGTAAGCTAAGCATAAAGAATGATAAAAAATACCATACTGTGTTTAATATTGAATGGACTCGAGGTCTGCTGATAGGGGTTTCCTCTAAAGAAGGCTGCTAATTGAAACTAATTTAGAGTTTTCAAAACTGCAACAATAATTATAATACTATAGTATTATAATAGTCAATAGTGTTTATTTATATAAATATATTAATTGCAAATTGAACGGCTTGAGGCTTGGTATATTGCCACGGTCAATACATTGATGAGTTTTAATGTTTATCTAACACAAAACTTCAATTATACTTCGAAATACTGTAGCACTGAAAAATCTCGCACAATTTGTTCCCGTTGAAGCAGTATAGCACATTCACATGAGACTGTTGATACAGTCACGGTTTTTGTTATTTCAGCCAACATTATGAGTTATTCTGACGTTCCATGTTTTGAAATTTCAATGTGGTGACTCATGCTTATTAGTAACGTGGCTCTCTTACAAATTTTCTCCACTTTTGCATTGCTCTTAATCCGATATTTTCAGATGGGTGCACGGGGAATAGGGGGATATATCCCCCAACAGGGACCCAAAAACAAAAAAAAAAACAAAAAAATGGAATTTTAACAAGCTCTGAGGGACAATATTTTTTGACATAAGATGTCTTGAATAGCTGAAAATATGTTTCTCGAGGTGCTATTGACAAGGGATGTTTTTAGAGGGATTTGATTATTTCTGAACATTTCTATCAAAAACATTTCTGGGGGGAGTACCCCGGACCCTCCTTTTGAATTAACAACCTACGCAAAATCTTTAATTACTGTTAGAAAACGTTCATCTCTAATACTTTTAAGTTCGGTACGTCGAGACTATACTGTATCCCAATCAGGTGAGGTGGGGGATCAAAAATAGCAGAGTTGAAATAGTTTTAAGAAGGCCTGATTCAAAGTTTGGCTATTGAACAATACTTTTTAGCACGAGAGTTCCGATCTCCCTCTGACAATGATGCAAAAAGTAGATGAAAGTTCATTTATAAATGAATTATGTATCTCTGACACATAATTTAGGTTACAATAATGTTAGAATGGGTGAATTTGTGGTTAAAATGTGGTTATAAAGAGATTATTTTTCAAAACTTTCCCGGGGAAACACCCCCGAACCACCCTTTTGAATAAACTATACATTATAGTCTTGAATTATTGTTAGAGAACCTCTCCTTCTCCTCTTATGGTGTACTATATAGTGCCTGGAGCCTACCCCTCCCATTACTTTGGTCACCCCCCCCCCCCAGACTGATCCTCTAATTATGCCACTGTTATGAAGTTCCATGTTTTGAAATTTCAATGTGATGACTCATGCTTATTAGTAACGCGATTCTCGTACAAATTTTCTCAGCATTGCATTGCTCACAGTCCATCGACTTTCCTATTCACGGCACATGTCTGATATTGTACAGTAATGTGACCAGGGCAATAAGTAGTGTGAGCAGTATGGACAGCAGTAAGGTTTTGGTGATAGCGCTCTCTCATCAGTATGCAAGATCAGTTCTCGGCCCACCCATTCCTACATCATCGCTCATCTTACACTTTACTCTGTCTTCTATTCTCTCAACTCTCGTCTCTGCGGACGTCGACTGCTGTGAAAGTGGCAAGGTCAAGCAACACTAGCGACCAAATTCAATTTCCGCGCGCTTATGCAACGAGAAAGCAACAAGTACTTTCATTTATTTACTCAAATTGTACGTGCGGTTTTAAACGGTTTTTACAGGCGCAAAGTGACAGTCCAAGTCATAATAAATGTTGATGCCATGAACGTTGAAACATAGAACAGTGTACCCCCTTGGAAAATTTAAAACCTTCTATATTATAAAATTGTTACAAGAATAGAACTGTAGAATGATATCCTTTCGATATCCGGTGAATCGGAACCCACCTAAAACTATAAACTATAGGTCCAACTCATCAATCACCATCATCCAATTCATTTCCCCCGCACAGGCCTCAGACATTATTATGTGGGCTTCATACTCAAAAAAATATTGTAAGTGCTAAATACAGACATAAATAATAATCTTCGAATTCTCATTTACTGTAATTGTATTATGTAGTACAAATAATTATAATTTGTTATTAGTGCTGTCAATTAATCTAATTTGGAAGTCTTCAGTAGACCTAGAAATTAAATGAAAACGAAAGTTTCACAATACTTTTTTTCTTCAAAACAGTTTTAAATGGCTGTCCAGTCCTATAACAGAAAATAAAAGCCGTGTTTTAACTACACAGTATTTCTAGCAAGATAATGGATGAAATACTACTGCTTAAACAAAATTTAAAACTATCGTAATTATTTTTTGGGGATCTGGTCGACACAGTTGGACATTGACGGTTTGGCAAAACATCAAAACTTTGATTTATAAGAAAGAAAAAAATTATCAAAATGCTAATGATTTGTTTGTCATAGAAAGCAAACGTTTGTTATTTTTTTTTTAAGTGACGTAGTAGTACCGTAAATGAATTATTGAGGTTTTTAACACATCTTTATTGGCTCCAAGAACAGCCATCTAAGGATTGTCCAGTAAGAACAGTACACAACAGTACTTCAACATATCAAAACAACAGAAAATGTTTGAAACGGTGACCAAAACGACAATCAACGTTTACTTTGTTTCTATATAAATATTAGTAAATTCCCACTGAAAGCTCTCAACATCGAAAATTCAAACATTTTCCCATAATGTGGACTAAAATTAAAGTTCTCTTGAGGATTGTCCAGTACAGTACCGTACACGAACAGTAACAGTTCTGTAACATATCAAAATAACAGAAAATGTTGAAAAAGTTCTACTTTTATCAATCATATCGTATTTTGCCTCTCTCGTAAACATATTGTGAAATAGAAAATACATACCGGTACTGAAATATTGAAAAAATATTAAGGGCCGTATTTATGAACGTCCCTTCAAAGTCTCTTGACTCAAGGGATTTTTTAAATGTGGGGTGTTGTATTTATGAACGTTCTTTCAGTTTCTGTTACATATAGGCATTTCACGAGTTTCTCCTATCAAGAGAAACGGAAGGAACGTTCATAAATACGAGCCTCAGTCAGTCTTCATGGAGTCTACCGCAGGCCAAGTCAAACGTAACAGTGTACCTGTACCTTGGAAGCCGGTGCTTATTGCTGTGCCTTCAGCTGTCACAAACTTTCCGGTACTGGACCTGGTACAGCGTACAGGTAAACCTTTCCGATATACCGTGACGTATATGGGCAGTCAACAAGCTGATCAATGCGCACCTGTTGATCGGTCTCGTGCTCTGCTTAGGCAGCACTAGGCGGAGACGGTGGAACACGCAAGACAGGTTTAAATAACTGGTGACATCTTCTGATGTATCGTATCCTTTGCCAAACGATGTCAGCTGATTCGGCAGCGAGTTTCCGGTTGGAATTTCGTTGTCTACGTTGTTGAAATAGCTGCGAAACTTGTGTTTGGGTCCCGTTAGGGGAGGAAAGTTGCACGCCCGATGCCTGATGCCGCTGACCGAGCTTCTTCTTAGTCGCTAGCGCCTCTGATCTGCTACTAATATACTCTAATTTCTAAAACATGAATGTATTATATACTAGCAGGTTGCCCGATTCAATTGTAATAACCTGTCTAAAAATTTAATTTAATAGACTTTCTTTTCATCTTTCTCAGAGTTCTTCTTTTTCTACTTTTTCTTCAAACCCCCCCCCTCTCTCTCTCTTATTCTTCTCCTCCTCCTCCTCCTCTCCTTCTTTTCCACTCTTTTTCATCTGACTTCTTTTTTCTCACACGTTAGTTTGAAATGACTGACAATTTAGCAAACTGACAAATATACAGAATTTATTTATTTATTCATTTGTCATGGGTTATAACAAATATAACATCGACAATTGTCAAACAACGTTAAACTAATCAATACATTAATCAACATACAACTACATTAAATGATCACAGTTATTAATTTCTTTTCTTTTTTCTTCTTCTCTTTCCCTTCATCATTTTCCCTCATTATTCTCCCTCTCCCCTCTTGAAAGTCCCTTATTCTCCAGCGATAAAGTATCGTCGACAGATAACAGCAAGTAGCTGTTTATTAAATAGGGATTTCTTTATAGATTATTTATAAACACCAACTATAAAAGATTACATATAATATAATTATGAATGTATACATGTATAATATATAACATATACCAATTATATTATGTATACATATAAGTTATACCATACTTTTTTTTGTAGATTAACTTACGTTTTGGAGACATCAGTTAAGGAGTATAAGACAAGGCAGATCAAAAATTATACACTAGTTACCATAATTACTAGATCAATTAATTAGTTGAGGTGAGGCTTAATTTTGATGTGAAAGGAACTTGTACACTATAAAAAGCTTTATCAACTAAATATTTTTTCAATTGTTTTTTAAAAATTTCTATATTTTCAAGACTCTTTAAAAACTGCGGTAGGTAGCTTGTTTAGACATATATGGTCTGGTCTACTCATGCATTCGTTCCTTTTCCCTGCACACCTCATCCTCATCAGATCTGCAACAACTCAGTAATCTTGAACATTAATAACAACTATCAAAAACCAGCAATAGCTCTCAAACATCCTCAGTATCACCAACTAGTCACTACAGTGGACACCAGTGGCTGGCCTGCTCCACTTAAATTGCTTGGCGCCATCTGATTTCATTCGTCTCTTATCAGTGTGACGGCACTGCTACAATGAGTAAATGTGATACAAGTTTGGACCGGCATTATGGAAAGGAGAAAAGCGTATACAAAACTATTAATAGATCTTCATCAACTGTTCAATCAGATAGAGATAAGCTGCGAACTCCTGGGCCCTCTTTGTAAGGGTGAACGATTAGATTGGCCAGCAAAAAATACTATTCCCAGCTGTGAAATCACTTCCCAATGGTTCGGAACCCACCTAAAACTGTGTGTCCATCTCATCAATCATTACCATCATCCAATTCATTACCCACGCGCAGGTCTTAAGGGGCCCACACACTAGCGAGTATGGCTCGCGAGTAAGACTCGCGAGTCTGGCTCGGCGAGTAAGACTCGGAAGAAAATCACCACTAACGTGTTGTGAACTTCCCGAGTCCGGCTCGGCTACTTTTCAAGGTCGGCTGGAGTGCGCCCGTGTTAATTCTGATCCATATAGCTCATCTAATCTCAAAATCTTTAAATTACAATCAATATCTGATTTGGAAGGTTATTTTATGCTCTAGAGAGAGTATTGGTTTTGCTAAAATTTCATAATTCTTGAAATTTGATTATTATTATTATTAAGAAATGTTTTATTTCTTCTAATTTTTTCTGACATAAGAGAAAGAGATGTCAGAGCGTTTATAGGCACGATTTATGTTTTTTATAACAATTATTTTCCCACCTCTAAGTATCTTTCTTATAGATCTATAACATAATTGTAGATATAGATATAGATCTATAATTAGGGAAGTGATAGCCGCGAGGCGTAGCAGGTATCTGTTCAATCAGATAGAGATAAGCTAAGCTGCGTTCTCATAGGTTCTGTTTGTAACGGTGACCGATTAGATTCGCCAGCAAAAAAGAGACTGTTCTCTGCTGTAAAATCACTTCCTGGTGGTTCGGAACCCACCTAAAACTTTAGGTCCAACTCATCAATCACCATCATCCAACTCATGACCCACGCACAGGTCTCAGACCAATGTGGGCTTCATCCTCAGAAGAAGAAGAACGTCTACAATAAAATATGCAAAAGTGTAATAGGGGGCCCATAGAATTCAAAAGGTCAGATGAAATATAGGATTAATTTCATCTACTTTTTACTCAATTTTTATTTTTCAATTACTTCCATTTTTTCCAGTTGTATCGAAGTAATAATTGTTATATTGCAATTTATTAAATACTGTTATATTTATAATGATAATGTTATATTATAATAATAAATATAAAATAGGCATTGGGCTTACATGCAAAGGGATGTATTATTATTATTATTATCATCATCATTATCATTCAATAATTATTTATTTATTTTATACACAATTTATCTGTTAGCAGCTATTATTATTGAAATTATTTTTTAGAATTTTGTTTTTATGTTACTGTAGGTATTTTTTGTTGAAGAAACAACATTCGAATATTTATTTGTATTGTATTAAAAATAAGCTCTGCACTGCAATATTATCATTTTTATTTTCTCTTGAATATTCAAGTTTTAATATACGGTTTCTTTTTTATTTTTCTGTTTATACATTAGTTTAACTTGGTAACTATTTCAGTCATAGTAACAGTAAATATACAAACTTGAATAGATAACTCAATCAACTTATTTTTACGTCTTGTGAACAGTGCAAATAATAGCTTTCTGACGTTCTGCTATGTTATAATGAGTTGCCGAGCCTGGCTCGGCTCGGAAAACGTCCACTAACTAGCGAGTCCCAGCCGAGCCCAGCCGCGCTTGTAGCCCTGCGCGAGTCTGGCTGGGCTCGGCTCGGCTCGGGAGAAAAGAGCCCACTAACTAGTGATTTTCTCCCGAGTCCGGCTGGCCGAGTCTTACTCGCGAGCCAAACTCGCTAGTGTGTGGGCCCCTTTAGACCTACGTTGCTTCACCCTAAAAAAACAACTGTCTATCTTAGGGGTAACAGGTTACCGTATGTAACAGGTATCATATTACACAAAGGCTTCCATCCTTTAAGCCAATATTATGTTGAGCATATGGAGCTCTTCAGTATTTTAGTTTTGATTGAGAATGGCGTTACTGACGAAACTATATTATTTCGTGCTTTTATATTAAATGTGGTTGTATTAACGTCGTCTTATTCATTCAAGAGCTTCATTGGAAACTGTATTGAATCATGAAGTAAAAGGCGTTTGGCTTCGGTATTGAACTGTTATTAAAATTCCGTGCTGAATAACTGTTTCTATATAAAAATATATATCTTCCAATTAAAATGAAACAATTGATAAAATAGTTGAGCTTAATCATTCAAATATAAAATAAAATTTAAAGAATTAAATTTAAAAGAAATATGTTCAAACAAATCACTTTATGATTAAATCAAGTTCTTGAGAATGCTCAACGTATACTGAAGTCTCTTATGTTTTCCATGTAGTTACGAAATACTTGATGAACAATCTAATATCAAAACTGACACTATATTTCTATTTAAATTATGATTTTTGTTCACTTATACTGGAGGTACTGGAGGGATGCATTTCACTTCTAAGAGATGAAGCTTCTCTAGAAATGAAATGCATCTCTCCAGTAAAGGTGAGTAAAAATCATAATTTTATTAGAAATACAGTGTCAGTTTTGATATTAGATTATACACTGAAGCTTCATAAACAAGTATATAAAATGAACTAGTAAACTGAAGCTGTAAAATTGAAGCTACTAAAATTCTTGAACGTTAAGAATCATTTTGTGATCATTCATGCTGTTCAACTGATGATGAATACTTTAAGCAGACTACAGTGCCATATACTGATATGCTGACTGACAACAATTTAGTTTTTATTTGGAATGGCAGCCAATTAGGATGAAAAAGACCTTGAGAACTCTCTTTATGATCGATCTTGTCAGAGAACTCAATTGTTAGAACAAATAATGCGCCATTGGCAGCGAGCTGCATAAACTTATATATGCATGAGAAAATAAATAAAATATGTGCTGTTTATTAAACCAGCAGTGTTTCACATCATTGTGAGGTGTAGCCTACTTGAGAAGCTCAACCTTCAGTATATGTAATCATTTCTTTTTCTTAGCTGAAAATTTCTCATATCCGTTAATATTGAGCTATTAAAATCGTATCAAAAAGTGTCAGTCTCTTTTTCTCGCAAATCATGCGCTCGAGAGTACTATTAATAATTCAATAATGAAATACTACAATTCAATAATATGTATAATTAAACATGTGATACTGTAACTTTTTAATTTACTATTATTTACTCAACTTTATCCACTAAATGTATGTATTTTCATATGGACGACATGCAGAACATTTACAATAAATTATAAATTTGAAATTTTCTTTCTTTGAGGCAGAACATGTTTTCGGGCAGGATGTCCATTCTCAGTGCCTCTTCACTGAGCATCATCACTATTTCCCCCCAGTTTAACAAATACTAAGTTATTAGTATGTTTCTGAAAAGTCTGACTTTTTAGTCTGTTCATTTACTGTATTTACTTGTATCAATATATGGCACCTCCTGAAAAACCTACTAGTTTAGGAGGACCTTTGTTGAAATGATACTGTAAATAAATTGATTGATTGATTGAAGTAACAACTGAGCTGCATATACTGATCGACAAATCTAGTCAATTAAAGAAGTGAATATTTCAGAAGACAATTACAAAGATGTTGTTATAAGTCATTATTTATGAGCATCAACACATTTTAGCCATGTGGACTGTTACTTGTAACTCATGATGAATAACGATTGAATTTGACTCTTACTTGCAGGTAGAGATTGCTCAGTAACATAATATATGATAAAATTTAAAATACGGCTTAATATTTATTTGTTTATTTATTTATTTGATGAAATTATTACAATCAAGTAAAAAACTACAGGCATTTGCCCAAAACAGTTCAAATTACAAATTTGTCACATAAATAGTCCAAATTAGGTTATGTCCATAGGTTGTGTTCAAATTTCTGTTTCCATCAAATATTTCCACTAAAAAAAGTAGTCCGACAGTAAATGATCAATTTGAATGGTTGATGAAACCGAAAAACACTACATAACACAAATATTTCAAGAATATTGAAATTAAATTGATAATTTTGAGCCGGAAATTCTCACAACCTCTAGGAGCTACTACAGCTGTTTAAACTGACTAAATAACTTGAACAAAATTACTTAGCTACATTATAAATAAAGTAAATAATAAAAAATCATTTAATTTGTTTTCGGATTATCCAAATTAGATTGGTATATGCTTCATCTTTACATGTATGAATGCCAAAAAGAGATAAAAACTATAAGGTGACTTGAGTTACTACAGCATGAATACAGATGAAATATGAATGAAGACAAAACTAATAATTTCCTTCCTTTTTTATTTCCAAACGTTCCTAGAATTACTACAAACTTCCTTAGTAGACAGCTGAGGCCTTTATTATTATTATTTCATAACTTCAGGGACTTCACAAATGGACCATGCAGAGCCATTTGTCCTTTTTCATTAAGTTAATTAGACTAGCTAATTACAAATTATGTTTAGTTCAATTATAACCGAAATAGTCACAGAATCATGGAGAAGCATTGTAATATACTTACTAAAAAACTTAGTTATTTTCCTCTCTTATCTATGCTAGTACTTTTTAAAGCTTCAGATTGATATTACATGATAATACTGATTATAATAGGCTACACTGATAGAAATGCTACCATGAAATACATACATAATAATATTAAGCGTGGGATTAGCTTGTCCCAAACAAATGTTGACAATTCTTGACTCCGAAAAACAAAAATGAATTCATGAAACGTAAAACATCATTATCGTTGTAATCAATTGAAACTAAAACTTGGAAGTTTTATTAGACTTTAAATTTTTTATAAACTTTCATTAAACTCGTAACTCAAATAAACACCATAAAATTGAAACCTTGAAGCATTGAGATGAGCATTAAAACCTTGTCTTATTAAAAGTTTTAAGTGGAATTGGCAATAATTTTGTAATACAGTAATAAGATGAGTTCTACATCTCTTAGGCTAAGTCTGTAGACAACGTTGTCTAAACAATTTCACATCCACATTAGTGCTATAAATGACGGATTATAATTTTATTCAAGTTTTAAGGCATGAAATAAGGCTTAAATGGACTGACAGTGGAAATCCAAGTATTGAAGGAAGTATGTGTTTGAAGTAAGCAAGTATTGAAGGCGATGGAATGATTGGAAATCCAAACTCTTTTCATTCTGACATTTTTCTATTATAAGTCAACATAATATATTTTTAATCAAATAAAGGATAACTCAACATTTAATACAATATAAGGATTTTTTTAAATCTCTGTTGATTTATTTAGAAAAATAAATTATATATACTACTGGTACACCATGTAAGTGGGATTAGTAGATTTATGTTAGCGAAATCTGCAATAACATTTTCGGGATTTGACATGTTAAGAAATGTAGGGAAGTGATAGCCGTGAGCCGTAGCAGGTATCTGTTCAATCAGATAGAGATAAGCTGCGTTCTCCTGGGTCCTCTTTGTAACGGTGACCGATTAGATTGGCGAGCAAAAAAGACACAGTTCTCTGCTGTAAAATCACTTCCCGGTGGTTCGGAACCCACCTAAAACTGTAGGTCCAACTTATCAATCACCATCATTCAACACCATCACCCAAGCACAGGTCTCAGACCTATGTGGGTTTCATCCTCAAAAAAAAAAAAAAAAATCGGAAATATATTCAATCTGATGAAATTGAAGCTTCTACATAGATTATGGAAAATTATTGACTAATTATTATTAAATAATAACTGATATATTCAATATTTATTATTGAATATAATTATTTATTTAATTATTTTTTTAAATTTATTACTGATATATTCAATAATTAAAAATTAGAATTTGTTTCATAATTTGTTTTTTAATTCCGTTTTACAGAAAAACCATTCACGATTCTGGCGCCTCAGAATAATGCCAGCATTCAGATACCACAAGAAAGGCTGACAACTCATCCAGAGTCCGTGAAAAAATTGTTACTGGACCATGTTGTTCTTGGCCAGAAAATGGACCTTGCAATTGGAGCTGATCTCAGTTTTACAACGCTTGGAGGCCGGACTGTCACTGTTCGCGCAAAACAAGGTACTAATAATACAATTTTATCAATATTTTAATTAATTATATAATTCATTATTGTAGGTCAATCAAACAATCACGCCTCACTCCTATACAGTTCAAATTCTTTGTGAGCAAACTCATTTACACTACTAGTCTACATATGAATGAGATATAATAAGTATTGTCTCTTTCACTAAGAAGGTACTATGTTATGTACTGCACTTCTATCATGCACATTCTATATTTAAAATGGTGGTTCGGAAGCCACCTAAAACTGTAGGTCGAACTCATCAATTGAAAAAATATTTAGTTGATAAAGCTTTTTATAGTGTACAAGAGTTCCTGTCACATCAAAATTAAGCCTCACCTCAATTGATATTGTAATTATGGCATCTAGTGTATAATTGTTGATCTGACTTGTCTTATACTCCAAGACTTAATCTACAAAAAATCAATCACCTAATTCATTACCTACGCACAGGTCTCAGACCTATGTGGGCTTCATCCCTCAAAAAAAATATTTATATTTATTTATTCATTGAATACCTACACATTCACAATCAATACAGGCTTTCAGCTTAACGCCAAAACAATCCGCATTTGCCTCAGACTGCGGTCTGTAGGCGTACAGTTTGAGAAATATAAAGAAATCAAAAATATTTTACCACCCTAAGCTAAACGTAATGAAGGAATAGTAGTGTTAGAGAATAGAATAATAGAGAAATAAGATAGAGTAAATATATGAAAATGTAAAATATATAACAAGGGAAAAAGGAAAAAATAGGAGATATTATAGTATAAGCTGCAGAATAGAAATGGTGAAATTTGTAGAGCTAAAGTTGAATTAAAAGTAAAAGAGTATTGGAGACTGGTTGTGCTTCGGCAATGTTCGGTATCGTTCGGGACTGGTCGGCTACATCCAGCACACTGTTGCCAAGTTGTTCAGTCACAGTCAGTCAGCGACTTGCTCTTGCCTCTGCCGGGTGACACGTTTTAGAACTGAAGTGATAAGGCCAGGCCGTTGCAGGTATCAGTAGCACTGAAACTTGGCAACGCTTTAGCTACTCGGCCGTATAGTGCTTGGCTGTGATTGGACGGGCTGTTGGAGATTCACCCGAACCGACCCGAATCACATAGGCTGATTTCGCCACAGCCCCGTGCCAGTACTCTTTTACTTTTAATTCGACTTTTTTTTTTTAGTAGATATTTCACATTTTGTTTTCTATATATCATCCTATAGTAGCCTTCTTTAGTTCAAATTCTCTATTAGCAGATTCATTTGCACATATTTGTTAGGTGTAACAAATATCGTCAGGTTCTGTAATTGCTGTAATGTGAATCTCCTATTATAGTGAAACTTCCCAATAACAGACACCGTCGGGACCTCGTAAAATGTCCGCTATTGAGAAAAATGACCAAAATAAATACGTATATAATGGCATATGTATAATGACGAATTTCTATTGTACAGTACAACATTGCTACATAACTAAAAAAAGAAACAAAATTACTGAAAATTAGGCACTGTAGAATATCTGTCCTTTTCTAACGATGAGTTCTGTCCCACTTTATAATCAACGTTTTTTGAAAAAATTGTTGATTGCTAATGGACCGGAAATCGGAATGTTACTAGCCCGTGCTCTACAAAACCACTCGTATGTCAATTGCTAGACCCTCTGTTTTTGGAAATGCCCGTTTGCAAGACAAATTTTCGTTTTCCGACCACCATTTAAGAAGTTCACTTTTGGTTTTTAAAATCTCACTAATTTGTGTTTTCCCTACACTGAATCTATTGGCTGCATCGCGCACACTTAGTTTTTCTTTTACGCAAGAACGTATGATGTCAACTTTTTCGTTCAACGTTTTCCTATTGAACTCCTTCACATTTGTTTCACAAGCCGTAAATAGATCGTGACTGTCTGGTATTGGGAGGTCGAATCAACTCGTGGGCCAAAAATTTGGTGTCCGTTTTTAAGAATGTCCGTTATTAAGAGGTAATAACGCCATTTAACACCATTATGCATCGATCGGGGAATTCAAAAGTGTCCGTTATTAAGAAATGTCCGCTATTGGGAGGTGACCGTTGAGGGAAGTTTCACTGTAGTTTCAAATGTTCGGTAATGAAATATTATACGTTTGAAAATTGATTTCTATTCACTGTATTTGATTACAAATACGGTATTTTTATAAATCAAATAAAAAAATTTTATCACCCAAAAATTCTACAATAAACAATGATATTTTAAGTTTTTCCTAACCGAAAACTAAAGTTTTTAGTTTGCTCAAGTGTCTCATGTTTTCTTTGTTTGGTTTTCTCAGGAGTTCCTAGGAATTACTCAGTTGAACCTGGAATGAACTATATGAATAAATATGATGTTAATTTGAAATTTCTGGTTTATGACATACATTATGCAACAATAACTTGGTTATATTTATATTTCTTTGACTTTTAACTTCCCAAAATGTCTTCATTCTTTGGAAACGTTCTTGTTTTCTTTGTTCCTTCAATATTCTCCCAGTCTTCTACATTTTCTATTTGAAACTTATCGATTTTATATTATCGATTGCTACCTTTTATTTCATGACATCAATTGTTCTTAACATAAATATAATTTACTTTTTTCTAAATTGTAGTAGCCCTATTGCTTCAACAATAGTAGACAAGGAATAGCCTAGCTTTTGTTTGAGATTTATAATGATGTAACAACCGAAACAAGTATCTCACTATTTTAAATAAATGTGGCTTTGACAACTTCATGTCTTATTATTCATTTTTTTGAGGATGTTGCCCACATAGGTCTGAGACCTGTGCGTGGGTAATGAAATGGATGATGGTGATTTATGAGTTGTACCTACAGTTTTAGGTGGTTTCCGAACCATCGGGTTATTATTTATACAGTTGCTGAGGTGTCTTTTACAAGAACATATGCTGTGTTGATACAATAGTGAGTGATGAATTGAGAAAAATCTACCATCTTTCTGAACAATCGTGTATATATTCTCAGTCGCTTCCCAGTACCTTCTTGAAAGGCACATTCTGCAGCTTCTGGATAGCATAATTTTGGGGTTTTCAACATGAAGCATAAATCTTGAGATGTTTTGACCACTAAATTTGTACAATGTGTGTACATTATATGGCTTCCTGAAAATTCAAACTTTTGAAAGTTTATCTTCATTCATTCTTGAATTCATTTAATTTTATTTATCACTCATACTAGTTCATCATCTATTAGTGCATTATGTCATCGTTTTATACTTCTTACTTATAAATGATTACACTACCAATTTATGTAATGGAATCATTCTTTTGAAAACTTTTTTCAATTACAGTGTTTGATTACAGGCAATCTAATAGCGAATGGAGCCAAAGTTGTAAATTTGAAAGTGGATGTAACAAACGGAAGATTGATCATTTTGGATAACTACTTATTTCCTGAGGATCTAGTAGAAGATCACAGTTTCATTCAAGATATGACAGAAGTGCTATCATTCCTTCAGAACGGAGTCAGGGTATTCCAACATCTACTGGCAAGGTCGAACATAACAAAGCTGTTGAAACAAGGTAAGTTCAAATATCTTGTAGTTAGTGGTTCAATCATTCAATGTACGTTGAAATAATCTTTGTTTAGAATATATAATGCAGATATCTTACCGTAGGAAGCGTAATATAAATGAGACAATATTTCTTGGTCCCTAGCATGTGTCCGTTTCCACACTTATTTAGAAATAAGCTCCCATATAGGTGTGCAGTCCATTGTCCAATTCTTAAATCAGTTGAAATTAACAATAAATAGTAGAAAATGCCAATACCTTCAATTCAAAAACAAACATAATTCAAATGGAGATAGGGCTATAAACGATAATCAACTATACCAGGAAGAAAACATTGCATTGCTAGGAGTTTTGTTCGATAGACGATTGACCTGGGCTCCATACATTGAGAAAATATGCTGTAAAATTTCATATGGGGTATTTGTCCTTCAACAGCTTGCTAGATTAAATGACGAAAAGCTACTTTTTACAGCTTACCATGGGCTCTTACTGACACAATTAATTAGGTATGCTAATTCATCAAAACAAAACCTTGATAGGGTGTTTAAGATCCAAAGGAAAGCTGTTAGGTATATGGAAAGAGTAAATAGATTAGATTCATGTAGGCCGTTGTTCAAGAGACTTGGTCTCCTAACTGTACCCTGCTACTTTATATGTAAAAAAGTGATATAAATCAAAATCTTGGCGTACACGATAATAATACAAGAAGCCTAGGAGATTAACACTTGGTGAGTCACAATTGTAGCTTATTCAAACAAAAACCTAGTTATATTGGTAACTCTACAACAAGCTACCGCAGTTTTTAGAGTCTTGAAAGTATAGAAATATTAAAAAAACAGCTGAAAAGATATTTAGTTGATTAAGCTTTTTATAATGTACAAGAGTTCCTTTCATATCAAAATTAAGCCTCACCTAAACTAATAGATATAGTAATTATGGTAAAGTAAAGTAAATTCGTATGGCTTTTCGTGGTGGGGAGACCCTTACGGGTAGTAATTATGGTAACTAGTGTATAAGATAGTATAATTGTTAATTTGACTTGTCTTATACTCCTTAACTGGAGTCTCCAAGACGTAATCTACAAACAAATTATGAATATTTACTTCAATTGATGTTTGTAGGAATTGTACCGTATAGATGTTCAGATTGCATGCATGTATTATATTTAATCGACATGTTACAGTTTTGGAAAACTGATTCACTAAATAATAATAATAATAAAAAAAATGCCAGGTTAAAATAAACTCACTAAAGTCACATGATATGGCTTTTAATGTACTATATTCGATATAATGTATCTCAAAACCTCACATACTCTATCCTACATTATATCAATCCTTTCTCTTTGCAATATTCATAGCACTTATTGGAAGAACTTCATTACAGACTTATATGATTCACACAAATACCAAGATAGATGCAGAAAGAGATTGAGACGAATTCCCAGATAATTAGAGAGATTGAAAGAGAAAAACTTGACAAGTCTGTTCGTATTTCTATAAAAATCAAGATTTTTTAGCTACTTGCGAACAAATTAATTAATTTAGCAAGTGGAGTCCATATTCTAATGGTTTATTCTGAGAGTCATGTACATTTAATCTTGTTCCATGACTGTGTTTAAGTTTCATACTCCAAAACAGCTAGTTTTGGAATGATTGCTGTATCGGCCATTGGTTGACACAGTCGAGATTCCCAGATTGCATTTTATGTAATTTTCTCTGGGATCCCTTCAACCAAAGTACTCATCTTAATGAAGTTTATATCAAAATGGGGAATAATTTAATTGATGTTTGCAACTGAGATTACTTACCAAATTCTCATAAGCTTCGAAGACACTAATTAATAGGACTCATAAAAACTGTAATATATCCAAATTGATCAGCTCACTGCTGTATTTCTTGGTGTTTCAACATAGGTATAAATGTTTAAATTGTGATTTATATGACTAAAGATACAATTTTACTTTGCAGATGAAACGTACACAGTGTTTGTTCCAACTGATAGAGCTTTCCAAAGGTGGCACCCCATTGACTGGGGATTCTATCCATTCTCAGTGCCCGAGTTCACTGAAAATGTACTAAAGAATCACTTTGTTAATGCTAATGTCAGACAGGATCAAGTGAAAGACGGCCAAACATTCAAGACTCTGGGAGGAAAAGACATAAAATTCACTAAAAAAAGTGAGTACTCATTTCATTGTTTAAATCGAATAATTGAAAACACACAATTCAATAATAATCCAATTTCTACTGTGATTTCATCCTTGTTTAAACTGTTGGTTAATATCGATGTTAATGAATATAAGCTAGCTGACTTGGCTGTTAAGTGTTTGGTGAGATTGCATTTTATCGAAGCACGGTTGCATCTTAGGATATATCACCATATCCTAAATAGCCAACTCCTTTACCAATCCCACACCCTATGGCCGCCATAAGCCAGTGAGACTCTGTATTCTTCCTATTCTGTGCTGTATAATTAGCAAAGGAGACTCTCGGCCGGTTGCACGATAGCCAATTAAATAAGGAGTTTAATGTCAGTTAACTAACCGTCCTATGTATAACGGGTTCATTTCTGTTGCACAAAGATCCATTAGTTAATTTTCGTTAACCGAACGGGCACAATCTGGCTACACTGTAATTTGATCAACAGCTGATTCTGAAGTTGAGAAAAATATGAATTAGAATCATTTCATTGTGAATTATTTGAATCATTATACAACTCTCAATATTATTATATTTAAACAGAATTTATTAATTTCGAATTCCTTTAACTGCTATTAACCGGACCTCCCAATTGCCGGTTGGGCGCCGTGGTTCGATTCCCGGCGGTGACTGATATTTTTGTACAGTAGCATTCATCGATTTCCATCAGCTATTCAATACTGTTGTCAATATCCGCCATTGCGGAAGTCTTCAGTATAAACTAATAGCAATTAAAGGAATTCGAAATTAATAAATTCTGTTTCTGAATATTTGTCAGTTTATTCAATTGTCAGTCACTTCAAACTAACTTGTAATTATTGTATTCTTAATAGATTTTATTCATTTTGAAAGGTTTTTAACACCTACAACCTAATTTGTTCTGGTACAATAAGCATATCCTTTAAAATGTAACTTAACGGGCATTAGTGAGATTTAACCATCGGTGATCGGGTGGTTAAATATATTCTACGCCGGTTAACCTAATCGGCGTTATCGCTTGTAATTGTCCTTTGTGCAACTAAGTTCTCTCCATTGAGTTTAATTTCCGTAGAATGACGTCATTCTACGGGGATTAAACCTAATTGGCTTTCGTGCAACCGGTCATCTGCCTTTCTGACCAGTCATTTCCATTGTTTTGTAGTGTCAGTGTCAATGATGGCTTTGACAATTGCAGAGCTGGTTCTTCCTAGCCTTCTATTGAAAAAGGGAAGGAAGAGAATTACAAAATATTGGAAACAGCAGAACTCGAAAAGTGATAGAGCTATTCGAGGACAATGGATAATGGGTCTATTTTTTATAACTGTCAGCAGAGTTTTCTGCGGCTAATAGCTCACATATACCCCAATGCCCCCCTACCATTTCCGAAGACTTTTCTGTCATCGAAACCAGTCTCCTACGGCTCATAAGCCCCTGTCACACTTAATGCATTTTGACTCTCAGGCGACTGTTCGGCCGGGTTCACACGAGCTACAATCGCGCGATTGTAGCCAGAGCAATTATTATGACGGGCAACAGCCTCGCCAAAGCAATTATGAATCGCAGAGATGTTGCCGACTTTTTTCCTAATACAAATACAAAAAATATAAACATTTCTGATATTAAATTTTTAGCCCATGCTGCTGTGCTCAGCCTCCTTAATCCAAACAACTTGAATTTTTCTCCTATCACTAAAATTAACATTTTTATGCTATCAAATCGACTTATTGCAGTTAAAACAAATATTGTATAAAAATGTTAATATCCATGGTAGAAAAAATCTCAAGTTCCTTCGTATTCACGACAATAAACAGAGTACACTAGGATTTAAAAAAAAAAGTTCAAAATTTTATGTTTTTTACTTGCTAGCTGAGTTAAAAACGGAAATGACCTTGGCTACAAACGCGCAATTCTTGTAGAATCGGCTACAGGCCGGCTGCATCGCAGCGAAGTGTAGCTCGTGGGAACTATTTTTTCGGAGGATGAAGCCGACATAGGTCTGAGACCTGTGCGTGGGTAATGAATTGGATGATGGTGATTGATGAGTTGGACCGACAGTTTTAGGTGGGTTCCAAACCACCGAGAAGTGATTTTACAGCAGAGAACAGTCTTTTTTGCTGGCCAATCCATTTGGTCACCCTTACAAATAGCGCCCAGGAGTTTCGTAGCTTATCTCTGATTGAACAGATACCTGCTACGGCACTTCCCTATGCATAACTGCACAATCTGATCCTGTGCTCTACTAGAATCGCGCAACTCTCGATAATTGCTCTGGCCACTAATTGGTGTGGCTACAATCGCGCGATTGTAGCTCGTGTGAACCCGGCCTAATAGGGAATATTTGATAACATCTGGCATAACAATTTTTTAATATTTTTTTTTTTAATTTGAAAAGTGATTGCACATAAAATGGCAAGCAATCACAGTGTCCATTGTTTTCTTTTTGTAGCCAACCTGCTAATAAACGGAGTAGAAGTTATCAAGGGTGACACGCCGGTCACTAAAGGCAACATAATCTTCATCTCGGAAGTGCTGTTCGTGAACGAGTCGGTTGTCCAGCAGCTGCACCAGCAGCACAAAGACAAGGAGACGCCGCCACTGCTCGCCTTTCCCTGGTTTGGCGCTCAATTTCTGTCACACGCCTTCCTCGCTCTGGAACGCAACCCGCAATTCACACACATCACCCGTTTCCTCAACATGGCCGACTTGGCACCTCATATCTCAGGAGCTGGTCAGTTACGAATTAATTCAGTTCTAGCATAACATTCCGCTACTTTACACACTTATCATTCTAGATCTTTATACCTATTATGAATGTAGCCTTGTGTTACTTTTAGTTTGTTATAATTTATATTTGACGATATCCAACTGTATAACAATGTACTATGTTGAATAAATAAAACTTATTTTTATATACTGTAGATAATTATGTGTGTTGTACCACGCACTGTTTTATATTTGAGATTTCATTAATACTGTTACGGGTTCTATCTCTAAAATAATGCTGGCAACACTTGAAATTTACACTCTCACTTTATTTACACAAATTATCCACAACTCGCACTAATCAGTTATATCACAGAAAAGAAATCAATCAGAAGCAGATAAATCGATAATCTTCAGCTAGGTCCAGCTCATCAATCACCATCATCCAACTCATTACCCACGCACAGATCTCAGACCTGTAGGCTTCATCTTCCAAAAAAAAATAATAAAGAATTTGCTATATTACTGTTCAAAAATCAACCATTAACGCCAATCAAATATTAAATAATAACTGGTCAATAATTCAGGAGCAAACGTCTAAAACATAACAGTTGAAACACTACAAGCACTTACGAGTCACTGTATAAACTGTTAAAAAAGCCTGAATAATAATCTGTCACGATTATCACTTTAACAAAAAACGTTCATATAACACAGTTTGTATTAGCGCTCACTGGTAATACGGTTTGTATGAGCGGAAACGGGAACTGTCACTTCTGCCACTTATTGCATTAACGATTGAATCACACTGACATAACAAACGTTTGTTTAACATGGTCTGAATAAATTCTCACTGAAGACTGTCACTTGTTATGTCAACGAAGTTCAAGCAATGAATGAAACTGATGTTTACCTGAGCATTCGCTTTAAATAAATGTTTAATGTTCAAGAAAGATGGAGAGGGTTCTATAATATACTATCAAATTCTAAAGTAAACAAATAAGGATTCTCCCATTTTCTAGTCCAATCCATAAAGTTCTCAGTAAAATTCTCAAGATATTTAGATAAACCGTAAGGCGAGGAGAGTACAGGGAAAAGTAAACAATCATGCCAATTAGCTTCAACCGGAAGACTTATTGACACAGGCAGATAATTATACTTCTTTCTTCTTTGCCTTGTCCATAACAATACTGTATTAATGCATTATTACCTCTATTACTAAGTAGAAGGCATAAATTCATTCTTATAGCAAATTAAACTGCAAATGCGCACAAGCTGTAAAATTGTTAAATTGTTTTTTCATATATTTTTAAATGTGTGTTTTGTAAAAATAAACAACTTCGAATTTGAACTTCAAAAAATGAATGACCTGTAGTTTGTAGATAATGTATATTATTGTTTAAATAGAATAAGAATAAAAATGTATTTCTGAAACACATTCTGTTCTGTTACAATTTCCATATAATTTAACAAATTTTCTATAATTTTTGACAAAATTATAGAAGAAACAAAAACATAGTCTAGAATAAATTTCATTTGTGAATATTTCAACGGATTATTTATGAGAAAAAAGTGCTCGATTAATGACAACTCCACTTCACAACTTCCCGGTGGTTCGGAACCCACCTAAAACTGTAGGTCCAACTCATAAATCACAATCATCCAACTCATTACCCACGCACAGGTCTCAGACCTATGTGGGCTTCATCCTCAAAAAAAAAAAAAAAC
Organism: Conomelus anceps; assembly: GCA_948455865.1. NCBI lineage: Eukaryota > Metazoa > Arthropoda > Insecta > Hemiptera > Delphacidae > Conomelus > Conomelus anceps. Next base: position 11,440,153 of record OX418218.1, read on the forward strand.
AACGCAACCTTTTGTAATTCCAGTATTTCAAGAAATTTTGAATATCACATAATTTTCTAAATCTATTTATTAGTATTTCTATTTGATATTTTTAATACGTTAGGCTATTTATTTTATCTATTTGCTATAAATTTTGATATTGAAGTATTTCAACATAATTTTTTGTTGCAGGCTACACATTTTTTGTGCCGACAGACGAAGCTTTCAATAGCATTGGATTGAAGCACGCTCCTGATAATTTCTTATCAAATGGCCAAGGATTGCACGTTCTGCTTGGACATTTTGTTAGAGGACGCCTCTATGACAGGGATCTAGCTGACAATGCTACGTTCATGTCGTTGTCCAATAAAACACTACATATTCGGCGAATTAAAGGTATATATTGTTGCAAGCATTATTATATTGTCCTCCTAAATAATACTGGTTATTTTCTATGAGAGAGAAGGGGGATGATTTATGTTGCTTCACAAAATTCTTACTTTATTCCTTATTATTACAGACATAATCATATAATCAGATGTCTTTTGCATGACAATTCACAGATTACAATTACAATATGCTTGCAAAAGCTATTATACTAACTTTTTATGTGAATTTAACGACTTGCAGTCAAATATTCATTAAGAATAAGTATAATTTACTTACTCTGCAGGCCGAGCGCTTTCGAACCTTTGAGATCCATTTTCAGAGGCTAAATTTTTATTTAGCTATAATACTTTGCAGTATCTACAAATAAAAGTACTAGTCAAATTATTTTAACAGCGTGGATGCCTATAATTTTATGGCTCACTTTTTTCAAGATTGAACTGGCCAGGCATTATTTGTTGAGTTAGTATAAACGATGTCTGTTCATTAACGCTGTCCCAAGATTTTGCTATTTTATCTGCTACAGCTCTAGACGATTTTTTTATTAATTTGTAAAATTTGGGGCTCGAAATCAAAAGTTTAGAATAGTAATGTCAAATAAGCCTGCAAATACCAGCGGTCAGGCAATGGTTCTACTTACAGTGACTTTATAGAATTCTACAGGACACGAGTGACTGTAGAAGCCCTTAGGTTTACAAAGGTTTCATAGAAATCATAAAATAATAATGTTCAAGGTTTTAATCATCTCCCTTTTTACAGATAATGTCACAGTTGAGGAAGCAAATATCGTTCAAAGCGAAGTATTTGTGTACAATCTTGGAACAATGTTCTTCATCGACAAGGTGTTGTTCAAAGAAGACCTTCCTGAAATAGAAATAAAAACGACAACCGACAGCGGTAACTCTGTAGGTTCGAGTGAATGGACCGAAGAGTCAGGAACATTGCCAGATATTCTTCTATTGGAAGACTCCACGAGCACAACTGAAAATGAACTGAATGACGTCACTGCGACAACGCTCTCCACTGAAAGCACAACGATTCCTACTTGAAAACTGGTGAAGAAAAGTCTTGGCAATGAGACTTTGTAAATAGAATGCGGCAAGTGTAATTATTAATCACATCTAAAACGTTGGCCTGTGGTTAAGATTGTATATTAAACCAGTACTGCATGACTTGAATGAAAATATCATCACTATCAATGCAGAATTGTATAAATGCAAGGAAAAGTAGGTGACGATGGCTAGTGAGCGGGACGCGCTTCAACGCTGGTTTTGTCAGCTGACTGTGTTACTACTAGCTATTATGAAAACATATTGTCAAAACTCGAGGAGTCCGATCACGGAATAGATCATGGAGTTGTAAGAAAGTTGAGGGAACATTATGTAAACCTCCAATGTTGAAAAAGTGTAACTGAAAATGAAAGCAAGCAAGGCCCTACTGCTTGGCTATTACTATTATCGCGGCTATATCACTGTGAATTTCAAACTAAGTGGTTAACTTTTACAAGATTCCATTTTAAGGCTGTGTGCAGGGTTTTTGGTCATAATTTTTTTTTTGAGTTTCTTGTATTGGATATTATTAGGACTTTGAAATGTTTGTCTATTACTGTGAGAATTTGATTTAATTATTTTGTGAATCATGGGGGTTCAATTTTGAAAATTCTTGGTTTTTGGGGACAATTGATCTCTTCTAAGAGTTACTTGAAACTTTTGAAAAATTTTCTATAACTAAAAGACAACGTAGGGAAAAGAATAGCATATATTTTCTCCCAGATTAAAAATCTGTAAAAATTTGCAGTTTTTAAAAATGTATTTTGAAAAATAAATCTATTTGTTAGATTGAAGTGGAAAATATGTCATTTTATTCCTCAAGGTGTCTTTTAGTTAGCCTATAGGAAATTTATCAAGAGTAAAGTAACTTGTAGAAGAGGTCAATTGCCCCCAAAACCCGAAAATTTTCAACTTTGAACCCTCATATTTCACAAAATAATTGAAGAAAAAGAATTTTCATCATAGAAGTAGATAACATTTTGAAGACCTAATAATATCAAATACAAGAAACTTCGAAAAAAAATTATGACCAAAAAGCCTGTGCACAGCCTCAATGTCAGTTAAAATGTTTGAATGTTCTTGTCCGAAAACGATTTGCTTCTCAAAATGTTTTTCTTAAACATTTATAAAAATTTAGCCATTAATAAATGATAGGTCACTTTAACATTAATGTTGGTGTATATCTATAGAGAAGATAGCCGCTCAAGATGGCATCGGCTACACTTTTCTGACTTTATGCTCCCTCCACTTTCGTATACCTCCATGGAATAGATACTGAACAGAATGGCGACTCTCTCAAAATCTCTGCACCAATTCGTCATCTTGAAACTTAGGTGTCTTGGTTGTGTGTTTGTAGCATTGTAGCCAATGCTTGGTTAGTGATTTGTTTTGTATTTATTGTACATATAAGGGAATATGGTATTTTGAAAGAAGCATGGCTCAAAATGGCAGCATGCACCAATTTTGGCATAGTTTGAAAACAAAAGAACGACTGGAAGTTTCCCTTCTGTTTGATACCTATCCTATTGTTTGGTCTCACAAGATGTCAAATTATCTTCAGATAAACTTCAATAACATGCACAGCTTTATCTGTTTCTTGGTGATGCCATTTTAGGCATTAACCATTCCATTAGTCATGTAATCGATTTAAAAGAGAAATCTTGCACTTATGAGGCCATTGTCAAATCTTTTGGATTGATTGTAATCATACATTACAATGGAAACTGAGTGTAAACTTTATTGGCATAGAGTTTGTAGGATAAGTCACTTGTTGGCTAAATAACTTCAATTTTTCTATCACTGATGGCGTTATGCTATCTTCTTTGTTTATTTATGATGAAATTCTAATAGAAATAACATTTTCATCTAATATAGTCATTGCTGATAGATTTTCACTCAGATTCATTTTATTTGTGACTTCTACTTATGTTCAACACTAATAGCAACTCACCTATGGAATTTTATGATATTCAAAGACTGACTAATATGTACAAAAATCTATTTTTATAGTAGAATCTGATTAAATTTTGAATTATTTCACTGGATAAGTGTTAAAGAGAAAGAGGAGAGAGTTTCTTGCTTGACAAGTAACATAGTCAATTTTAGTGAATATTATTATTATACATCTGAAACTTATCACCCCTAGGATAAATTGGGAAGTTTGCTATCAGAGAAGTTCTTGTTTAAAAAGTATATTACAGTACTTAGAGAACCTGTTTGTTAAGCTGGGCATTCACGTTCCAACTTGTAGTACAACTTGCAGTACTGCTAGATGGATAGTCGACTCCACTCACGCTCCTACTTGCAATCCAACTTTATTCCTAGACAGCTGTGAGCATCACTCTCGAGCCGAAAAATGTAATCAAAGTTGCCCAATGTTGCACGAACTTGCCCAAAGGTCAAGCACTGACTGAGATGAGTTGGATGACTTTGATCCAACTCCCCCACACATGCTCCAACACTGTCGACAGTCTGAAGTTGTCCCTCTAGTCGTCCATCTACAATTCCAACTATCCAATAAGCCCATTCACGGTCCGTTTTTGGACTCAACCTTGGAGGTTGGACTGCAAGTTGTACTGCAAATGGGAACGTGAATGCCCAGCTTTACTAAATATATCTTATGCTTATTGGTACACTACTAATAAAATGTTTAATGAAAAGTTAGTACCAAATAGGTTATGTCTGAAACTGTATTGTTGGTAATAAAATAAATGACTTGATACAAATATGTCAAAATTATAGTGCTGTTTTCATGTGCACTGTTCTTTGTAAATTCAGCTGATCACACCTTTAAGACCCCACCTTATTCTGTGGCAGCTATATTAATATTTTTCTATCCGGCAAATTACTGAGTCCAATGGCCGTTTTCACACACACCGACACGGCGCCGGCACGACACCGGCAAGATGTCGTCCCGGTGTCGTGGGGGTTGAGATACAATGCTGCCAAATAGAACAGCTTTCACATTCACCGACACGGCACCGGCAGCCGGCTGCCGGCGCCGGCATGTCGTTGGCAGCATCGCTCCCGCCGGTGCCGGCGCCGACACTTGTGTGTCGTCCATAGTTTTGAACATAATTTGGTCATTTTGTCAACAGTTTGAGGTTAGGTACTGAAAAAAAAAACGTCTGGTACAGTACGATGGCTGATAGGTATGATGTTGTCACCCTAATTGAATTAGTCGAATCCGAGCCCTGTTTATGGGACATAACTATAGAAGAAAATAAGAACAAAATCTTTAGAGACAGAAGCCAATCTCATCCGAGTGTCTTGTTTTTTGATTTCATCACTTAAATTCACTAATATATACGGTAGTCGAAAGTTTCCTAACAGTTCTCATACGAAAAAAATTAAAAACTTTTGTTGGGTTTGTCACTAGCTTATCAAATAAGGTGTAATACAAGCCATCCAAATAGCAAACTTTTATTATTGGGTCAATCCAAAGTTGTCTATTACGACTGCGCCTTTTACGTCGTAGATATAATAAATATAACAAATACAACTGTTGTAATCAGCCATTGTACCGTTTTGAACTGTGCCGCCCACTGCAAAATAAGGTTAGTTCTTCACCGACAGCCAGATGCCGTATCGGTAAGTGTGAAATGCTTCAACGATGTCGTGACGATATCGGCGCCCGGTGCCGGTGTCGTGCCGTCGCCGTGTCGGTGTGTGTGAAAACGCCCAAAGGCATAAACTAGCAATGTATGAGCATCAGTGTTGGTACAGTACTATGTTCTGAAAGGCCTGGCGCAAATAGGAATGCACCCAATGTAATGTTTTGTGAACCACAGAAATAAATGATAGTTCACAAATAGAAGTGAATGTTAAGTTCAGTTCATTTAATAAATTACCAGAAATAGACTGGACTACATCCTCGCTTCTATTTATGGTCTATGACTTATTTCTGTGTTTTAGATCATGAATGCAGTGTCAAGTCAATACTGACTACAGACCTTAATACAGATCTCTATAGATATACTAATTACATTGAAAATGGTGCCCATTGCTGCCCCTGATATACATATTTTATTTACCACAGGAAAAATTAAGCTATTATAATTATTTTCTATGATAATCAGGGCAATGATGGGCGCCATTTTCAATGTAATAAATATATCTATAGAAACTTGTTTTGAGAAGGTGCTGGCTAAGTATTGAAAACAATGCTTCAATTTGGTCCTGGGCTATTTGTATTAGCAAGTCAGAAATGAGTTTCTCAAACAATGATGCCAGTATGTTTAGGTTCATCTTTAATAACATTTATTAGTGATTACTTTTATGTAAGAGAAACTGAAGCATGGCTTGGCAACTATGTCTTGACTGTGGAACTCAAGTTGTTTTTGAAAATACGTTTTCCAATAACATGGTGAACCTGCTACTAAAAATAAATTATCATCACAAGAAATTGCAAATGAAATCACATCAATTTCACACCTACATTCAGAGTTCAATATGAGAAATAATTCTATTGCACAATTTTTCAAGTTATAAATATTTAAAAAAAGAATTATTATTTTTCTTTATATAAAGATAAAAGACTCCTCTTTTAAAAAATAATTGAAAAAAGACAAAAAACATCTTAACAGTATTTAATTATTTAAAACAAAAGAGGAATATTATGTATTGATACTGAAATAGAAATTCACTTCACCTATTGCTTACTTTAGTAGCCTATATACCATATGCAAAAGTGGAAACTAAGATGCTTTTTTGACAGATAACAAATTGCTGTATTTAACTTGAAATATTGTTGAAAACCTTGTGTATTGTTGTTTTAAATTGTAGACTAGTTTAGTACATATTAATAAGATTAGTATGGATGGTGATGTAAATATGAAATATGAAGTGATACAACAATTAACTAATTGAATGAATAAATTTACTGCTGTGCATTTGTAAATATTTATACATATAAATTTGTAATGAAGAATATTCCATTATTATATCTGGTGATTTTCTTGCCCTAAATTCCTCAAACGTCAATAACAAAGAGCGGATTTACAATATGATAGTAAACTTGACTGGGGTTAATTGTTTTAGAAAGTCTGCTAGTAAACATGATTACACTAGGCGAGTTATAAACAGACTGTAAATTCTCTGGCAAGTAGCTTGTAAAAAATCTCACATCATGCTGATCCATATACAAACCATTCTAAACTTGGAAAGGATAAATATGTGAAATTATTCTGTGAAACTACTAACATTCATGAGAGCAATAGCTTTATTCATTGCTCTACACATGTATGGTACCGGTAATTGGCTGTGGTAATCCACAATCAACAAAATAAAAGCTGGAATATCTGGCGATACTGGAAGTTTTGTGGAGTGATAACTATCAAAAGCCACCTTATTTTTGAGGTAGTACAAAAGAATGCTTTAGAATTATGACAAGCAGATTAAAATGCTTGTCATCAATTTCTTTGACACTTCAGCAGCACTACTTGATAGATTGATTCAACACAAAGTTTATCTCTGGCTCTTTCTATAGAATATTATAAATAATGAGTATGAGAAGTCTTGAGAGATAGAACTTTCTTATTCATAAACTTGAGGTCAAATTTTTGACATCATTAAAAAACATTTGAGATGTTAACTTTTATTTCAAAATTTTATTGATATAAACTGGGTCAGAAAAGTGCTATACACAATAATAAAGAAGAATATTCCTTTGCAATTATTTTAATTGAGCATTTGATACACTTATAAAATGTACACATAGTAATTTTGTAATTATAACAATATTCTAATTACACATTAGTCAACAGCTGGGCAATAATTGTTACACACTATATGTAAAAATATAACAAGTCACAAGTGAATTTAATGAGAAAACAATAATAAATGATTCAAGGGAAAAAATACTTGACAGCATTGCAGTTCAAGTAGAAAAGATAGAATTCACAAATAATTTATTTAACTAATATACAAGCAATGTGAATACAACAAATTAGATAGAATAGACAAATCTGAAATTAGTACTGTGAATTGGTGTGAATAGGATCAAAATTGGAAAAAATCTTTAAAAATGAATAGATAATTTAGGGATAAACATAAGTCAAATATTAAAAAACCAGAATAAGCAGCAATTCTTGCAGAATGAAAAGATAATGAAAAATTAGACGAAATTGTCACAACCACATTTATTAAAACTTCGAGAAACTAGAATCAGTCCGGCTCAGACCGTTGAGTAGATAAGACGTCTCGTTTATCGCTCTGTGCCTGCAACGCTAAACAGTAAACTCGGTTGTACTTGAGTCTTTCCGTGCTTCGACTAGTTGAAAATTATTATTTTAAATTTCTAAAATGGCAATCTGTGGCGTCTGCAATGCAGCTATCAAGGATGGCAACGAATTTAAATGTACGGCGATGTGTGGAGCTGCTTTTCATACTACTTGTATAAAATGTGATAGTGATGGTGCTTCAACTCGATCATTCAAAAACTGGAAATGCGTGGACTGTCGTCAAACATCTACAAGTAATAAATCCACATCAGGAACTACCACACTCACAAAGGATTTTCTTGTGCGTGTGCTTGAGGATTTCAAAAAAGAAATTTTTAGTGAACTGAAGAACTTAAAATCGGAATTAACTGAGATTACTAACTCGACGCAATTCTTGTCAGACAAAGTGGATGAATCGACCACCCTGATGAACGAGGTAAAAGAAGAACTTGCTATCATCAAAAAAGAAAACGCTGAATTGCGATCAAAAAATAAATTTTTAAACGAGATGGTAGAGGATCTGCGAGAAAGAATGAGAAACGTTGAGCAGTACAGCAGAAGGAACAACTTAGAAATAAGCGGTATTCCGGTAACACCACAAGAAGATGTCAAACATATAGTGAAGGATGTTGGGGCAGCCCTGGGATGCGAGATTCAGTTATCTCAAATCGCAGCAGCACATAGAGTCCCGTCATACAACAAGGAGCGTCCGCCTGCGATAGTTGTGCAGTTCTATAACCGAGACAGCAAAGGAGACATTCTCACTAAATTTCGAGATTCAAGAGGCAAAACTCACCTAACGGCCGATAAAATTAATAAAGTCTTTCTTCCAAGCAGAGTTTATGTGAATGAACATTTAACTCAAGAGAACAAGCATTTCCTTTCCAAACTCAAGAAAAAATGTCAGGATGCTGGATATGCTTTTGTTTGGTGCCGAGATGGAAAATTTTTTGTAAGGAAGGCTGAGGGAGAAAAGGTATTGAGAGTGAATACATTTGGTGACATTGATAACCTCAAGTGAACTGATTTATATATGTTTTTTATGTAATTTTGTTTTCTTCCTCAAAAATGACATTCCAGAGATTTGGGTGAGTCATATATTCTGCATTATTGTTTTTGAAATGAATAATTTTATCATGCAAAATGAGTAGATCAACTTATTGCGATAATTTAACCTTGTTTTATGATAATGAATTAGATAATAACTCTCTTTCCTTGATATATGCAAATATAAGAAGTGTAAGAAAAAATTTTAATAATTTAGTTGCTGAATTGAGCCAAATTAAAAACAAGATTCATTTTATTGTTCTGAGTGAGATTTGGATTAATAATGATGAAATTAATTTATATAAACTACCAGGTTATAACATTTTTGCCAATTGTAATAACAGTTATAGAGCCGGAGGTGTTATGTGTTATGTAGATGAGAATATTAATGTATCTCAGATTAGTTTTGATATGCAAACCGCTGATTCTCTGCTACTAAATATTGCTATTGATCATGTTCATTTCAAGTTGATTTGTTTGTATAGGTTGCACAGCTTTTCGGAATTTGATTTCATAAATGAAATTTCAAATAAGTTACAAAACGTAAATCATAATATCATTTACGTGGGCGATATAAATATAAATTTAGATTTAGCAAACAGCTGTCAGAATGTGCAAAATTACATAAGTATGATGAGCAACTATGGCTTTAGTTCCCTAATAAATGACCCAACAAGAATTACAGTAAGCTCAAAATCAACAATTGACCATTTTTTCGTTCGACATGCAAACATAAATTCTTTCAAAAGTGCAATTTTTGATATAAATATTACTGATCACTGTATGTTAGGTTTAAAAATTAACTGTAGTTCCAAGTTTAAAAAACTGAAAACAAATACAATTAATCAAAAACCTGAGTTTCCTTCTTTCGACCTCAGGTTGGCTGCTGAAAAAATTAATAAAGTGGATTGGAGTTCTTGTTTTGAATATGATGATGCAAACTGTTGCTATGAGAGATTCTATGAAATTCTAACAGAGGTCTTGAATGAATGCAAATTGATTGTCAAACATAATAAATTGAGTAAAGCTAGATCTTTTAGCCCATGGTTGAATACAAATTTATTAGCCAGAATTGAAAAACGAAGGAAACTATATTCAACTTTTAAGAAGCGTCCGTATGATCAGTATTTTAAATCTCATTTTAATATGTTTTGTGAAACTCTGAAAAATGATATTGATACAGCAAAAAATAATTTTTTTGCTAACAAAATTGCAAGTTGTAATGGTGACTCTTCACAATGCTGGAAAGTTATTAATAATGTAATAGGATCCTCAGATAAGAAAACGGTTGATAAGATTGAACTCAACGATGGAACAGTTTTAGACGACCCAAAACAGATAGCTGAAGTAATCAATAGTCATCTTATCTCAATTCAAGGGCAGAGCGGCCTGAATCAACCCGCACCTTCTACACCACTGTGTCTTCCAAACTTGCAGTGTCGAAATTGTTATCAGTCTATCTTTATCTTTCCTACAACTGTCAATGAGGTCTTGTCAATAATTAAATGTTTAAAAAATAAAAAATCAACAGGGCATGACAAAATATCCGTTACTCTTATTAAAAATATAGCTGTATCAATCACTCCAGTACTGGTTCACATAATTAACCTTAGCTTCAAGAATGGCATTTTTCCAGAAAAACTTAAACTAAGTACAGTAATTCCAATATTCAAAAAACGATCTTCATTAAAGCTTGACAATATAAGACCAATTAGTTTGTTATCTGTGTTTTCCAAGATATTTGAAAAGCTGATGAGAAGCAGACTGGTTAATTATTTGGACAACATAGATTTTTTCAGTCGTTTTCAGTTTGGTTTTAGAAAGGGAATTGGAACAGAGGACGCTCTAATTGCAGTAACTGATAAAATTTATAACAGCTTCAATGCAAATCACAAAACAACTGGTCTTTTTATAGATTTCAAAACCGCTTTCGACCTAGTCGATCATAGGATATTATTAGCGAAACTAGAGGCAGTGGGCATTAGAGGAACGGCTAACGATTGGTTTAAAAGTTTTCTTAGCAATAGGGTTCAAAAAGTCAGAGTAAAAGAACATTTCAGTTCACCACTAATTGTAAGGACAGGTGTGCCTCAAGGGTCTGTTTTATCGGCCACTTTGTTTCTGATTTTTATCAACGATCTGCTTGAGTTACCTTTGCATGGTCATGCAAGTGCTTTTGCAGATGATGTAGCTTTTTTCTATTCTGAGAAGAATATAAATGATATATGGTCGAATATTACAGAAGATCTGGAAAAGTTGAGAGAATGGTGTTGTGTTAATGAAATGAAGATAAATGTAAGTAAAACAAAATATGTAAATTTCAGTATAACAAACAGCTTTGAATTCGCATCAGCTTTAACTTATCATGAATCACAGTGTAGCAAAATAAATTGCTCATGCGAGGCCATAGAAAAAGCCAATACTTTTAAGTACTTGGGTGTTCATTTTGACCAAAATTTGAATTGGAACCATCATATTCTAAACTTACATAAAAGCATTAAATCCTCAGTGAGAAACTTTTATTTCTTGAGAAATTTCTGTGATTTCAATCTCTTAAGAGTACTATATTTTGCGCTAGTCGATTCCAGGCTACAATATGGGATTCATTGCTGGGGGGGCACTTGCAAGAGTTACCTTGAAAAATTGAGAGTTTCACAAAATCATATTATTCGAATAATCTGCAATAGCCCGAGAAGAGAAAGTTCCTATCCTTTGTTTTGCTATATAAGAGCATTACCTTTGCATCATATTTTCGTTTATAAAGTTTTAAAGTTATTTTATGTCAGATCTGGCAACACTGGTACAGTGAACTTATTTTATCAAACAAGAGGTATATCACATAGAACATTTAGGTTGCCAAAAGTCAATAAATCAATTTTTAAACAGTCTTACCAATATGTTGCTCCTAAGTATTTCAATCAACTACCATGGGAAATAAAATCGAGTGAAAATGCAAGATGCTTCTTGAATCGTTTGAGAAGTTGGCTAGTGTCTTCTGAAGACTTGAGTTTTCTTGATGCCTCACTAACATAATGTATGTTGACTAAATTTTTCACAGGGTTATGTGAAAGGATAAATATATTTTTTTAAGTTGAATGTTTTTTTTTTTCTGTAATTCAGGGTTTTATAAACCAATGTATTTAGATTTGCCTTTTGTACAATACGTATTTCTCTTGCCATTATTTATCTTATTTTCTACTGCATTACTGTCTCAGCTGTCTGGAGCAAAGTGTTGTTGTTTGTAATGCTGTATAATTATTTAATTTTACTTCAGCAGGCGTCATAGAGTGCGAGTGTTTTCTATAAGTGCTGGACTCAAATTTAATTTGTACTTTTATTTTGTAATTATTTTTTTAAGTTTCAAGTTGACCACGAATACTGGATAATGTGGTCAACTCTAGTTCCTGTATATTATTTGAAAAATATTTTGTTCTGTTTTGAAGGAATAAATTTCATTATTTCATTATATTTCATATTTCAGTTTCGATTGTTACACCATTATCAATCTCAATCAAACTCAATCTCCAGTTTGATTGAGATTGATAATGGTGTAACAACCGAAACTAGTTTCTCGAAGTTTTAATAAATGTGGTTGTGACAATTTCGTCTTATTTTTCATTATGGATACCTTCCACAATATCACCTTCGCCATTACTAAGAAAGAGAATGAAAAGAATTACTTTTGAAAATTTTGTAGGTGGTCACACTGTTGTCAGCACAGCTGACAACCGGTGCTTGAACATCAGCTGATTTTATAACCTCTAAAACTTATCATCCTGCTCTGTAGACATTTTCTCTTGTGCTTTGTGCTGTGATGTACTTCCTCCACTCTGTAATTCCAAACACATAATATTTTTTCATTTTTTAAAAGGTGTGTTGTTTTTATTGTACTTTTATTTTTTGTGATTTCTTGTCCAATATTCTTAAAATTTGGGGTGAATAGGATCAAGCAAAACTGTAATGCTGAGAAATTATTGAACAGATCCTTGATCCAAACCTTACAAGAAAAGGGCCAAAAATGAATTTGAACCAGCTCTTCAAGCAATTAAAAAGGATAAGAGTATTAGACAAAGCTGCTAAAGACTATAAAATTCCATATACTGTTCTGCACCGCCAATTCAAGAACAGAGTCCTTGAAAAAACAAGGTGGGTAGACTGCTCTAACAGTGGAAGAGGAGGAGCTTACTGTCTCACAGATTATACTTTGAGCTACTTGGGGTTATCCATTTGATCAGATAACATTGCGCCTTTTTATCAAAGGCTTTCTTGACCAACAAGGAAAAGTGGTAAAAACTTTTAAAAACAATTTGCTGGGTTATGAATTCACTGCCACATTTTTGAAACAGCATAAAGAAAAGTTAAGTGTAAGATTGCATCAAAATATAAAACAAGTTTGTGCTGCAGTTTCTTGCAGCACTCTTCAGGAATATTTCAATAACTTGAAAGAAGAGATAGATGATGTTCCAGACACCAACATAGTGAACTATGATGAAACCAATTTAGCTGATGATCCTGGTCATACCAAAATTATCACAAAAAGGGGATGTAAATACCCAGAAAGGGTTATGAACAGCTCCAAATCTTCAACCTCAATTATGTTTACATCTGCGGCTATTGGAGATTTGTTGGCAACATATGTCATTTACAAGGCAAAACATCTATATAATACTTGGATGGAGAACACCCCAAAAGAAGTTCATCAGGCTGGTTTGACAGTGAATGTTTTGATGATTGGATTGCTACAATCATTGTGCCTTATTTTTCCAAACTGAATGGAAAAAAATTCTAATTGGGGACAACCTATCAATGCATCTCTCAGTGGATTCCATTGCATTGAGTGAGGAAAATGGAATTAGACTAGTATTTTTACCTCCAAACTCAACTCACCTCACACAGCCACTTGATGTGGCATTTTTTAGACCTTTAACCCTTTGAGTGCCATGAGCCGATCTCATCAGCTTTGCTATTCTATGCTAGAAGTGCCAGGAGCCAATCTGATCGGCTGTGCTATTCTATGCTAGAAATGCCAAGAGCCGATTTCATCGCCATGGTGAGTATGTGTGAGAAATGCCATGCACCAATCTAATTGGCTCTCAAGTTTTTTATTCTTCATAAGATGAATTTTTGCTCTATTTTAAAGTTTTTTACATCAAAATAAAGAGGAATATTTTTCCTTTTCATGAAAAAAAAAATGTTATGTTTGCACTAACTGTTCAGAAAGTATTTAGGTTATTTATAAATTTGAACATATCAGCTGTTCATTCTCATAATGATGTTAGTTATGGCCAACATATCTCCACTGAGTTAGAATGCTATAAAAAAATACCATATCACTTATAGGTTGGAAAAGCTCAATGAACAACTCTATTCTATTATGAAACAGCTGATATCCAAATATAATTACAGTATCACTTATAGGTTGGAAAAGCTCAATGAACAACTCTATTCTATTATGAAACAGCTGATATCCAAATATAATTACAGTATCTATATATATAAAATTAGAGTTTTGTCTGTACATTTATCAGAATTGTATATTTTTTGGTTATTTTTACGTTTTATACATTAAATAAGCCGAAAATAGTCTTATCTCACTTTCTGTCTGTCTGTCTGTCACGGCCGCAAATGCATTTTTCGCAGCCTTCTCCTCAAAAACGAGAGCATCGATCGGAATTTTAGTTATTGAACAGTATTTTTTCATAAATTCAATTAATTTTTTTTGGTAAATGATTTTTCTTAAGAAAGTAGGAACCGTACAGACATATCATTGTCTATTATAATGATATTTTGTTATCAAAAATCAATTAGTACTCACAGAAAAACCATGTGTACAGTAATAATATATATTATTAATATACACAGTATATATTATTTTATAAATTAATGAATTTAATGTCTAGCTATAAAAAACTGAATTAACTTTTTTTTCAACAGAGTAATAAACGTTTAAAAACCACGTATTGTGCGATTTTGGATACATTTTACGCGGCCTTCTCCTGAAAAACGAGAGCATCGATCGGGATTAAAGTTATTTATCAGTATTGAAACCTTTTTGACAATGTCTTTAGCTATAAAAAACTAAATTAACTTTTTTTTTAACAGAATAATAAACGTTTAAAAACCAAGTATTGTGCGATTTTGGATACATTTCTTCTAAGTTATATTACCACATAAGAACAAATCACGTAATTTATCAATCAGCTGTTCTCAAATATAATCTGAATGGTGGGCCCTTCGCGGCGTTATTTACGCTGTCTGCAGACTTGCGTAGTCGGAGCATTGCAGTCTTTTAGGAAACATATGACTGGTGAATCAAAGCTCATGTTATGTTTCATCAATTATTTCTTTGTTGAAAAAAAAAATTCTAATTTCAATTCATCGAAACAATAATTAACATTTTAGGAAGGTGCGGTTAGTAGAATTCGGAATTCGCCAGGTAGCACTATTATTACCACATAAGAAAAAATCATGTGATTTATCATGATAATATCAATCAGCTGTTCTCAAAAAATATTCTCTCTGATACCAGTCACTGAATTGTTTACGTTCTAAGTTGTTTACTAAGGGCCCGTTCACACGATACAGTTTTTGTGCGGTACAGTAAATTTGCTGTCAGTTATTTTGCAATGCTTTCGTTTGCATGTACATTTCATATTGTATGTTCACACAATACTGTTTCGACTAAATCCAGTAAAAAAGCTGTTCTAGCCGATTTCTACATTTGATTTTGTCTTCGAAAACTGTATCGCTAAAATCAGCTGTACCACAAAATAACTATCCGTATCTGGTGGCACATGTATTGTACCGGTAATGGATATGTTCAAACGATACGCTTATTATGCTGGAAGCAGTCTTCAGATCGTCAGCATTGATCTCCTTCATTGATATTCTTCAGCATTGATCTTCTTATTAGTGAATTCCAGTGTCCAGAAGTGGAAGATATTAATTGTGAAAATTTAATATCTCTAATATATGAGAGACCTGCCTTGTGGGACAAGACTTAAGATTAATATAAAAATAAAGAGAGAAAATTATCAGCGTGGTGAGAAATGTGTGGAATATTGAAACCAGAATTTGTGTACTTTGATCAAAATTTAAGATAAACCTTCAGTAAGTAACTTATTTAAAAAATCTTACACAAATAAAAAAAATCCTGGACTGGAATAAATAAAACTGAACTGGAAGTTCAATGGAAGAAGGAGGAGAGCACAGCAAAACCTGACTGTGTGAACATCACAGTACAGTTGACGCCATACAGCGTACAGTAAAACAACCGTACCGCAAAAAAACTGTATCATCTGAATGGTGCCTAAGCTGCTAACAACTTCATGATCGTTGCTATCAAAAAAGCCGAAACATATTTAGTCATATTTCTAAACATAATCCGTATGAAGGACGGGCACAATAGCTAGTTACAATAATAAATTATTTTAGTTGCAAGACTATGCATGGTATTGACAAACTACAGGCATCATCTCAATAAGAGGCAACCCCCCCCCCCCCCCCATTCCGATGGCCCCCTCCCCACCTAATTAGGTGTATTCCTCAATATATGATAATAATGCTAAAACAGTATAACCCAACAACTAATATACCATACTTACTGGAAAAAGTCTTAAACAATAATTAGTTGTGGTTACGACTATGCCTAATGTCTAATTTTGGCAATTTTACAAGTATTTACAAAAATAAATCCTCAAATCTTTGTTTTCAAACGAATTTCAATGGAATATTCTAGATATATTCATAGAAAAAAGCTGATTCATTGCATACTTTTGTTTTATACTTTGAAAAATTTTTATAAACTTGTTTCAAAGTAAAAAATTAATTTTTGAAAAAAAAACTATTTTTTCAACTTGTAAAACTTGAATATTTTAGGAATTTTTTTTTTCTTTTTTTTTTTTTTTTTGTAGATTACGTCTTGGAGACTCCAGTTAAGGAGTATAAGACAAGTCAGATCAACAATATTATACACTAGATACCATAATTACTTCAATTAGTTGAGGTGAGGCTTAATTTTGATGTGAAAGGAACTCTTGTACACTATAAAAAGCTTTATCAACTAAATATTTCTTCAATTGTTTTTTAAATATTTCTATATTTTCAAGACTCTTCAAAAACTGCGGTAGCTTGTTGTAGAATTTCCTACCAATATAACTAGGTTTTTGTTTGAATAAGCTACTATTGTGACTCACCAAGTGATAATCTCCTCGGCTTCTTGTATTGTAATCATGTACATCAAGATTTTGGTTAATATCATTCGTTTTTACATATAAAGTAGCTTCATACACATATAAGCAGGGTACAGTTAGGAGACCAAGTCTCTTGAACAACGGCCTACATGAATCTAATCTATTTACTCTTTCTATACACCTAACCGCTTTCCTTTGGATCTTAAACACCCTATCAAGATTTTGTTTTGATGAATTACCCCATACTAAGATAGCATACCTAATATGTGACAGTAAGAGCCCATGGTAAGCTGTAAAAAGTAACTTTTTGTCATTCAATCTAGCGAGCTGTCGCAGGACAAATACCCCAGATGAAATTTTACTACATATTTTCTCAATGTATGGAGTCCAGGTCAATCGTCTATCCAACGTAACTCCTAGAAATGCAATTTTTTCTTCCTGGTCTAATTGATTATCGTTTACAAACACGTTTATAGCCCTATCTTCATTTAAATTATGTTTGTTTTTGAATTGAAGGTATTGGCATTTTTTACTATTTATAGTTAATTTCAACTGATTTAAAAATTGGACAATGGACTGCACACCTATATGGGCACTTATTTCTAAATTATCTAGAATGGAATTGCTGAAAATGAGTGATGTATCATCAGCAAATAAGAGGGCTCTACCACTAATTAATTCTTTAGGTAAACGGTTGACATATAACAAAAAAAGCAATGGACCTAGTATTGACCCCTGAGGCACTCCAGCTTGCACCTCTAATTTATTAGATTTATTCTTTACTATACTATTTCCAACTACTGTAGTTAGTTCTACACATTGTTTTCTCCCAATAAGATATGATTCAAACCATTTCAGTTCAACCCCATTTACACCTACATTTTGCAGTATTTCCAATAAAGTTCTATGATTAACACAGTCAAATGCCTTTGACAGATCTAAGAAGATTGCAGTAGCTTTATCACCTGAATCTATTATATCTATTAGTTTTTCAACTAGAGAAACTATGGCTGTTTTTGTTGATCTCCCTTTCTGGAAGCCATGTTGTTCATCACAGATAAAGTTAGCTTCTTGAAGGTGCAGAAGTAACCTATTTAGAACTACTCTTTCAGAAATTTTACTTATTACATTTAAAATACTAATGGGCCTATAGTTTTCTACCTTTTCTCTATCACCACTTTTGAAGATTGGCAAGATCTTCCCCTCTTTTAAGTTATCTGGAAAAACACCTTGTTCTAATGAATGATTGATCAGATGAATCAAGGGGTCTAACAATTGATCTTTACATTCTTCAGAATTTTACTGGATACCCCATCCATTCCTACAGTTTTTTTATTATTTAAACTATCAACGATATTTGACAACTCGTCTTGGCATACTGGGTGGAATTTTAATTCGTTCTGAATCCCCTCAGTATTCCTCAAGTTTGCATCACTAATACCTGTATTAAGAGATTTTTGAAGATCCTTAGCAACCAGTTGATAATATCTGTTAAAGAAATTACAAATGTCTACACTATCATCAATATATTTGTTATTTTCGTTAATTATTCTGGGGACACTAGTATAAGCATCTACATGAGCTACTTGCCTATTTTTGTTTATTACATCCCACACTGCTGTGTTAAAGTACACACTATTATTCAAAATTTCAGCTGTTTTCTTACATTTCGCTCTTTTCACTTCTCTTGTATAATTTTTCTTTAGAGCTTTGTAATTATCTTCACTTAACATATTTCTAGATAGTTTGAATTCATCATATGCATCTTTAACCCTATTTCTTTCTGCAAGGATATCATCAGTTATCCACTCTTCAATCTTGTCTAATTTGTTCTTTACAGGGACTTTTTTAACTGGACAACTCATAGTAATATGAAACCTTAAAATATTAATGAAACTATCATATTTGTCATTTAAACTATTGCTATTGTAAACCCTACTCCAGTTTTCTTGTAGCAGATTCTGCTTCAAACAATCGATATTCCCCTGTTCACATTGTTGAATTTCTTTCATTACTCTACTCTTTTTAATTGATTTATGACCTTGCAACCCCACCTCTAAGATTTGATAGTCATGATCAGATAGTTCTGAGCCGCCTAATCTTGTTTTAGAGTAATCTATATTAGTAAGGATGTTATCAATTATTGTTTGTGATGTTCTTGTGACTCTGGTATATTCATGAACTTTTATTTCCAAGTTATTCATGCATATAATATCCTTTAAATCTTCTGTCATTTTATTCTGTGTTGCAAAGTCTGTATTGAAATCTCCCGCTACAATAACGTTTGTAAAACGAGTAGTAGTAATCTCTAAAAGCCTATTGAATAGTTCACAAAAATTGTTCCATTCCCCATTTGGTGACCTGTAAATACCTAACACCGCTACTTCGAAATTATTGTCGATTTTTACTCTCAAACCAGTAACTTCTATATCCATTTCCACAGCAAATTTCTCTACATATTCTAGATTAAATATTTGCATATTCTTAGCATTTTTAGTGAAGATAGCTACTCCCCCACTTCGATGAGATGTCCTGCAATACGACGTTTTCAATGAATAGTTTGGAATATTAAGTTGTGACAATTCATCTTCTTTTAAACCATGCTCTGTGAAAATAGCTATATCAGGAGCCTCTTCTTTAAAAAATACTTCGATTCTATCTATTTTGTTACGAATGTATTTCAAGATCACTATTGACATGATGATCAAGAGCATGAAATTGTAAATAAAATGACATGTGAAACACCTATCAATTTGAAAGAAGTTACAGATTTTCTACTGGAAATCTGTAAAATTTGTGATTTTGGCCTGGCATTTCTAGTCAGGCAGTGTGCTAATAGTGCTGGCATTACTCAGACAAAAGCGCTAGTCAATCCTGTGCGTTTTACTCATGTGATCGTCTGGCACTCAAAGGGTTAAAGCAGAGTTGGAGGAAAATTTTAACAAACTGGAAAATGGGTCCAGGGTAATGAGAAAGCTCTGTACCAAAGGATGTCTTCCCACATCTTTTATCTCAGCTTTTAAAAGATATTGGAGACAAATCAGCTGACAACATAAAGGCGGGGTTTATGAAATGTGGGATATTACCATTCAACCCATCAAAAGTTATTGAACAGATTCCATCTGAAGAGGCAATGAATGTACAACCATTGAATGATAGTAGTGCCAGTGCTGTCAATCAATCCTTGATCGACCTTCTAAAAGAACTGAGAGGAGTAGATGAAGACAAATCAATTTGGAAAAAGAAATCAAGAATTGTAGTAGAACCAGGTAAAAGTGCCACTCTACAACCAGAAAGTGAGCATGAAAGTGGGGGCTCTGTTTATTCTGAATGTGAAACTGACAATGCAGATGAAACTAACAATGCAGATGAAACTAACAACGCAGATACAACTAACAATGCAGATGAAACTGACAATTTAGCTGCCGCCTCTACTTCCCATCATAATAATGAGCAACTTTCTCTGCATGAGCCTACTTATTAGTTTACTCCATATGTAATTGAATCAAACAGTTTTGCAATAGTGTGATTTCAGACAAATAGACGTGACCAGATTCATTGCACAGGTTAATAATATTACAGGTGACAATGAAATCAATGTTAAATGTTTGCGAAAACACACAGGTAAAAAAGGTATATTTTTTGTATTTCCTGACATTGAGGACTGTACTGTAATAAATCAGCTGCAAATTGAAAGATTAGTGGTGCCTCTAAAAATTCACAGAGGACAATACAGATTCAGAATTGATGCGGCGCATCTGGAATGGTTTGAAAATGTTCTTTGAAATGTCACTTTTTTAATATATTTTCTTACTCTTTGTATATATTTCTCATTATTTTTCATACTCTTGTTCTATTTTCTCCAACTTGAATCTAGTAGATTTACCAAAAGTAACAAATAAATGATGTTCCATATATTATATGTTTTATCACTTTCTCACTTTATATCACCACTTTTTTATTGCTGTTTTCCTATTTTTATTCTTTAGTAATTAAAGTTATTAGGTATTAAAAAAAAAAGAAAATGTGATCCTTTTGGTCCAAAGTATGGGTTTATAGGTTGAAGGATGCATTTCTTATCTGTGATCCTATTCACCCCAACTCTTGGACCAATAGGATCACACCAATAAAAAAATGAATAGCTAATTGATGGTAAGTAACCCAAATGCTTCAAAATATGGGTTGAAAAATAGAGGTCCAGACTCAGAAAACAACATTAAAAAAATATTCTTTATCATATGCCATCTCATTGAAAATCTTGGTTCAACCTAAAAAGTGATCCTATTCACCCAATTCACAGTACAATAACATATTTATGATCACAAGTCAGGAACTGGTATCTTAATATGGTAAGAAGTTTAGAGTATAATTTCAATACTTTTATGGAGTTGCTGTAGTAATAAAATTGGTATATTGACTCAAGGGAAACTTTGGCATCTGCATATTTGCAAAATGAATATGTTGTTTCATATTTAATGTAAAATTGAAATATAGCTGATTTATGAGAAATAGTAGTGAAAATATCATCCACAGTGACCTCTGGTATGCTAATTACCATTTACTAGTATATAGATCATGTCAAGTTTGATGGGCATAGTTATGGAAACAACAATGTAAGGAAACAACCACCAATTTTCTGTTTTTGAGGTTATTTCACTTTCAGATGGGAAAGAATATCATTCTCTTATATGCAAAAACGATATACAGTATTTCATTCCTCTGTCTCATAGAATTATATTGTTTAGTGGATTAAGCATTACAGAACCAAACACCAAAATTTCCACCTTGGTTTTGCAACAAAGATCCAAGTGTTTTAATACAGCTGATGGGAAGTGGATTCTTGACATAAGCAATAGGGAGCCAAGTGCATTAAGCATTGTCTAGTACATGCCGTTTCTATCTATAATCAAACACATTTCACTGGTCTATCTATTACCTATTGCATATGCTACAGTTTGTTTAATGCAATTAGTTGCATAATAACAGTGCATAACTATGTATTCACATAGATAAATGTTAGTAGATAACTGTGGTGAAAGCTGTACAACAAAAGCAACTTCCAAATTTTGAGGTTAGTAGATTGTTTCTATTTCAAGTTCAACTGAGATTCAAATCTGAAATTAGATTCAATTTGATTTTTGAAATTAGACTGATTTGATTTTAAATATTTGAATTTGAATTTATTTTTTAAATTGTATTGATTGATAATTTATGATTAATTAATAATTTTTATTGGCTCTGTGGCTCTGGTTTGACATTTATTTATCAACCTTAGCACAGTTGGTTGGGGCATTGCAACTTCAGCTTGCTGTTATTCAAGTGGTCATGGGTTTGAATCCCACTCCACTGTCAGGCATTTATGTGTAATCATTCACCTCATTACCCACACACAAGTCTTGGACTCATGTGGGCATCATCAGCAATAATGAAAATTGAAAAAATAAAAAGAGACATCAAAGGCTTTGGTTTTATATTGCCATACCATAGTACTTTTCAAGCCATTCATGTACTTTGACAAGACTAGCTTTATTTTGATGTTACACACTTGCTGTGGATTTCATAAATGGACTATTTAGTGTCAATATTTCACAGAAGATAGCATCACATACACATCCTAGAATACTTCTATATGTGCCAATAGATTTTGAATCATCCATATATCTACTTCTCTAAGATAATGCTGTCTCATTGATTTGTTGTGTTTTGGTTTGCTGACATCATTCTTAGCTCTATGTTGTAGGCCTACTGAAATACTAATAGTTTTTTTCTTATTATATTTTATTCTTTTATAGTTGTTAGTTAGTTATTGAAATGGCTTTATCAGTTGATGAAATCCTTCAATTCTTATTGGACAGTGATAAAGAGGAAGATGATGGAATTGATTTTGAGTCTTCTATTGAAAATATGCAAATGAGTGACAGTGATAGTGAAATTGAACAGAATGCAGATGATGACACAGGACAAATTTTTGCTAATGAATGGAACTGGATTGATACAGACTACATATTCTCCAGACTCAGCATAGGCTCCTGTAGGTGAAAGCAATGTTGCATTCATTCAACATCCATTTATAATAAATGGATAACCAAAACATATTGCCAATTAATTTCTGAACATACATTATCCAAGGAAACTAAAGATATTGTATCAGTAAATACTCTATTTTCATTGTAGTTTATGCAAATGACAAAATAAAAGACAGAAAATTGTCAATTACTAGTACAAATTAACATTAATTTTGTCAACAAAACTATTAGGGGACATAATTTAATGGCCTATCTAGTTAGTTAGCAATAATTTTATTAAAAAAGATTTTGGTCAGTCAGAACCCTCCCAGAAACAGAGGAAAAGAAAAGTACACTCTCCAATTTATGAGAGCCTGTACAACTGATCTAGCATCAGAACAGGCCCATCAAAAAAACGACATAGAGAACACAAAGCAACAAGGTAAAAAATTGCAGTGAATGAAACCTCTGCAAGCTATTTATACTGAGTCATTAATTAACATGGTATTAAAAAGAGGGCTGTTGAAGTCATTAGGCAAATGAGGACCTAACACCGATCTATGTGACCAACAATGCAATTTAAAACAATATACAGTTCCTCACACTGCAGTACCATCCCTCAGCAGTTCATCTTCATACAACATTGGCTCTGAAGTTTCAACTACAGAATGTAGTTTGAAACTAATGAACCACAGCTAAATTCAACACAATATATTGATGAATTCAGCCATGGTTAACTTTTATATAACAACATAATATAACATACATATCAATGACTTGTAATGAAAACCTCAATAATTTTTTTTTGCATTTTTGGTAAGGAGACCTTGCATCTCCAATTGTTTTAATGGCAAGCAAGTAGATGTGCATCAGTTCAGCTATTCAACAGTAATTTTGCAAGGTTAAAAACATTGATTGAAATTTAATTTTATATATATACTTGTTCAATTTTTTGTACTATCTTCAATAGTTCAATTAAATTTCCATAAAGTTAAATTTGTTATCAGTTATCATTTAAAACATAAATTTCAGTGTTGTTCAGTAAGATGATATGCTTTTAGAATCCAGTTCCTGTTTAGCTTGTGGTCAACAAAAATAGACACAATGGTCAAGGGTCGCTCTGTTGCTGCTGCTCCCAAACTGAATAGGGTTTTGCTACCTGCTTTGGTCACTGACCTTGACTCTTATCTGGCTGATGAAATATAGGTGGAAATGAAGAGCCAGGTTGGGGATGCCATCTCCAATGCCCTGAGAACCGTTATGGGAGGAAAAACAAATACTTAAGAGGAAGATTGCCAAGATTGAGGAGTCAATGGTGCTCAAGGTCAACAACCTTGAACAATATGGGAGGCATCACTGTCTGAGTATATTTGGCATCCCTGAAAAAGGAGCAAAAACATGGTCCAACTTGCTTTGAAGCTATTTAAAGAAAAGCTAAATGTGAATGTGAAACTAGAAGCAATAAATTGTTTGCACCAGGTTGGAAAGCATCAACCAAAAGGAGCAGAAAAGCAGCATCATTGGCCAATCACTGTAAAGTTCTGCAGCTACAGAACCAGGCAAGCAATCTTTGATGCAAAAAAGTGGCTGAAAGGAAGAGGTGTGACCATCAAGGAGGATCTGACAGTGCACCAGCTTTGCATCCTCAATGTGGCAGCTGACTGCTTTGGCTACAGGAACATCTAGAGTGAGGATGGCCGCATCAAGATTGCCATGACCAAAGGAGTTTCCAAGAAGGTCTTATCCATTGAACAGCTCTCAGAAATCAAAGGAATAAAGGTAGGTTCTTAATTCCTTGTGCATGGAATTTTTTTTATATACTAAAACCAAACTTAAACTGTTGGTTTTCCTTAATTTTTTTCAAAAACAAAAACTTCATCAGTGAATATGTTTGGGAGTGAAAATCAAAAAACTTTATGAATGAGACTGGAATTTTATAATGTGACAACTCAAAATTGAAATCAAACAACTATAAAAAAAAGCCCAGTTTTGAGGTTAACTAGCAATACAGCTGTTTGAACTTTATGATAATCAATATTTCAATATCGATTACTGTATCTGTCTCATCAATTATACATAGATCACACTCATCCCAATAGAAAAAATACAACCACCTTTCTAAACTAAAAGTCAAGTAAAATAAGCATTGAAATTTTGTTGTATTTTTAAATAATATTGGAGAAACATTCGAATTTATCCACATCCAATTGCTATGGATGTACTTTTTCATATTTTTTTATATTGTGTTCAGCACCAACTCTTTATGTAATGTCTGAGTACTCTATAGTGTCTTTGCTTCATACCTGTCTTGGGAGATCAAAAGAGATCACTCGGGCACTTCTGATTTGATCTTCAAGTTGGTTGGATCTTTTTTGTCCAAATTAGTGTAAAATTAATGTAATTTCATGTAAACGTGCAGATAAATTGAAAAGCTATTTTCTTTCAACTAGCTTATAAAATATGCTGTGCAAATAGTCATCCATTTTGTTAAGTTAGAGCATTAGTGAGACGTGAGAGCATTAGTTTAAAGTAAAGATTGAGCTGGAGCATCCTGAACTAACTGGTCAATGTGACATCAATCGCCACTGGAGCTGTACATCAAGATCCTGTGCATGAGTTCTAATATATTCAATTATAATATGGGCCCATACTGCGCAAAAAGCAAAATAATAATTATGCCAAAGTGAAAAGCATGTGCAAGCTGTCCAAAGCTGGTGAAAGAAAGAATCTTCCTGGCAAGCCCCTGAGAGCTCACTGCTCCTAAAGTTCATCACCTACTATATTCAACCAACAGGTAAATTTTTTCTACATATTAATCTTTAAAATTCTTTAATTTCTTTTCTAATTTTTTAATTTTTAATTTATGGTGTTACAATATATATATACATTTAAACTAAACAAACTGTTTGTTTTCCTTAATTTTTTCAAAAACAGATAGCATTATCAATTGTCATCATGCAAGTCCAGGCTGCCTCAAGAAAGATGTAAGCAGTGCATCACCAGTTTGTGAGTAGAAATAAAAAATGAATTTTATAATATCAAAGTTTACATTTTTTTCAACTTAAAATAAAAAAATGCAAGACTTTTCAAATTTTTTATTTCTTAGTAATCCTTGTAAAAGAGAATATTTTCTGCTGCAATGCAAAATGTAGAAAAATTGGGCATTTGCTAAATTTTTACAAATAAATGAACTTAAATATAATTTCTTTTCCTTTCAATAATGGACGTTTGGGTGAAAATATCATTTTTTCAGATATTATAAGTGAAATGAAATTCCTTGTATTTTATTTAATTTTTATAACATTTTTATTAGCTCTAATATTTTTTTGTAAAATTTTGTCATAAATATTTAAATATGGAGATAAATCAAGGCAGAAACCTGAGACCCAAGAATGAGGGACAGGAAATGGGGGATCAGACTAAAACAAACATACAGAGCACTGAAACATTACTCACACATGTAGATTTAGGGGAAAACAAATCTTCAGATTCTGTTGTTGATACAAGTAGCCATGCAGATTTGGATAGAAAAAGTTATGAGGAAAGCTAACCTACCTCTAAGAATGATGAAGAAGTAATTGGGGAAGATATAAACAAAGAAACTAAAAGACCTCACCAAAAACACATGGACTAAAGTGTTCAAGCAGCTAAATGAGAAGTTTGAAGAGGTAGAGCCAAATGAAAAAAAATGGATATGATAAGAATATTGTTTTATTCACAAATATTCAAAGTAATAAAGTATTCAGTTAAGATATATTTGTCATTAATATAGAAAACTTATTGTTTCAGGGGGTTATTAGTGCAACACACTGCACTACATTCACCAGCAAGATTTTTGAAAATCGCCTGTGGGAATGGTTTAGGCAGGCAGGATCCAGAATTTGGAATAAGACAAAAAATCAGAAGTTTAAAGTACCTAAGTCCAACCAAAATTGTTTATTTGTAAAAAACCCCAATCTATTTCATCTATATTGCTGGCTGTTCATTTAATATCCATTTGTATAGTTTAGTTTTTATTTCAACAATATGTTTAATCATAATAATAATATTACCTTAATTTAAAGTAAAAATCCTGTTACAAATTGAATACATTGTTCATTCCGTTCTTATGCAACATCCAATATTTTTCCTTGATGTGAAAAACTAGCTTATACAGAACAGTTAGGTTAGGATATGTTACATTATTGATAAATAACCAAACCTATCATAAACCTATTTTCTAAGTTGTTTTGGTACAACATGCTGTCACTTAATAAAGTAAGTAACTCAATTACAATGTGATGTGTGATGTGTGGTGTGTTATTTTTATAAAACCATTTTGTGACAAAGGTACTAATACCATATAAATGTTTAACTAAACGTTTAATCATATAATTGTATATGTTTACAAACAGATCATAAGAATCAATGCATTTTAAGGTTTTTATCTATCCATGATGGTAAACATAGTCATGCATATACAGGGTGGCGCAGAGAAATGGGAAATTTTGAAGTTGTTGTTGGTATACCTGTGCGTCTCGTAGGAGTGGGGGACAGAAGTCATGCCGCCAAGTAGTAATGGACATTTAGTTGAGATGGAGCAGTGGAGTGGTGCGGAGCGCGCAGTTGCTGTGAGAGCGTACTACAAAAATGGCGACAGTGCAACAGCTGCACAACGAGTGTTCCAACGCCATTATGATATTCCTCCCCGCGGTCGAGTTCCTTCTTCACATGCCATATCAACATGGGTTCGGAATTTTGAAGAGACTGGTTCGGCCTTAAAGAAGAAACCTCGTGGGCGTGTAGTGACTGTTCGAACCCCAGAAAACGTTGAAGCAGTGTGAGTCGCAGTGGAAAGGAGTCCATGTCGTTCTGTACGAAAAATCGCCTCATCATTGCAACTTGGCCGTCGGAGCGTGCAAAGAATATTGCATGGCCTCCACTTTCATCCTTACAAGCTTCAGATTGTTCAAGCTCTAAAACCAAATGACGGTGAGTTACGCTTGCAGTTTTGTGAACAGCTACTGACTAAAATCAATGAAGACGCAAACTTCATTGAAAATGTTTGGATGTCTGATGAGGCCCACTTTCATTTAAATGGACATGTCAATAAGCAGAACATGCATTACTGGGCTCACAGAAATCCCGCTGAACTTCATCAACGTCCGTTACACAGCCCCAAAGTTACTGTATGGTGTGCAGTGTCTTGTCGTGGGGGTGATTGGACCTTACTTTTTTGAAGATGAAAATGGTTCCACTGTAACTGTCACATCTCAATGTTACATTCAAATGCTGGAGACATTTTTTGCTCCACGGCTTCATGCTTTTCCAGATATTGACATTCAGCAAACCTGGTTTCAACAAGATGGAGCCACCCCACACACTGCCAGGCTGTCAATGGTTGCATTGAGACGTTTGTTTGGAGAGCGCATAATTGCAAGGAACGCTAACATCGCTTGGCCTCCACGGTCTCCAGACCTTTCAGTATGCGACTTCTTTCTATGGGGACATCTAAAGAGCGTTGTGTACCAGACTAGGCCAAGAAATCTTATTGAACTCAAGACTCAGATTGAAGAACACGTCGCCAACATCCCAGTGGACACATTGCGTCGCACAATGATAAGTCTTCAAAACCGATTGAATGAATGTGTTAGAAATAATGGACAGCACTTAAATGATGTGATTTTTAAAAAGTGATTTTTAACTTAACGAGTATTGTAATTTCCACTCTTGCCTTACACATTTTCAGCATTAAAAAATTTTGTTTTCAATTAATTGGTTAATTATGATTATTTCAAAATTTCCCGTTTCTCTGCGCCACCCTGTATTATTAATACAGTATATAAATCTGTTTCCTAATTGTTGAATTCTATGATTTGACTCTTAATATAGTTGGTGCAATTTAATTATACCTCTGATATTTAAATGATATGTGAATTGCAGCTCACATTTATTTAAGTATATACATCCCAAGCTTTATATATTATTTATATAAGTATATACATCCCAAACTTACATTCAATTTAGTTTGAAAAGCATATATACTGGCATCAAGTTAACATATATTATACATATTAATATAAATTATATGTAAATTTGTTGCACTAAGGATCTTTTTAATATGTATCTTATATGTCTATGGTGTATGTATTGTTTAAATATACTGTTGAAATGCTATTGATATATTGATAGATTGACCTTGATATATGTATATTATACAATCAAAAGAGGGACATTTGGACATATTATACAAATGCAATATGTATTATATACCACCTATAGACCATGACTGAAGATAAATAATATATATAATTTACATAGTTGTGCTGACTAGGAGTTTTTCAGAAAGTGTCATTGCCCCTTGGCCCAATGACTCAGAACATACTCTTAGTGATAAAGAAGGTAGAAAAACTCAAGTACATCCTAGAAATTAGCAACCAGCCAATGAAGGGGTCTGGTATTTCAGAAAACCTTCTGTTGTTAACAAGAAAAAAATAAAAGTGGACCCAGTTGAGCTTGAACTGATCTTGGCATTGAAAGAAAACCCAATTCTAAATAGTTATGAATCATTTTTTAGAGGAATAATTCCCACACTTGAAACTTTTGATGATGATGAGATTGTTGAATTCCAGCTCAATGTTATGCAACTACTTTCAAAAATGAAAAAATAAAGCAAAAGAAACTACTATTTCTCACACAAAGCACCAAAGTGAACCAGCCTTGTTCTATTCAAAGGAAAAAACTTTGCCCTCAGTCAGTGCTGGTTTCTCAGCCATATCTGCTGCTCAGTATTATGAAAATTTTGGTAACAATTTCATGTTTGAGACAGATTCACCAGTGTCAGAATCAGACAATACTACAGACTCCTACAACATTTTATTTCAATAACATAATTTTTTACATTATTTTGAACTATTTTTTCAAAATATTAGGATCTTAGTAGTAAATTATTTTTATTATTTTTTTTTCATGTATTTTTTACCATAATAAGTTACCTCATTACTTTCAAGTCAAACTCAGCCTTTCTTATATTTCAATTTGTGTTAATTTTTAGTAAAAATTAGCCACCAACAGTGATGTAATCCAGGCAGTGTGGCAGGAATTTGGACTACAGCAGGACTACAAAGTTCCTGTAAGACCATCACTGTATTGTGGAAAGGTGTCTTGGCATTCTACATCAGCCAAAACCCTGTCAGTAAACATTGACACATCTTTCTACAAGAGTGCTGTGGGAGTCACTTGTCAGCTTCAGGAGATGGACATCCCACATGCAGTGTACCAACAAAGGTGGCAGAAGACCTATTCTGCATGCAGGGATAGGCTAGGGAGCATCTGCTTCCACCAAGTGGCTCCCTTCCTTTGTAGTCACTTGCAATATTACAATGTATGCAGCCATCCACTCTTTTTTTTCGATTCTAAATGCTCTGTCTTCTTCTATTATTGTACTCTGTTTCTCATTTCTTTTTATTGTCTGTGCAATCAGGGGTCCATTGTACTATATCTACAAACATGAAAAAAATAAGCCAAATGCCTTTTCATCTAATTGGTGATATGCACTAATGAATTAATAAGATTCTCACTGTCCCTTTGGTCAGGAGTGCATACATGTGTGTGTACAAAGGACTCACATTTTTTAAAAAAGAATGTAAAAATTGAATAACTTTTTTAGGCACAAACAACCACTTTATTTATGTTGAGACTTGACTTTCAACATAATATTTAGGACTCTTAACAAATTGAGGACTCAAAAAATTATCTTTCATGTATTGTTGATGCTTTATGATTCAATTAGAATATTTGTACTCAAACTGTCACTTGAGAGACTTTTGATTACAGTTCCTTGCTCTCCAATTACATTATTCTTTATTTTATGCTAAATTCGGAAGTGTGGTCTGAGCTATCAAGTTTTATCTAAATTAGAAAAAAATGAGAGTGACGAACAAAATTGAAGTGATGATAGTGATCTGATTGGTACTGATCAGGAGGAAGTTTCCAACCACAATACTGACATATACCCAGATTATGAGCCTTCAGACAATGAAAAAGGAATGACAATCAACAAGCTAGGAGGGCACCAATTAGTATCAGTAGTGATGATAGTAACATATATAATGTTCAGCCTAACAAACCTGATATTGTTCAGCCTACTGAACCTGTACACATTTTGCATCCAAATATATTAAATATTGAGAAGAATAATTTGAAAGGTGAGAATGGTCATAAATGGCCTACTAAACCCATTCAGAGAAGTGCATCATACAGCAGCTTGTTGTTCATTTTACTCAAAATCTAAAAAATGAAGCAACTACAGTTACTAAGCCAATTGAAGCATTCTCATTATTTGCAAATATGATGTTTCCAAGAATATTACAGTTCACAAGCCAGGAAATCCTTTAACAACAAGAAAAATGTAGTAGACCCAGTGGAACCATAAAAGAAACCAAATTAATTGAACTGAAATTCCTTATTGGGCTACTAGTTTTGACTGCAGACCAAGAATACAACCATTTGAGTATTGAAGAGCTGTTCAATCCAACATTTAGTGGTTCACATTATGTGTCTGTTAAGAGTAAGAAGAGATTTGAATTTTCACTTAATTGTCTTCACTTTGAAAATAAAACAACTAGCACTGAAAGATGTGCAAATGACAAGTTTGCTTCAATTTGGGGGGTAATTCAGGAATTTAATGAATTATGTCAAAGATTCTATATACCAGTGTCATGTTTGAGAATTGGCAAGCAGTTGGAAGCATTCAGGGGTCATTGTGGCTTCAGGATGTACATGCCTATAAAACCTTCCAAGGATGGTGTATTGATTGTGACACAATTTTTCAATGCTCCTTTCATAGAGATCAATGCAGAGGTTTTCTCTACTTGTGTTGCAAAACATTTCAGTGGCAATCAGGCAGCAGTTGAACTAAAAGTTGTCAATTTTTAAAATGATCTATAATTAAAACCCCTTTCTACCACTGACAATGTTTTTCTTTGTCTCCAAAGAAAAATACCCAATTGTGGTTCAAGTTGCATTAAGATTAAGAGCACCTGCACAGTAGGCAGCCAAAATGTTGATCAGCCTGTTTAGTCAGCCGGCTTCAGCAGCCAACCTTGTGCATTTTACAAAGATTTAAAAGCTACTTTATGGATCTTTGAAAATACCCTGATCGTTTTTTCAATTATGTCAGTGGAATAATTTGATAACCTTTTGGAGAATGTGAGAGGCTCTATTATCAGTATTGATACTCAGTCAGGCTTGAGTATGTCATTGCTGTTAGTTTTGTTTTTCAATTGTTTTTGTCATTTTGCAGTCTCACAGACATTGCATAGTAGAAGTGTATGTTTTTTACTGGCCTGAATGGTCTGTCAGATGTTGCATAGTAATAGTGCCAGAGACTTGAGTGATATTTTCCTACACTTAATTCAACAACAATTCCATTTTATTCAAATTTTGACTCAACTCCCCAGACCCCAGACCAAGAGAAAGTGTGGAGCTCAATAGTGTCAGATGATATTTATGAAGAAATTTTGAAATAGACTGAATTTTGAAATTTGAAAATACATCAAGGCTCAAATATTAAAAAAAATATATTTCCTATATCCATGACATTGATATGATTGAGTTCAAGGGACACATAGGTCTACTTATTTGCACATCAGTTTTCAAATCTGGAAATGAGTCAGTGCAAGTCTGTATGCAACTGATGAGACAGGGAGAGAAATATTTTGCTGCACCATGTGTAAGGAGAGATTTTTGTTTCTTTTACAGGTGTTACATTTTGACAATACTGATGACAGAGAGGAGAAGAAGAAAAGAGACAATGCTGCTGCTATCTCTCAAGTGTTTTATAATTTCATTGAAAATTGCAAATCCTGCTACACTCCCAGAGCTTTTGCTGGTAGCTTTCAGAGGCCGCTCATCATTTAGAATGTATATGCCCATGATACCTGCTAAGTATGGGCTAAAGCAGGGATTCCCAACAAAATTTTTCAAAGGACTCCCTCATCCAGTTGCTATAATGACAAGGACCCCTACTAATTCTTAAACCTAAAGTTATAAATTTTCTCATTTCCCCCCTCCACCCTCATAATTATAATGAACTTATCTGCTAAGCTAATGTAATACTAATACATGGTTGATGCCTTGCCATATCACATTACCAAGTACCTGAAAAGAGTGAAATTGAGAGTTTTTATTTTAAATTATTTTAGTTTTAGGAATAAGGTTAAAATTTTCAGAAAAAAGATGGACCTTAAAAGTTGCGTTCAGTTTTGTCTTTATTATTATTGTTCAAAACATGTGAAAAATAAGTAAACAGTAATATTATAAAAGACATGATTTATTTGTGGACATGAAGAGTGCATCCATCAGTGCACAGTTATACTCTTTGAAAATCTGTTTCTGTACCAATATATATTTTTATTCCAATTTCTAATTATATCTTGCAGACCCCCAGGGGTCCATGGACCACCTGTTGGGAACCAGTTTAATGATCCTTATCTATGTTCTTCTGTTGGAGGTGTAAAAGAGAATGTGACTGAAACTGAGTTAATAGAAGAGCCAGCTGTTGAACTGCCAACCACTTCAAATATAAAATCCTGTCAACAAGCAAGATCAGAAAAAACATGGTGTAAAAATGAAATAAAAAGAAAGAGAAACAGTGGGAAAGAATATGTTAGTTGGAGAGGCAATAAAGTACAGAAAATAGCTATTAAACCACCATGTAATATGCAAAATGCATTACAAAAATTTCAGAGAACAATCGCATTACTTTACTGAATGCTTTTTGGGAATTAGGGGATATTAACTGACAGAGAGACTTCATTATCAATAATGTTGTAGAAAATCCAGTTGCACGCTCAAGAGTAGCAATGGATGGGGCAGATGAGTCTTCTGATATTGATGCTTTTGACAATGAAACCTCAGAAGGTAACAAGAAACAGTCATAGGGCTATGTCATACTTTTACTACTTTTTTCTTGACAGAAAAAGAGAAAGAGTGTGTAAGACCTTTTTTCTAAACACTATGTGTATTTCTCACCAAGTAGTACAAACAGCATTCTCTAAAAAGCATCCTGAAACTAATACAGTTGCTGAAGACAAAAGAGGTAAAGTTATTTGTAATTAACAGTTAACATCAAGAGTTAAACAGTCAGTAATAGACCATTTCAATCTCTTTCCTACAATAGATAGCCATTATTGTAGGAAAGACACAGAAAGAAAATATTTAGAATCACACCTAACTATTCCAAAAATGTATGACCTTTATAAGAAGTACTGTACAGATGAAAACATAAATCATGTTGCAAAACTTTCAATGTACAGATATGTATTCAACAGAAATTTCAACTTTGGTTTCTTCAAACCAAAAAGAGATTTGTGTGATCTTTGTGAAAAACATAAAAACTGTAATGAAGAAGAGAAAAATGAAATGAAAAATGTCATAGAAAATCACATTAAAAATAAATCACTAGCACAAGAAGCAAAAGAACATGCAAAGAACAGATGTGAAAGTGATGAGTCATATTTTGCAGCAGTATATGACATGCAGCAAGTACTGCAAACACCACAAGTAGAAGCATCTCAACTGTATTATAGATGGAAACTTTCTGTGTACAACTTGAGTATTTATGATTTGCATGAAAAGAAAGGGTACTACTATATGTGGGATGAGACAAAGGGTCAAAGAGGCTTAAACGTAGTTTTTACGTGTCGCCTGACAGGACTCATGCATCCCAGCACTTTCAGCTCCAATATAAAAACTCAGCAATGTGATAGAGCTTTCAGATACTGACGGGACTCTTACATCCTTCTTTCTGAACATATTGGCACAGCTGTGTTACTTAGTTCATATTATGGCCACAGATATCAGTAGTTGTTTGTTGACACTACAATGCTATCAAACTAGTTCATGTACGCTCTTGAAAGAGTTATTCAAAAGTTATTTTATTTGTTATTGTGAAAGTTAAATTCATTTGATTCTTATGGAATAATATATGAGTTTTCTATTTTCGGTGAGAAAAATGGAATTTTATCAATCAGGAATGAACTATTCATTGAAAATAACAGCTGGACTTGAACATCCCATCAGGCATGTAGCATGTTTACATTGCTAGTTCTAACCTAGCAATGTTTTGATGTTCAAGACAATCATTCTATTTTTCCCAAGACATCGTATTTTTCAATTATTCTAGTGCTCTATATTGCTTTTCTTATGTTATTAACATAATCAATCTACATAGAGCACTATAGTAATTGAGTAATAGTGCTTATACAATTTTTATTTTTCTCAGGAAATCTCGTGGTAGTCTACATCAGTAGATTGTTACTGTTATCAGACTTGTGCAGTGTTATTTATTATTATTTTTCATGACCAATTTACATTCATAAACAATTATGTCACAAATACTTTCTGAAGAAGTGATTCGGGAGCTTCTGTATGAGGATATTCCAGATTTGCATTGTCCATCTGATTTAGAACTTGAGGATGACAATGATGAGCATGAAAAGATAACACCTAAATCACCACTCAACAACTTTGATGCTGTGTTCAATTCGGTTTTGAATGAAGAGAATGAAGCTGAAGAAATTGATATTGATGAACCAGGTAAGATTTTACAGACAATTGCTAATATTTACTATAATCTTGGTATGAAGTTTTCCATACTCAAGTTTTATTCAGTTCTCATGATTGTAAGTCATTATACTGTTTTATACTCAAGCTCAGTTTCTCATGTTGCTCAAAGCAATTGCTGGTAGGCTAGTATGATATATTATAGCTAAAATTATCAAATCATGATTTCACAAATTGATATAATATTCTTCTCAGATTGAAAGAACTGATTCTACTAGTCTATTCATAAATTTCATTATTCAGACTACATAAACCAAAATATTACATGCTACAAAACTTCGTTTTGTAGGCCTACTTTCCACTCTGGATTTTATGGTGTTCCTAAAAAACAATATTTTTTCACAGATGCTGACAATAATCGTGTTGAGGTACAGTGGCCTTCCACATTGAGAGCAGAAGAAACCCTGAGAACCAAAACAATCAAACGGAATGAGCCTGATAGGAGGTGGAAGAAAAAGGAAGCAGAGACCAGGATTCCAGATTATCCACAAGATGAAGGTGAGCTATTGACATTTGTTAATATCTCACTGAGATATTATGTTCTATAACTTTTCATTCATTCAAAAGTCAATTTTTCTAATACTCTTATATTGTATCTTCACAGATCGCTTGTTCACTGTTTTCAATGGCTGTCAAACTGCAACAGATATTTTCATAAAAATCATCAGTTGTATATTGGAAATAATAGTCTACCAGACGAATCTGTATGCCATCCAGAAAGGGAAAACTCTTCAGCTTCAGGAGAATGAGTTCCTATCATTCCTAGGACTAAATTTCTTCATGGGTTACCACAAACTCCCCTCAAAATGGCACTATTGGAATAATGCTCCTGACCTTCATGTATCTGTGGTTGCAGAGGCAATGACAAGGGATAGATTCAATGAAATTCTTAGTTGCCTACATGTTAATGATAATGCAAACATCCCAGCCAACTGTACAGATAAGCTGTATAAATTGCAGCCAATGATTGAAGCTCTGAATGAGTCCTTCTCAAACTGCTATGATGGGACTAGAGAATTGAGTGTAGACGAATCAATCATTCTATTCAAAGGAAGGAATGCAATGAAACAATACAACCCAATGAAGCCAATAAAAAGAGGCTACAAGCTATGGTGTATCGCTGACTTGAAGGGTTATATATTAAATTATGATATCTATCAGGGGAAAAACGACAAAATGAAAAATGATTTCATTGAATTTGGCTTGGGGGAGAGAGTGGTGTTGAGCCTCACTTGAAAGTTCTGGGGATCAAATAGAATAGTTTGTTTCGACAATTATTTCAGCTCAGTGGGATTAGTAGAAAAATTGAAAACTGAAAATATTTTAGCATGTGGTACAATCCACCATAATTGGAAGGATGTACCAGAAAAAATGACACCTGATAAAGAGTTGAAACAGGGAGATCATGATTACAGAGTTTCAGATATGGGAATTTCTTTTTTCAAGTGGCAGGACAACAAGGCAATCAATTTCATTTTGAACTACCATGGCACAGAAGTAACAGAGGTAAAGAGAACCCAAAAAGATGGGACAAAGAAAGAGGTGCCTTGCCCAACTGTTGTTTCAGATTATAACAAATACATGGGAGGTGTGGATCAAGCTGACAGGTACAGAGTACTGTACGGTGTCAACCAAAAATCTAAAAAATTGTGGCACAGAATATTTTTTGGTCTGCTTGATATAGCATTTGTCAATGCATATATCATTGCATGTGAAATGCATGGAAAGCAGAGTGTGCTAGATGTCCACCGACAGGTAGCAATGGGGCTGATTACTTACAAAGATGTAAAAAAAACAAGCAGACGTTCAGCTAGTGATCAACCAGGGACATCCGGAACAAGACCAACAAAGAGGCGCAAAGCAGGGTATTCAACATTGAAGGATGTCCGGCTGGGAAACTTGGGAGCCCATTGGCCCAAGTACAATATGGGTCGTGCCTGGTGTGAAGTTTGTGCAATGAAAGGGATTAAATCAAAACCTACATCAATCTGCTTTCTTTGCAAAGTCCATCTCTGCTGCAATGAAAAGAAGGAATGTATTGCTGAATATCACGAAATAAAATTTTGAACTAAGGATCAATCAACCATTTAATTATTCTTTATTAGTCTATGATTCGGTTAGTTAGTTAGTTAATTACTTAGATAGTTAGTTTAGTTATTCACTTTTTCATTATTTAGTTGATCAATCAGTTAGGTCAATGGTTGGCTAGTTTAGTTTTTTATTACTTAGTTGATATTTTCTCACATACAAGTTGTTTACATTCTATAAATTTATTTAAAATATTTTTTAACACATGAAATAAATTTAATTCTTCCATCAACAATGATATGAATCATTTATAAATCCCCAATTCGAACTACATGATGGATAAGGAGCAAAATGTATGAATTATAATAACCTAGGTAAGTAAAGCTGAATACAAATTCATGTTTCATATTTCTACCCGTAGATGCCTGTCGGGATGTATGAGTCCCAGATTGGTAAAAGCATACATAAATTTTTTTTTTCAATTAAAAACTTCATTTCTGTGATATTAAGTCATAAATGTACCATAAAAACCAAAATTATTCATCAAAATGAGAAAATATGTATACCCAGGCTTCAAAGGGTTAAGCAATTTAATACAAGACAAGGCTCTGGAAGGAAAGAAAGTAATGTTTTTTTTTCTGACAACTGCGGTGGGCAGAATCTCAATAGAAATATTGTTATTATGTACTTGGATTTAGCTACCAGATTGAAGGTAAGAATAACGCACTGCTTCTTAGAAAAAGGTCACACTCAAAATGAGGGGGATAGTGTACATAGCAGTATTGAAAGGGTATCAAAGAATGTACCTATTTATGTGCCAAGTTAGTGGTACCTAATAGCCCAAACAGCATGCAAAAAACAACCATACAATGTTATTGAAATAAAGGAGTTCAATAACTATACTGAACTCAGGATGAACTGCTACAATGTGATGGACAAGGATGAGAGTGGTGACAAGGTGAAATGGCAGAAGGTCCAAGTGATAATGCTTGATCCTGATCACCCAAATACCGTTTTTATTAAGTATGATTATGAGGGGAATTTTGTAAAAATTAATACTGAACAGTGGAAGAGAAGAAACAGTGTGGCAAGAAACACTAATCTGCAGGCTTTATACACTGAAAGTTTACCTGTGATTAGAAATAAATTCCAGGACTCAAAATACCTGTGCAATGCAAAGGTAATACGACAGTATACCATGAGTTCTACAGCAATATTAAGTCTGAACAATGAACATCTGTATAAAAATAATACTAATGATATTTGTGCAGGAATGATTATTGTGTAAACCTCTCTAGTAAATTCAACACTTATTTATGTGAAGGCCATTTTGCATTGGTGTGAATGCTTCATCAGACATGGCTGGTGGATTACTGAATCTGGTTTGAAAACTAGGTTATGGTTTAGGTGAAGGTGGGGCTTCCAAACCAGATTCAGTAAGTCATCAGCCGTGTCTGATGAAGCATTCATGCCAAAGCGAAATGGCTATCACACAGATAAATGAGTGTTGAATTCACTAGAGAAGTTTGATCAATAACAATTTATGTTTAAATTGAAGTGAAAAGTAACATAGAACTAGGCTACATTATAATTTTTTATTTTAAATTCACGAACATTACTTCTTTTGTAACATGTTTAACTTGATTAATTACATTTTTTAAATAAACAGTTATTTTAAAATTCTGTGAATGATGTAATATTTATTCACATTCATCTAGAAAATAAATTTCATGTTCAATGAAGAATGAAATATTATTGTAAAATTAATTATGTATTAGTGAATACATGAGTGGAAAGATGTTATAAAAGTGTAGTAAATTAAAAAAATAGACTTGCTCTGCAGAAACACTTTTGTTGCATGAAGGATTTAGTTTGGGCAGAACTAGTGTAACTCCAGATAGACTAGTTCTGCAGCAACAATTTTGTTACAGTAATAGTCCAAGTCCAATATTTTTCAAATAATAATATTTTTTTAAACTACATACATTTTATCAATTAGGAAGCATATAAAAAGGTTTAAAAGTGGGAGAAAATTAGCTGATGTTGTTGTGAAAAAGGAAGATGAAGTGAACTTCAAACAGCTGTCCTGAAAAATTGTGTTTTTGGACTAGTTCTGCTCCAAGGCAGCGATATGAAAACACTTCAAATTAAAAAAAAAAATTGTTATTAGTTGTTAATGAGCATATTTTATTAGGAAACAATATGTATTGATTGAATTTTTATAATTCTGTTTCTTAAATTTTCTCTATATTAAAAAAAATTGATGTTCTTTAACCCACCTAATTGGTACTAACTTATGAATTTCATATGTAACTACAAAAGGTATGTGAAGAAAGGTTAAAATGGTGAATAATAATGAGAAGTCAGATCATAAGAAATATTTTTATTGATTAAAACCTTGAAATAAAATCATATTTAATATCTGTATTGTTATAATAAAAAATCAAGGTTATGTCAATCTCAACACTGAAACGTGGATATAATTATTTACATTAAAATAGTTCAATAATTCTGAAACTATTTATTAGGATGCTAAAAACTATAAATTTGCATTTTTCATAATAAAAAATCAACATGTGATTTTTTAAATGTGTAAAGGATATTGTTTCTATGATAGGGTGTGGTCGTGAGAGAGCTTGTTCTTGGGGGGGCCAGAAGAATGCAATGTGAATAAATGAATAGTGAAGTTTCTCTTGTTTTTTGTTTTAAATTACATAATTACATATGAATGTATTTTTGAGTCAGAATACTGAATTGGAGGCTATGAAATATGATGAAGAATATGTAAGCTCATGAGGTAATTGTAAGTATTTTAGGTAAGATATTTTAGAATCAGGACACAAAAGGTTTCATGCTTAACACATAACACTTGAAAGAACATTGCCTGAACCCTGTCTGCCCAATAGTAATATACTCTGTGGTGGTGCCACAAATCAAAATAATAGAAACAAGGTGCTAGCTCACTCTCTATTGCACTTTGCAGTGGTGCAGAATAATGTACAAGTCATCCAAAAATTTCTAATAGAGGGTCATACCCATATGGAGGGAGATTTTGTACATGCCAAAATTGAAGAGAAACTGAAAGGCAAAGAGGTGTATGTGCCTTATGAATTTGTAAAGTATACACAACAGGATAGACAAAAACCATTTCCATACAACACAGAGTATCTCACTTAGGAGTTTTCTAAAGATTTCAGTGGGATCTGCTATTATGACTCCATAAGACCAGGACATTCCAAGGGTGATCCAGTTGTTGTAGATATACACTGGTTGGAATATGACTAGAAAGAAACTTGCATCAAGTACAAGCTTAACTTCAATGCTGCCCAGAAGGACAGCAAAAGTGAATAAGGATCTGCAGCCCTCTCATCTATTCAAGCAAAGACTTCCTTTACCTGAATCAAAATGGAAGCACCTTCAGGAACTGAAAACTATGATTCCACATGACTAACATCATTTTTATGACTCTTTGCCATATAAGAAGACTTGAAACCAAAGTTTTGAAACAGGCAAAGATTTACAACATTCTAGTGATTAAATGTATTATAAGAGTTCTATTTGATATTAAAAATGAAAACACAAGGATTTTGTCAATTCTACCATTTATTTATGCTACAAGGACCATGGTTTCATGACCACACAGGTCACATCATTTGTTGTCAAGCTGATGATGTGGCCT
Organism: Conomelus anceps; assembly: GCA_948455865.1. NCBI lineage: Eukaryota > Metazoa > Arthropoda > Insecta > Hemiptera > Delphacidae > Conomelus > Conomelus anceps. The sequence goes on from OX418218.1 coordinate 11,481,346, forward strand.
GTGTGGCCACAAAACCATGGTCCTTGTACCACAAATAAATAGTAGAATGTGTATTGGAAGTGGAGAAGGCTGAAATTACCAAAAATTCAAAATCGTTTTTTTTTATGGAATGTGTTCTATGTTACATTACCAATAGCCTAGGAAATGTTGCAAGTGCCAGAAAAATTTGTATTAGTTACTAGAGCAGTTGCAAGGAGCAGCACATGTGAAAGCAACATGTGATCTTCCTTGGAGAATGCTGAAAGTGCCACCCACCATAATGAATGTGCCTTGTATACTGTACACATGTACAGTAGTTTAGTGTTGGTGTTGATTCCATTTGTCAAATGTGTAACATAACCTCTCTTAGTCATGCATGTAGTACTGTGTGTTTTTTCCACATACAATGAGTGCAAATCAAACTCAGAAGAAAACCCAACTTTGAAGAGAATGCCAGAAAGCTTGGGTGCAAGGGCAGCTTTACACTACAAGTAAGGGGAAGAACATACTAGGAAAGCCAGCTCCCCCTGCTCCTGATCTAGTCTCTTGCTCTTGCAAGTACTCATGTAAAGACTTGTCTCATGAACAAAAAAACAGTTGCTATTCATTGAGTTATATAAAATGAATGAAGAAAATCAAGGTACATATTTAATCAACCATATTCAACTTGTTCCTGTTGGTTGAAGGCATCTTGGAAAGTATGAGGATTCTGAAGACAGTAGGCATTCTTGCACTTTTACATATCATGTGCCTGATGGTTCAGGTAAAAATGTTCAAGTTTGCAGTAGAACATTTTGTGAAATTTTTGGAGTGACTCCCAGGAAATTACAAACACTGCAGTTGAAAATAAAACAGGGCTGCTTTGTCTATGAAGACACTAGAGGACACAATCCTAATTCACACAAGCATAAATTCAAGTTCACAGACAATGACCGAAATCTGGTACATAATCATATAAATTCATTCCCCAGGTATGAGAGCCACTACTCTCGTAAAAGAACAAAAAATGAATTTTTATCCCCAGATTTGAATAAAAATCGTATGTTTACAGTTTTTAAATCTTAGCATCCAAATCTAAAATTCAAATGTTTGGCAACAGACACTTGCAAGAAGTGTGACATGTTCAGAGTTCAAATCCAAGCAGCTACAAGTGAAAATGCTAGGAATGCTATTAAAGTGAAGCAGGAACTTCATCATAGGAAGTCAGAAAAAGCACAAGCATGTATGAAGAAAGACATTGTATCATCACAGCTTCCAAGCAGTAATATAAACTGCTTATGTATAGACTTACAGCAAGTTATGTTTGTTCCTATGCTGACACACAGCAATATGTTCTATAGTAGACAACTTTTGTGCTACAACTTAGGTATTCATGTTAGTAATCATGGATCTGCATATATGTGTATGTGGCATGAGGGAATTGGTGGGCATGGAGCCAATGAAATAGCATCTTGTTTTTTTAAAGTCATCACTTCTACACACCTGTTGACAAGAAGAAGGCTAGTTTTGTGGTGTGACAACTGTGGAGCACTAAACAAAACAGTTTCTTTTGATGGCTGTGATTTACTTAGTAAAAAAAGGATTTTACCATTCAATAGATTTGAAATATTTGATTAGTGGTCATAGTTACATGAACTACAATCATGACTTTGGTGTAATTGAAAAATGGTGAAAAACATGTAAGGCAATCGTTCCAAAAGATTTAGAAGACATAGTTGCAACTACATGTGCAAAAAACCCATTTAATGTTGTGTCTATGAAAACTGAGGATTTCATAGACTTCAAAGAACTTTCAAAAAATTATCTTAACACCAAAGACCTTGATATAAGTAAGATTTCTCATTTTCGCATTTCCCTTAAGAGTCCTGGCACTGTAAAAGTAGCTTCAGTTTTGGCAAATGAGGGTGATAAGGTAACTTGGGAGAAGGTGAATGTTTTAAAGAAATATGCAAGTCTTGATGACCTTCCTGATGTGGATGACTTACCAAAGGTTCAATTCAGATGCAAGATGTCACAAGAAAAGAAAAAGGATTTAGAAGGAATGATTGAGTACTTGGAGAAGGAAGATGAGAAGGCATTCTACAGGGCCATTGTTCATGGACTTCAAGAACCTGCAGTAGAGGAGCAAGGATATCATGACAATCAGGAGGAAGGAGCAGGAGATGACAAGGAAGGGGCAGGAGACAACAAGTAGGAGAAGAAGGTAGAGGAGAAAAGGCGAGCAAGAAAGAGACAATGTGCAAATATGTAAGTGTTTTTTAAATATTTTTTTTAATTGAAATATTTTATGTATTTTTTCAGAACAGTTGAGTGAATAGGTAGAATCTCTGTTGAAAGAAGAGATGAATACCACTTTTTAAAAATATTATGTGCTCTATGTCTGGAAAATAATAATCAAACTTATTAAATGTGTACCAATGATGACAAAACTATCATTAACATTCATCTTTTTAATGTAATACATACCAGACTTTCAGCTTTTTAACTATCATATCATAGCACTTACAGATTTCCCAAAAAAAGACAATGGCACTTTCAGCTTTCCCCATTCAAAATCAATTTAAATATGTACAAATATAAATAATACTGTTTCAGTACAAATTATAACATAAATTATGTTGAGTTTAAAACCATTTTAATAGATTTTAAAAGCTAATGATCAAAGTTCAAATACGTTTTTATTGAAAACTGAAAATTTTACTTCTTGGCATTTTCAACCTTTTCCATTTTCATTACACATTGATGAAATCCTTGCATTTTCATTTTAATTATTATGGAACAGTTTTACAATCTCAATAGCGACTCTTTAGAAGTTCTATTTGAAATAAATGATGTTGAAAGGTTACAGTTGAAAAATTCAATGCTAGTAAATCAGTTTTTTTCTCAAATGAAATTTATCAATTTCCTTATTCTGAGTGAGAGAATGTTTCACTTGAGACTTTAATGCAAGAAATGTTTGAAATTGAAATGTAATTGAATTTACAGTATTCAAACAATCATGTATTTTTTTGCCTTGGTAAGTTCATAATTTACATCTTAAAAATAGCTAGATTATATTGAATTGAATGTTTTATTGATAATACCTATTGTTCTGATTAATAGTGAAATTTGTATGAGAATAATTTCAAAAACTTTATGAGAATTTATGATATATTCTGCAGTTTGAATTTGTTCAAGTACAAAATAAAGTGATAAATAGCCAAAACAAGTTACTATTTTTACAATATCAAGTCTTATTGTTTCTCATTTTTCTGAATAAATATTATGATATTGTTTATTCAACAACTAAAATGATAACCAACCCTTTAATATCAAGTAATAATACCACATAAATGAGTAAAATTTGGTTTTAATACCATGTATCTCACATTTAATTATTTTTTTATTTGTGTAGTATCAGGTACCTAATGAGAGGTGTTTGAATAAAGCATAGAAATCATAATTGACTATTATAAATTCACATTGCATGTTAACAGTATTATATTTTCAAAGGGAATGGTTTGTAGCAATTCAAACACCCTGCCTATAATTTAGGAAAGCTTAGTCATCACTATGATGTGGCCACCGAGGTGGACTCTTGACCGGTGAGTGGGAGGTGATGACGAGCATGAGGCAGATTAGGCTGGACTGCGGTGGTGAACGGTTGTGAGAAAGAGTTGTAATGTGAATTAGGGATAGTATGTAATGAGAGTATTGAGGCATAAGTTTTATGATGTTGAAGATCCATCTTGTTTCCACTAATATGTATTATAAACGTAAAAAACACTTTTGAATGGAATTGACTCACGTTATGGCGTGACGGCCGTTTCGCTCTGTTGTCTAGAGCATCATCAGACGACCCACAGTACACTGATTCAAGGCATGAGTTTGAGGGTTAGTTATGTTGGAATGGTGAAGGGGTGGGGGGATGAGTAGGCGGGAGGTTTGAAATTGGAATTATTTTGTCAAATAGAGTATGTGAGAAGAAGTTAAGTTGATCATTTAAAATGTTGTCAGGTTGCTGCTTTCCATGTTTGTATGTCTCATATTGTTCTAAAACATTGAGTTTATGGCTTTTGTGAGTGAACTGTAGTGTGTCTAAATTAGTGTCAATGTCTGTATAACTGTGGCCTGTTGAAATGATGTGTTCAGCAAAAGTGGAATGTGTGTTTGGGTGTGAGATGGCTCTTGTGTGTTCTTTGAATCTAGTGGTGAATGTCCTGCCAGTTTGTCCTATATAGAACTTGTTGCAGTCATCACGTTTCAATTTGTAAATTCCAGATCTGTTGTACTTGTTTTGAGATGTTGTCTGAGACTGCAGGTGTTTTTTGAGTGAATTAGTTGTTCTGTAAGCTATTTTATATTTGAGTTTCCTGAATGAAGCTGCTATTTTATGAGTTTTGTTGTTGAGGTAGGTAAGTGTGATGAATGTATGGGGGTTGTCATTCTGTTTGTTGCTGGTGTGAGTGATTGGTTTTGTTGATATTCTGTGCAGTAGTTTGTCTATTAGTGAGTGTTTGTAACCATTCTGTTGTGCTATGTATTTTATAGTATTCAATTCTATATTGTAATCTTCTTGTGACATAGGAATGTTTGTTAGTCAGTGGAGCATGTGATTGAAAGTGGCGTGTTTATGTTGGGTTGGGTGATTTGATGTATTATGGATTATTGTATCAGTTGTTGTGGGTTTCCTGTAAATTCTAAATGTTTTGAATGAATGTTCCTGCTTTGTTATAGTGATGTCCAAAACGTTGATACTATTATTGTGTTCAAGTTCCACGGTGAATTTTAAATTTGGATGGATTTTATTGAGATTGGTGTGGAATATTTCAGTTTGTCTTTTATTGCCTTTGTATAGAGTTAGAATGTCATCATTTTAAATGATCAACTTAACTTCTTCTCACATACTCTATTTGACAAATAATTCCAATTTCAAACCTCCCGCCTACTCATCCCCCCACCCCTTCACCATTCCAACATAACTAACCCTCAAACTCATGCCTTGAATCAGTGTACTGTGGGTCATCTGATGATGCTCTAGACAACAGAGCAAAACGGCCGTTATGCCATAACGTAAGTCAATTTACATTCAAAAGTGTTTTTTAAGTTTATAATAAGTTTTATGGTTGTAGAATCGGGAATTGAAACGGATGTTAAAGTATAAAAGTGTGTTTCATTTATAAAAATATATTTATCCAGTGAAATTGCAGGGCCCAGTCTCTTAAAACCTGGAGGTGGCAGCAATACCAAACCCACTGCCTATAACACTCGCCACGAGTACTACAAGTGCCTATTTCTATTCTAGAAATGCAAGGAAGGCAAACCTGGTGCCCGTTTGCAAATGCCTCACTACCCAGTGCACAAGCATACAACAATATGGCCGATTTCTTCAGAGAAAATATGGGGATGAAGGCCACAAATTGCCTGGAGTGGATCCAAGCATTTTTCATATGTTGTAACAAAAAGAGACTCATCACTCATCAAAAAAGCCCAGAAGAACATGAGACCTGTCATGTTGACAAAGTAAACAAACAGAGAACCAAAACTCATAAGATCCACTATATAACTAAGAAGACTGAAATAGAGGGTGAAGGAGAATGCTTTCGATACATGCTCCACCTTGCCAGCTCAATTGCCTCATACATAAAACATGGAGAGACAGCAAAGCTGACAAGGCGAGCTATCGCATCGGCGAACATGATCTTCAGAATGTTCTTGTATTTTATTAAAGAATTTCATCTCTCTCTTTCCAAAATAATAAAAGGATCAACAATCGCTATGGGAGGGGAAGAGAAGAAGTAGAAACAAATAATTGAATCTATGCAAGAAATCATGGTTGAAAGCCACTATCTATCCATCAGAATACAAGCCACACAGAAGTGGAATGAATGCTTATCACCAGATATCTTCATGTGCCTCCATCAGACTCTATTTGAAAAGGAAATCAGAGAAGTGCACAACTTAGCCAACCCAGATGAAAATGAGCTAGCCTTCCTGGACATATGCAGAACAGGGCATTTTTTATCAGCCATCAAAAAGATATCATTGGGTGGGGGCCCCATGAGTTATGGGGATGAGACATTCAACAGGCCAGTGTGGAAAATCACAAATCTTGAAAGATTCAATAAGACCACAAGAAAATGGCTGCTTGAAGCTGACCCTTATCTCATGGAGAACAACTACATGTACGCTTCTCCGGGCATGCTAATGGGAATTCACAATGCATTGTCCACAACTGTAGGGTTAGCTGCCAACATGTAGAGGCAAGAGCCCATCAAAACAAACATGGTCACTCTGAGATCTAGCAATGATTCCATGACATTATATATGACAAAAGAACTAGAACAATTACATGAGGTGGTAGAGAAACATAGAGTAAATCTCAAAATGCTAGGAATCAACTTGAGCCCTGCCAAGACCTTTTTGTTTGACCAAGGATTTGGTGAGTATACCTCATGGTTTCAGGATGGTAAATTCATAGCTCAGTTTGGGGTGGAGACGTCAATCTCAAGACCACAAGGAAAGAATCCCATGGATGACTTCTATTTGATATCCAAAGGAGCCTCAGTGTCACAACAACAATTAGAACTGAACCTGTGGGGAGCAGAGATATAAAGATATGAATCAGAATAGGCAATTGCAGGAGGTTATGGAGGATAAAAGTCAATCCAAACAAAAGAGATGGCATTAGAGGAAAGGTCCTGCTCTTAGCTGATGGAGGATACAATCCTTGGAGTGCAATGAGATGCCATCTCGAGGAAACGGCTCTGAAAGAGCATTTCTGCCAAAACCAAGAGGAGAAGGACTATCTTGCCAGAATAAGACACCCCAACAACCCATTCTGCGCCAACCCAGGAGAGGACATAAAATACTCAATAGACATAGGCAGAATAACAGTAGAAACTACTGAAGTGCCGAGAACTATTTTTTGCTATGTCAAGAGAAGCAACCGAATGCGGAATGCCATGGGAACCAGTAAAGTAGATATTGAAGACACAAACACCAGAGCCCTTGCTGTTGTGGAGGCTGCCAACATTGTACCATTGTAGAGTAAATCTCAAAATGCTAGGAATCAACTTAAGCCCTGCCAAGACCTTTTTGTTTGACCAAGGATTTGGTGAGTATACCCAGTGCTACCTAGTAACAAAGCCAAACAACAGGAAAAGCATAGGCTTCTGATGTCATAGCGACTGAACACTGAAGCTGATCTGAAGTGGGAACTGGGAAGTTAGTGGCTGGCTGCATGCAAGTTCTATCTGTTCTGTTGTGTTGTAACTTTCTGTTATGGTTTAATCATTTCAATTAAAATGCCTCGCAAGTGTTGCATGCCAGCTTGTAGGGGTAATTATGACAATGGTCCCAAAGTTAGTGTATTTCTATTCCCAGCAGATGAGCATTTAAAAAAGAAATGGATCTCTGCTGTTCACAGAAAGGATTGGACACCAAGTAAACAATCTGTTGCAAGTATGATTAGCCTATTATTCTAATAAGACTTTTACTATACAATATAATTATAGGATTGCAAATATAAATAATTCTCAACCATCAGAAGAATGTATACATTTTGAAATGCATTTTAATTTATTGTTTTGTAGGTTAACCTATGAAATCTGTCTTCATGAACACCTGTCCAACATGTTTAAAATGTTCATATTCATCGATTCACGAATCAAAACAATTATTGGAGCTCAGACCATCAATGAAGATTCTTTATTATTGGTATAAGGAAGAGAAACAACAAGGTTAACCCATAAATGTTTCACTCGAATTTTAAGGAATACACAAGTCCAGAGTAAGGTTATGCTCCCAGCTCCCACTTGAATTAGACACAAATATTTTCATTGATTCATGCATTGATTTATTAATTAACTTGAGGTGAGAGAGCCGCAAAATTTTCATTGATTTAGTATCAGAAAAGAATTCTAAGTTGACTGCAACAAGAAATTGTTGTTAGCGGCCAGTAAGTTATACTAAAATTACACAAATATATTACTAACTATACATATATAACTAACTTTTAAAGTTATAAGCACATCAGATCTTATGAGTTCTAGACTTTTGCTAATGGTGAGAAATTAATGAGCCTACAGTTGATTGTGTAAGCACATAATATCTGAGTTATTGGTATCGACCAACAGAGTGGACAACCGCCCAATTAGCAATATATACTAGAATTGTATTATATAGGCTAATATTTCTATAACATCAATTTTATTTTATGTTTATAGGTGTGTCAATTACACTTCAAATCTGCTGATATACTGACAACTACCGAGATGTACGATCCAAAAACTGGGAAGCTTCTGAGTGGGACATCCTCGGCTAAGAAAAGGTAATGCGAACAGTAAAATGTCATAAGGATGTTATAAATTAACTTTTTATCAATTATAGTTTGTTTCAATAAATTTGTTTTCAACTTTGTACAGTATTGAAATCTTCACATTTCAATATTAAACACATTTGGTTATTAAAACTTTAATGATCCAAATGTCTAGGGTAAAAAAAGAGTTGCTGCATTTGCCCAATTCGCCGCATTCGCCTGACTTGCCGGATTTGCTGCATTTACTGTGAATGCAACCTAACACGGAAATCCTTACAAAAATAATAGGTAAGAGGAATCCCCCTATAAAGACTACACATCTGAGAATAGGGGGAGTACAGTAATTAATTTTAAAATGAATTTTTTTTAGAGACTCAACTACATTTTTGGGTCAAATCTGTACCAGATGAATCAGTCTAAGGAATTATTTCTAATTAATTGTCTGATTTTGATTAAATGTTGAATCTTTGACTTACATGATTGAATGTTTTGACCTTTTAGCTTACTTATGTTTTTATTTTACATTAAATTGTCAATTATTAGTCCAAAATATTGCTGTTGGAACCACTTAGAATGCTGTTTAGAAGAACAAATTTTTTAATTGAATAAGTTCCTGGGGGAGGACCCCCAGACCCCCTGTACCCGTTAATTTTGGAGTTGATAGAAGTTATTATTTGCTGGGCCTGCAATTGAATGTGGGGGCCATGCAAAATGTACTGATTTGGGTTATGACTTTGGATAAATTATTTTTCTTTTGCATAAAAAGCTTTCACCAAGTGTGAATTATATTAAAAATCAAGGGCCTGTTTCATAAACATTTAGAAGTCCTGTAAAACAGGAACAGCTGACTGTAAGATGCCCTCACACTAGACATTCATTATTTATTACATAGGCGCCGTTCAGTGTGTGGCCATCTTATAGTAAGCTGTTCCTGTTTTACAGGACTTCTAAATTTTTATGAAACAGGCCCCTGGTTCTGTTGCAGAACGTGTGAAATTGAAATGTAATGTTAAATGAGATTGTGAAACCATCAAAGTGATTGGAGTTTTATCTTTATAAAATGGATAGTAGTTCTCAATTGGTATTGATTTTGAAAGCAACTTTTTGGTACAATTTTCTTCTGAATAAACATCCCATTGTATCAATGTATTTGATTGATATCTAATTCATGTAATGTGATCTTTTCAGAAGCAGTACCGAGTCTACTCCCTGGCTGCCCAGATTACCTGTCAAATAACAGCTCTTCAGCAAGAGAAGAACCTGAAAGCCGAAGGGAGAGGATACAAAATGATCACTTACAAAGGGCATTACAAGAAAGTGCAACTGCTCATTCTGCTTTGATGGAGGAGGCATCGATAAAAAATTTAGATGAACTGAAATTCAAATTCAATATGTGCGAAAATTATAGGAATTGGGTGTTGATGGACCGGGAAGATAGTGTCAATATAGTGCTGCTCACAAAAGTACCTTATCCTAGGGTAATATGTTACATTATTGTGAAATCGGACTTGTTTTTCAATCTATTTGTTGAGAATTCAAAAATCAAATCTGTTGGAGGCATTCACTTCCCCAAAAAGGTGAGCAATACTTTTGAAATGAGTAAAATCCTTAATGAAATATTTTTGATTTACACATCAGATGTGAGTGTCTTCAATTGAGGACAATATATCTCATATTTTGGATATTTTAGACACTCTTCTATTGAAAATTCTGGAGAGTGAAAGAAAAATTAATTTCCTAAAAGAACAGGTATCTTTGCTGAAGTATAAGGGTACACAATTGAGATACAAATGGGACTCATTGATATTGTGGTCACTACTACATTCTGTATATATTTCCAATATATTAAAAATTTCATGTTTTCTTTGACAATTGCTCACAAGATGAAATCTTGTTAACACAATTGATACAAACCATCAATAGGCTATAATTGGATATACATCCTTCAAGTTTTAATCAGCAATTTCTGATGCAGCATGTAATAATGTATGTTTTCTGCATGTTCTTAAAGCAAGCTATGCAATTATAAACATATTTATGGATGAAAGCTAAATGATTTTCTGATAAAATAATGACCTAAAAAAGTCGAACCTATCTAGCTGACTGCCGGCAGCAAGAAATCAAGACTAGCCAGCATTCTAGAACCAGCCGCTTTATGTGACATCATTCCTAGCATTGTGTGGCTTTATAACTAGGTGGCACTGGTATATCTCATGGTTTCAGGATGGTGAATTCATAGCTCAGTTTGAGGTGGAGACATCAACCTCAAGACGACAAGGAAAGAATCTCATGGATGACTTCTATTTCATATCCAAAGGAGCCTCAGTGTCACAACAACGATTAGAACTGAACCTGTGGGGAGCAGAGATAAAGATATGAATTGGAATAGACAATTGCAGGAGGTTATGGAGGATAAACGTCAATCCAAACAAAAGAGATGGCATTAGAGGAAAGGTCCTGCTCTTAGCTGATGGAGGATACAATCCTTGGAGTGCAATGAGATGCCATCTCGAGGAAACGGCTCTGAAAGAGCATTTCTGCCAAAACCAAGAGGAGAAGGACTATCTTGCCAGAATAAGACACCCCAAAACCCATTCTGAGTCCAACCCAGGAGAGGACATAAAATACTCAATAGACATGGGCAGAATAACAGTAGAAACTACTGAAGTGCCGAGAACTATTTTTTGCTATGTCAGGAGAAGCAACCGAATGCGGAATGCCACAGGAACCAGTAAAGCAGATATTGAAGATGCAAACGCCAGAGCCCTTGCTGTTGTGGAGGCTGCCAACATTGTATCCCTTGTAAAGGTTCCTAACACTTCTCTGGACCTGAAGACATATGTACAGAACTATTTATCCTTCCTCCAGAAAGAGAGCAACTTGACTGATGAGGAGGAAGAAAGCTACTTGAGAGCCATGCGATACCTCAACTCTGGAAATCCAGAAGACAATGTGGGACTATTGGTGATGAAAACATAGATGACTTATAAGTGATGAATTGGCAGTGGGATAAGGACTTTGAAATGCTTGTATTGTTTCAAGTAACTTTTTTGTGTCTCTGAAAGACATAAAGTGCCTTGATTGTGAAATTGTGAATTTTTGTCTTGAGCTTGGATGTTTTTTCTGCTGTTGATTAATTGTTGAAATGAAACTTTCCAATAATTTTATAAATGTACCCATACAGTTTGAAGTGTTTAGATCAATAATAATAATTTCAACAAAGTAATCAACAATAATCAACTGAGCCTTAATTCACAATTATTCATCACATTATCACTGTCATTACTTAATTTAATCAACAATGAACGATTAGGTGAAAGGTTGTGAGAAAGAGTTGTGAATTAGGGATAGTACGTAATGAGAGTATTGAGGCATAAGTTTTATGGTTGTAGAATCGGGAATTAGAACGGATGTTAAAGTATAAAAGTGTGTTTCATTTATAAAAATATATTTATCCAGTGAAATTGCAGGGCCCAGTCTCTTAAAACCTGGTGGTGGCAGCAATACCAAACCCACTGCCTATAACACTCGCCACGAGTACTACAAGTGCCTATTTCTATTCCAGAAATGTGAGGAAGGCAAACCTGGTGCCCATTTGCAAATGCCTCACTGTCCAGTGCACAAGCATACAACAATATGGCCGATTTCTTCAGAGAAAATACAGGGATGAAGGCCACAAATTGCCTGGAGTGGATCCAAGCATTTTTCATATGTTGTAACAAAAAGAGACTCATCACTCATCAAAAATGCCCAGAAGAACGTGAGACCTGTCATGTAGACAAAGTAACCAAACAGAGAACCAAAACTCATAAGATCCACTATATAACTAAGAAGACTGAAATAGAGGGTGAAGGAGAATGCTTTCGATACATGCTCCACCTTGCCAGCTCAATTGCCTCATACATAAAACATGGAGAGACAGCAAAGCTGACAAGGCGAGCTATCGCATCGGCGAACATGATCTTCAGAATGTTCTTGTATTTTATTAAAGAATTTCATCTCTCTCTTTCCAAAATAATAAAAGGATCAACAATCGCTATGGGAGGGGAAGAGAAGAAGTAGAAACAAATAATTGAATCTATGCAAGAAATCATGGTTGAAAGCCACTATCTATCCATCAGAATACAAGCCACACAGAAGTGGAATGAATGCTTATCACCAGATATCTTCATGTGCCTCCATCAGACTCTATTTGACAAGGAAATCAGAGAAGCGCACAACTTAGCCAACCCAGATGAAAATGAGCTAGCCTTCCTGGACATATGCAGAACAGGGAATTTCTTACTAGCCATCAAAAAGATATCATTGGGTGGGGGCCCCATGTGTTACAGGGATGAGACATTCAACAGGCCAGTGTGGAAAATCACAAATCTCGAAAGATTCAATGAGACCACAAGAAAATGGCTGCTTGAAGCTGCCCCTTATCCCATGGAGAACAACTACATGTATGCTTCTCCGGGCATGCTAATGGGAATGCACAATGCATTGTCCACCACTGTAGGGTTAGCTGCCAACATGTGGAGGCAAGAGCCCATTGAAACAAACATGGTCACTTTGAGATCTAGCAATGATTCCATGACATTATATAATAATAATAAATCATTTTATTTGTAGATGGAAAACCATACAAATGAGATTGAGTTGATGAGACACATACACAGTTTACATAAGCTTCACATACAATGACTGAATAAATCCATAGAATTTTAACAAATTTACAATAAATAGTATAACAAATAATAAATTATTCTAAGAAAGCATGTACTGTAATGGACAAATTTACCTATCAGAGCAAATAAATTATTAGAATATCGGTCAATAATTAAATATAACACTTGACATTATATATGACAAAAGAACTAGAACAATTACATGAGGTGGTACAGAAACATAGAGTAAATCTCAAAATGCTAGGAATCAACTTAAGCCCTGCCAAGACCTTTTTGTTTGACCAAGGATTTGGTGAGTATACCTCATGGTTTCAGGATGGTGAATTCATAGCTCACTTTGGGGTGGAGACGTCAACCTCAAGACCACAAGGAAAGAATCCCATGGATGACTTCTATTTGATATCCAAAGGAGCCTCAGTGTCGTAACAACGATTAGAACTGAACCTGTGGGGAGCAGAGATAAAGATATGAATCGGAATAGACAATTGCAGGAGGTTATGGAGGATAAAAGTCAATCCAAACAAAAGAGATGGCATTAGAGGAAAGGTCCTGCTCTTAGCTGATGGAGGATACAATCCTTGGGAGTTTTCTTTTGGATTCTTCTTTTTCTACTATAATTTTAAAAAAAATCATAATTCTTTTTGCTTTAGTTAGAAATTAATAATCCTAGTTGCATACATTCACAAATTTACTTTCTGAATAAAGTGTACCTAAAACTGATAAAATTAACATTGCTGGTATAGGGCCATCCTGCTCCCCTTAAAAACGTTTTTGGATTGAACAATATCATCAAGTGGGTGGGAGATGATGGTCATGTTTATAGATCTAAAAGGGTCCTTAAAGATGGCAATCTCATCTATATGGTATGCCATAAAAGGGAGTGCAGTGGTGCAATCATGGACAAATTTAGTCATGGATGGGGAAGAAATTCTGATGGTGAAATGTGTCATTGCAGCAGACATCTACATACTGCTGTTGTGTGTGGTGATAATATACTTGTGAAGGTTGAATCTTTTTGGAAGAGAATTCTTGGAAGGGCCACCAGGGAGAACACTCCAAAATTTGATAGTATTTCAGCAGGAGATAAGCCAGTGAGTACCAAATTACCTTTTAACAAATTATCTTATTTTATCCAAAATTTCTGAGCTGACATTAGTCTGGTGCAATGAACATTAAAAAAGTTGTTGGATTGAACAATATCATCAAGTGGGTGGGAGATGATGGTCATGTTTATAGATCGAAAAGGGTCCTGAAAGATGGCAATTACATCTATATGTTGTGCCATAAAAGGGAGTGTAGTGGTGTGATTGTGGACAAATTTAGTCATGGGTGGGGAAGATATACCAGTGATGGAGAAATGTCTCATTGTAGCAGACATCCACATACTGCTGTTATGTGCATTGATAATATGTTTGTGAAGGTTGAATCTCTTTGAGAGAGAATTCTTGAATGGGCCACCAGGGAAAACACTCCAAATTCAATAGCATTTCAGCAGGAGATAAGCCAGTGAGTACCAAATTACCTTTTACTAAATTATCTTATTTTATCAGTTATATTAATGCTGTTATTAATTGTTGCTACTGCAAAACAATTCATCATCATTATGAAGAGTAATGTGGAGAAATTTATTTCTTACTTGTATTTTCATTCCTAATAGGGCCATATTCTTTGTTGATGATTGTTTTGTCACTTTTCAAGTACCTAACAATAATTGTTTTAACATCACCAGCAGCTCCAACTTTGAGTAGGCCTATGTTGCCATGTCTGGTCTTACATACTGCATGGAAATGGTTTTGAATGTGACTGTACATCTACTAGATATAAGCATCAATGCTTCTAGGTACCTTCTACAGAGGCAGTAGTCAACCACAGACAGAGATGGATAGTAATGAACAAGTGTTTAAAATTTTATAATAATTGTAAATATATTTTAAAATAAACTTTTTATGTTCTTATTTTGAAGTTGTCATCATTTTTCCTGCAGTGACAACATTGACATCCCATTTTTTTTTTCAAGGTTATAGTGTGAAGCAGTCTACAAAACCAGCATCATCACTTACATGTATTATGGTCTGTGACACCATAGTCACTAATGGCATTTTCAAACTATACTCAATCTGGTAAGTGAATAGATTATGACATCAGCTGTTCACTGTGACCATGATCATTCTTCCATAAAACACATGGATTCTGCTTGTTCTTTCCCTGTGCTTGATAATGTTTAACTGCATTTTCTTAGGACTATGTTCATTATTTCACTGTTTTTGATGTGCTATCTTGTGGAGAATTACCTCCACTAAACAAGGAAGCCAAAAATGGGAGGCAAATTGTGACTTTGATATTTTTTCCCTGCGCCTTTCAGTTATTCTCTCATTAATACAACTCCATTGTTGAGTGGGACTGTATTATTTGTTCCATATATTGGAAAATAAATCTGATACCTGATTGGAAGTAAATTATATAAGATAAATTACTTTTATCAATAAGATTCAGATTTCTCATACAGCAATCAATATGTTAGGAGTGATTATATAGCTCTGATTGATTTTTATCTATGAGATTTAAAGAATCATACAGAAAAGTGTGTGAGATGGTGCTCTTATCTAGGTGCATAGGAATGAGGGGTTTACATTCATTAAATGATGGTATATAATGAATGGGAAATCTTGTTCTCAATTTCACAAACAATAGTAAGTACCATTTCTGTATAATCCAACAATTACATTATTCAATTTCTTTCATCATAATATTATATGCTGAAAGTTCAATTGGCTTGTTCTTACAATATTGTGTTTTTTCTCTTTTGTAGGTCATGGATTTTGAGAAAGAGCAAGAACAGATTCATATTCTACTTGAGGAAGTGCTTGATGAAGATGGGGATCACAATCACAATGATGGACTTCCCAAATTGGATATGGAATTCAAAGATGATAGCACAGAAGAATATGCTGTAGAGGCAAGAGAGGAGGAACAGGAGCATCACCCAGATGATGCCATGGGTCACCAGACTGGTAATTATAGTTCTCTTTCCTTTGTGGGTAAATATAAAACAAAGTGGAATATTCATTGTTGAATAAGAAATAAAAGAACAAGAGCTAGAAATATAGTTACTCAGCTTCCTGCATCTTGTGAGAGATTTGAAGGAACCTCTAGACATTTGACATAAATTTA
This sequence comes from Conomelus anceps, assembly GCA_948455865.1. Lineage (NCBI taxonomy): Eukaryota > Metazoa > Arthropoda > Insecta > Hemiptera > Delphacidae > Conomelus > Conomelus anceps. Next base: position 11,497,465 of record OX418218.1, read on the forward strand.
TTGATGAGAACATTGTTGAGGTAGTTGTAGAGCAAACAAATGTGGAAATATGTCCCTTCAATGATTCAGATTTTTGTTGAAACATATAAGGTTTGATAACCAGGCCACATGAGAAGAAAGAAGGGCTATTGACAAATTAGCTCCAAATTAACTCATTCTATTCTAATTTTCTTTTTCATTGAGAAAGCTATATAAATCTATTTGAAATGTTATATCTCTATAATTATGTAACTGGTGTTTTTAAGGGCACTGGTAGCAGTGCAAGATAGGATGTGCTTCAAAAGCATTAAAAGAAGCATGCAAAGGGCACATCACAGAGCCAATCCTACAGCACCCAGAAATTTGAGCAAATTCGCTGACCTCATGGTAGCTTGGAAAGAAAGGTAAAATAACTTATAACATCAATCAATCAACTCTATTTAAAAACATTATAAATTTGCTATATAGAAATATAAATGAACCTTAAAGGCTGCAACAACAGACTCCTTCATGGTTGTAGCATAGGATGTTATTTGTTTACATGGCTGGTCATGCAGTCTTGTCCATCTGCATCAAAGGAAAAGTCCCATGATATAACAAAGAAGCTGTAGATCATTGCAGCCAGCTAACAGTTTGAGCAGAAGGTATCTTGAGGATATGAAGGGATGTAGAACATAAAATTGTTGACAGAAATAAGTGTAATTACAGAAAGCAAACCCATTATATTTGCTGAAAATCATTCAATACAGTGCCATGCAAACAAAACTATTGTTATAAGAAAATTTAATTTAGAAGTCTCAGTAGGACATGATAGGCTAAAACCAAAGCCCAATGTTGTAATAAATTACAACTTGGCCAAGTCTGCCATTGATCTTTCTGATCAATTGGCAGCATATAATTCTCCACTTAGGAGGTCCCTCAAGTGTTACTGGAAACTTGCCTTTGATTTGTTGTGCAACATTTCCATAGTAAATGCACACACACTTTTCAAATCAGTAGGACAAAAAATATCTCTATAACAAAATTCAGACATTCTCTTGTACTTTTTCTGACTCATGTTCCCCAGATAACTCAGTTATTACCACAGACAAATCACATTTAGGTGAAATGTTCCAAAGACCAATGCACCACATGCTACAAAATTTGTAGTGGCAAGTATGGGCAGAAACATGCTCAAAGCCACACCATTCAAACAAGAACTCAGTGCAAGGAATGTAAAATTCGGTTTTGTAATCCCTGCTTTTGGGGTACATAAAGTAAAATATTGAAATATTGTCATATTCATCCAGAATTTATCAAATCGTTTTTCTAAAACATTAGTTGATGAGTTTATTGAGGTTATTCCATGTTTTGTTTTGTTGGTGCATATTGTTCATTCACTTCTGATGAAAATTTTTCAATTTGACAATCTCTGACAGAACTTTTTGATTTTTGACTTATTGCATTTCTTATCATAATATTATTTATTATTATATTGCATTTAAAATTATATGAATTCTTTTTATATATAATTCATTTAATATATATGTATTGTTATACATAATGTTATCACTTTTATTACATTTTTAGTATAACTTATGGATTTTTGATTAATTGCATTACTTACAATATATTTTATCATTTTGCATTTTTAATTATATAATTTTTTTACTGAATTTTTCTATTCTTAACCATTCTTTATCCAGTTATTTCACTTTGAAGAATGAGCTGAGATTCCAGGTGGAATCTCAAAAAGCTGAAAATTCTTTTTTTGTGTATTGACCAGTCTTATCATGAGATTCCATCTGGTCAAAAATGGTAAAAATGAAAGAATCACTTGCAATTGATACTTTTTTGCTTCTTTAGGATGTATATATACAAAAAAAAAAAGGGAGAAACGCCTTGGCTGGGGGGATATATCACACTCAAAGTGCACTTTCTGAGTCAAACACTCAGAAAGTGAGTGAAATATCTTTCAACTTTATTCTAGGTATGGCATTGTAAATATTAAAAAATTCTTCATTGGAAGCTCTGACTTGGATGAAAGTGAGATCCTGGTGGCAAGGATTACTACACCAATCATCACAAAACTTGAAGCTAACTGCAATCTCCATTTAGATGGAACTTCCAAATGCCACCCAAAAGAGCCAAAAACAACTCAGCTGTTTAGTTGCCATGCTTCAGCCATGTAAGTTGTGTAACTTAATACTGTCCTTTTCATCCATTTATTATCTATCATGAATTCTGATCAAGTAGGTGTTATGTCTGGAGGTATGATAATTCAAACTACAGAAGTGTAAGAAACGATATTTAATTATTACAATCGACTATGACATAAATGACAATGTACGTAGCTGTAGACAATGACTCACGACTGACAATAACAGGCAGCCCGCGACTCTAGTCTATGGCCTATGCCTACATGATACCATAACAGTAGGTTATAAAAGATTCTTTATATTCTCCTTGATTCTGATATATACAGTGATTTCAGAGTACTTGACTACCACTTTGAGACTGATAACTCGCAACAACTTTCAAGTTATGATGATGACAGACCCAACAGCCTATAATTTTGTCTTGAATATTGCAATCAGCTCAACATACACTTTATTATTCTTGTATAACTTTCTTAAGGCATTCACATTAATTCCAGTTTGCTCTCACAATTCATGAAGTCAGTCATGCTTCTCATTTTAGTGATATCTAATTTGATTTGAAAAAAATAATTATTTTTTTGAATTTTTTCCATTTATTTCAGGGTTTTCTGATTCTTTGGGTGCTAATGGAAACCAGGAGCACAGTTGGATACAGGGTGTTTGATGTTTTGAAAACAGAAATACCAGCATTGAATCCAACTGTGATCATCAGTGACTATGAAGTTGGCCTGAAGGAATTGGTAAAGGTGAGCTTCCCAGGATCAAAACATGTGGGGTGCTGGTTTCAATTTAGTCAGGTAAGTCATAACACTTGTTCCTAGAATTTCTCATTTTAGTAATATCTAATTTGATTTTTAAAAAATATATCATTTTAAAATCTTTTATATATTTCAGGGTTTTTAAATTCTTTGATCACTGATGGTAACCAGGAGCACAGTTGGATACAAGGTGTTTGATGTTTTGAAAACTGAAATAGCAGCATTGAATCCAACTGTGATCATCAGTGACTATAAAGTTGGCCTGAAGGAATCGGTAAAGGTGAGCTTCCCAGGATCAAAACATTTGGGGTGCTGGTTTCATTTTAGTCAGGTAAGTCATAACACATGTTTCCTATGTATAATGTATAAATAGTAATATTGGAGTATAGAGATGGAACATTCTCTTTTTCCTTTTACAGTATCCTTAATGCAAAATGTTGAAAACAATTATACATACATCATTACACAAAGCAAAAAGGAACATTCCATTCGTTTTTCATGAAAATCTTACAAAAATTGGTTAATGCATTTGGCCATAATACGTCACAGACAAACCCTGCACAGCAGGGGCAAATGGCATGGGCCCTGCTTAGTTCATAGCCAAGGTCTTAGATATATCCCTGCCACTCCCACCTTACCCCACCACTCAACAATATAGTAAGATGTTGACCAACTCACCCTGCAAAGAGGACAGCAAAGATCCAGGAGAGGCAGGTATAAATGTAAATATTAAATAAAAAATTTCAAAATACTTGCAAAAGAAACCTTCCCTTCCCTCCCCCAATAAATTTACCATTTCTTATATATTGATATGGCCCCTGGCAATGGAAATTGACCTCTGAAGGACCATGCCATCCATCTCTCAGCTACACCTGGATCACTGATCCCTAATAGTAAGAGATTTCTTTTAATCCAGTTGGGCAAACCCCCCCCCCCCCCTGGACCCTATCACTATTGGGAGGACTTCCACCCTAAATACCACCATGGTTTCCCCCACAGAGTTACAAATAACTCTATACTTTTCATAACAGTGCATAATGTGCCTGTTTGGGCACACTCATTTCAAATCAATTGCTGGTGATATCTATGGTACCAATTGTCCACTTATGCATTTGGACATCTATCTGGACTATTCTAAAGTCATATGATTCATAACATGGTCTATTGGCAGCAATGTCTGAACAAATAAGACAGCTTTCAAAACAGATGGCATCAATTGCTCTGTTGTTCCAAATCAGCCAATTTTCATAGCATATAGCTTTGTTTACATTCAGAATAACATATTCAAATAAACTGTTGTGGATTCAATATCATCTCATTCAGGGGTGCCCACAGGGGGGGGGGGCTATGACGCAGACTGCGTCATTGAAATTCTTGGTGGGGGGGGGGGGGTTCCCAAAAACCGTTTGGGGGGGGGGCGTTAAGTTGATTGAAACCGTGTTTAACGTGACAACATTCAAAAATATACTATGAAGTCACCAGATAGAATGTCAATTAATGAAAATATATTTATAATTATTATTATACAATTGAATATGAATTAGCTAGAATAGTTATGTTTAGGATTTATGCAGGAAGTTATTATTCAAACTTAGCAAGACGCTAAGCAAGTGCTCTGAAAGTGGTTTATACAACTTTACTCTCCTTAACAGTTACTAGTTAATCAGCAGAAAGAGCAATAAGTCGATTTAAAATTATCAAAAACAGACTCAGATCAGCTATGGGAGACTCATGGTTATCCAATCTAATGGTTCTAGCTGCAGAAAAAGATGTACTTGAGTCTATTTCTAACAAAGAAATCCGTTACAAACAGGACCTACGAGAACGCAGCTTATCTATCTGATTGAACAGATACCTACTACGGCTCATGGCTATCATTTGTAATAATATTTTATTGTTTAAAAACCATTTAGGTTCAAATTCTTATTTAGCTATTTTGCAATTAAGTTTATTGAGCAGAAGTTCATATATTCATTTCATTGATATTTCTTTTTTACCTTTACAAAAAAATGTTGCCTATGTAAAGAATCTCAAGAAAAAAACAGACATTTTGTATATTATCGACTGGGTTTGAATTTTTTCAACAGTTACAAAAATCTTCCTTTAGTTTTAGAAAGAATATGGGGGGCTTTCTTTGCATTGGGGGGGGGGGGGGGTTGGTGCTAAATTTAGGGGAGGGGGTGCGTCATGAGGCTTTGGGGGGGTGGGCACCCCTGTCTCATTCATCTTTTAAAGTAAGATTCAATACTCTAGTTACTTATTTTCAATTGCTAGGTCAATAAATAGTTGTGTGTCTAATCAGGCCCATCATGCAACCACAAGTAAACCCTCCTTCCTAACCTAGAGAGTATTGTTCCAAGGCACAATGGACCAAACTCTGTATGATAATAATACCCAAAGAATTCTTGATGATACAGATATTTTTGCTCTCAGTGACTCTGATGGAATGAATTATCAATCATAATTGTAGTAGAATTATTAAGAAACCTAATTTGACCAATTTAATTGATGAAAATTCAAAAATTGAAATATGTAGGCCTACTATTGAAGATTCTCTCCAAACTGAGGATTCTCACATGGATGATGAAGTAAATTTGGATCCTGATGAATAACTTCATAATATACTGTTAGATTAGTATGAACAGTATGAATGTGAAATGACTGCAGGAATGACAAGTGAAGTAGAAGTGAGAACTGGAGTAGAACAGTCTCCACCACAACCAACTCCAGCATCTATGATTCCTCTACCTGGACCTTCATCAAGAACAGAGAAATCATCTGTTAACCACCAAAAAACTCAGTCATCAATCACTCAACCAATCCCTGTTATCCATCCAGTCCTCAAAAAAAAAAAAAAAAAAAAAAAAAAAAAAACAGAAAATATCATACTTTATGTGGAATAAAAAATATGATTTGGAAGGAAGGCGCTCACATACCTGAAGATGATTCCATCAATTTCCAGGGTGATACTACTCAACTGCAACAAATATTGGATTTGGATTGCCCTTTCAGCTTTTTTTCCTACTTTTTCAGGAGAGAGCTTATTCAACATATTGTGGACCAAACTGTATTGTACATTGCACAAATAAACCCAGAGAAACCAATCCACATTACATCTAAGGAGCTTTTGCAGTACTTAGGGTTTCTCATTTTATCCTCAGTCACTACCTGCAAAGATTTTTGTCATTACTGGAATCCAAATATTGGGAACCATAACATTTAAAATACAATGAATTGTAATCATTTTAAAAAAAGCAGTCAGACATCACCTTAAAGTGTACAGGCCATCAAAACTACATAAATATGGCTACAAACTTTTTCTTATTTGTGGATTTTCTAGCTATGTGTACAATTTTGAAATTTATACTGGTTCAGTACAGGAGAGAAAGCTGAAGCCAGGTGAGGAGGACTTAGGAGCTAGCAGCAATGTTGTTATGAGACTAGTTCATTCAGTGCAAGACAACTTGAACCACAAAGTGTATATCAATAACTATTTCAATTCAGTGCAACTCAAAGTTTTTCTCCATGGGCCCTAGAAACAATGAGAAGGAATCAGCTACCAAATTCAACTCTTTCTTCAGAGGCTGAAATGTCAAAAAATAGGGGATTTGTTGAAGAGTTCATTGGGTCTGTAGATGCATGCCCTCTCACTGTTACCAATTGGAAAGATAGCAAAACAGTTAACATTCAAAGGATCTCATCCAATGATTGAGTGTAGGTGCAGTTAGAACCTTGTCATTCCAATGACTTCTAGATATATCAAACTCTGCATACTGATAATTTCTATTCAAGTGTGCAGCTGGCACATGAATTGAATAAAAGGAAATCTGATTTAGTTGGAACAAAATAGAAAATTCAATAAAAATTCCCAAATTGAAGCATGGTGAGATGAGAATACAGAAGACTAACACCAAAGTTGTGGTCGAAAAGTGGAAGGATAAGCGAGATGTCTTATTTCTCACCACTACAGAAATCCCAAGAATGATTGAAGCTACTACAAAAAAAGGACTCATGTACAAACCATCTACTATAGTAGATTACAACAAAGCCAATGGGTTTATAAATATATCAGATCAAAAAGCATCATATAGTTCACCAGTACACCATTCCATAAAATGCTACCCGAAAATTGCCATAGAATTATTGACCAGTACAATTATGGTTAGCGCCTTGGTTGTATTCCAATCTGTTACTAGAAGAAATATGAAAATTACTGACTTTTGAGGAAGTGTGGTGTGTGTGTGTGATTTATTGAATATTCAAGCTTGATGAACACTGCATCAGGAGAATGAGCATGCTTTGCAAGAAAAGAAAAACGAGTTTATCCTGTTACAAAAGATATTCAGAAATGGAAGGATGCTCATCAGCCATGAAAAAATCGAAGAAAGTTCATTTATTTTGCCCAGCTTCTTTTCCCAATGTAACATGTGTGTATATATACATGTGCAAGTTGTTTTTTTAACTATATTCTTGTAAACTAAGAAGGGACACCAATCATTTGTAATATCCATGTTATAAAAATCACCAATGAAAAAGCCAAGAAAGAACATTCATTTTGCCCTAACACTGTGGCAAACAGTTAGCAATACAGTTTATGTAGGTAAATGGATTTTACTCAATTCTTATAGAATAAGTTTTTGAATTTTTGATACACTGTTTATAATTTGGTTGTGCCCCAATAAGGTACACATGGTCTCTGATGAAAATTACATTGGTTTTTTCTACACTATGTGAACCAACTTATATTGTATAAAACACATTCCAACTAACTTTTTCACAGACCTCTTTTCTAGAAAAAAACATGGGGGAAAATACGTTGGTCTACTGATGAGGAACCACAATTCATGGCTGGTCGTTAACATGTTAATATTTTTTTTCTTGCTGATGATACCCAGCAAGTCCGAAACTTGTGCATGGGTGATGAGGTGATTGATAACATATAGATGCCAGATGGAGGAGCGGGATTCAAACCCACAAGCGCTGAAACGAATGCAAGCTGAATTTACGACGCTCCAACCAACAGCGCTAAGCGGCCCGGCGAATCTTAGTTTGTTATTGATATTTTGTTCTACTTTGTAATATTGTGATGGCATTTTTTACAAGTGGTTCATGCAAATATTTGAACTGCTTAGTTATAGTTAGGGATCTTTTTGTTCCAAATTTATCATTTTGTTTTTTAATAATATCTTAGTTCCTTATTATAGTAAGTTCCTTAGTTCGTTATATGTTGCTTTACATTTTAATTTGCAATATATTTCATCAATAAATGCAATGAAGAACTTGCATTTACACATTTTCTCATATTACTACATGCACAGAACCTATATTTTGTTTATTGCAGATTGATTGCTGATTCTTTGCTGTACAATCTTCTTAGTATCTGTATTAGGTACTTTCTTTTTATTTCCATATAACTTTAGTATTACTTTTAGATCAATTTTACTCTTACTTGTTCGTTTTTCCTGTATCTCGTCAACTTTCTTTTATAAAATGTTGTATTTTCTCTCATCTTTACTATGTACATTTGTATCCATAATTTTAGAATTGATTTATTATCTTGTGTCATGAGTGTTTTTGGGCTTAGCCTGTTGCACTCACAGATTTGTATTGAAATAAATAAATAAACTCCTGTACTTAGATTTTGTAAATTATCACAGTAAAAGACAACGGAACTTTTCACGAAACTTTAAAAAAAAAATAATAAAATTAAGTGGTTTTATCATTTTTACAGATACAAGGAGATGGAAGTTTCCAATTTAATACAAGAATCATAAGCACTCGTTTTAATTGCGACTTTGTAATATAAAGGGTGCTTGCAAAGAGGAGTATCCCCTAAATACTCAATAATAAACACCATTGCAAAATCAAACACATGTTGTGGAATGTTGTATAACAGACTGGAGCAGCGAGAATGTCATCATTCCGCAGCATGTGCCTTGATTTTGCAATGTTGTACAGAGATATTACAAATCAACTAGGTAATACAACTATGCATTTCTTTGTAAATCTACTGAAATAAATACATGCTTTCGTGGACTTAATCTTGTTAATTCTTCTTTTGAGGTTACTATAAAATTATCAGTAAAGGCCTATTATTTTCGGTTTAAATTGAAATGCGCAATAAAGTATAACTTTATGGCATTGGTTGAGTATTACTATTTTATTATATATACATATAGGGTGTTTCGGAACTCTCTACCAATACTTCTAGGCAGTGTTTCTGGACCACTAACAAAAGTAAATATCATAATAAAAATTTTCTAAAATCCCCAGTTACTCACATAGCCGCCATTTTGTTTTTTTCACTCATTATTTTTTTATTCGAACACCTCTGAATGTATAATTTTGAAATTTTGCAAACAGCTTTATAACAATTAAAAAAATCTTTAAAAAAATCAATCAAAATTTTCCGACATCAAAAAACAAAATGGCGGCCATTTAAAATCTTTGAACAGGATTAAATTGATAATGGCTGATGATATAAAAATTTGACTGGAATAACGTTTTTTAGATATTTTTTATTGCAAATCCAACGATACCTCATTTTCCAAGATTGGCCAACAATTAACAGAGATATGCTACTTTTTAGAGTGTGCGGTGGTTGAGAACGGGTTGCAGTTTTTCGTTTCCAACCACAGCACACCATAAAAAGTAGCATATCTCTGTTAATTGTTGGCCAATCTTGGAAAATAAGGTATCGTTGGATTTGGAATAAAAATATCTAAAAAACCATATTCCAGTCAAATTTTGATATCATCAGCCATTATTAATTTGATCCTGTTCAAAGATTTTAAATGGCCGCCATTTCGTTTTTTGATGTCGGAAAATTTAGATTGATTTTTTAAAGATTGTTTTAATTGTTATAAAGCTGTTTGCAAAATTTCAAAATTATACATTCAGAGGTGTTTGAATAAAAAAATAATGAGTGAAAAAAACAAAATGGCGGCTGTATGAGTAACTGGGGATTTTAGAACATTTTTATTATGATATTTACTTTTGTTAGTGGTCCAGAAACACTGCCTAGAAGTATTGGTAGAGAGTTCCGAAACACCCTGCATATACAATAATATATATTAACTGTATATAATAACTGGGGTCGACGAATGGAACATTATCACTACTGTACTGGAGTGGCCGTAGCCGAGTGGGTTAAGTGCTGGTTTGCTAACCAAAAGGTCCCGGGTTCGATCCCAGTTCAGACTGAAAGATTTTACCTCGGGCCACTCCCGTGTTTCGGAGGCCACGTTAAGCTGTCGGTCCCGGCTGCTTAAAAGCAGTCGTTAAGTCACGTCAGAGGCCCTGAACTTATTCAGGTGCGACCTGATAACTCTGACACCAGACCTGAGCCAGCCAGGTCACACGATATTATTATTATTATTACTACCGTACTAACTGAACAAAACATTCAAATGAATAAAATTATATAAAATTCAGTACTTTAGTCGCCTAGTCCTTTATGAGGTAAGACAGCGACTGATTGTGATTGATTAGTATCTTACTTTCATCTAGTTCTAATCTCAATACTTAAGTTCATTGAAGCCTTACCGGTAATCGGTAAATGTTACCGGAGGTGTCTGATTTGTGTATTTAAATTTATAGACGTTAAAAAAATTGAATAGACCAATCAGATGCCACCGGTAACATTTACCGGTTACCGGTAAGGCTCCCATGAACTCAACCATTGTCAACAAATGTAGTTATAATGTAGGTATAATAATTTCATTTGAGTTGTGCCAACAAACACAGTCACAAGTTATATTCATTATCATATGAATTAATTGTTGTGAATATCTATTTTCGTGAACTGCCATATAACTATTCATATGTAGAAACTTGCTGTGCAGAACTGACCGTTTTTGAGTCGCGGAGGACGCGTTTCGAACTATGTGGTCCTTCTTTGTCGCTTGGTTGCAGACTCATGCAAGTTGCAAGTTTCTACATAGAATTTGTCAAGTCCCTCAAAGTAGAAATAATCAACAGAATGATCTTTTTAGCAGCACAACAAGAGATTCAAGAAATTCGAAAGTCAATATTACAAGTTTTTGTAATCCAACATAAAATAATTCCAAACTCACTGGGAATCGACAGAGACGTAAACTGGCTGTTGCCAACAAACTGTATGAAGTCTACTGGATATGCTCCGTGATGTGGTTGAAACTGTCGACTTTATGGTCAGCAACATTTGGTCGAGATTCGTAAGAACAGATGGTAACTCCATGTCGATGACCTTGACTGAATTCTCCACGCAAGCCGATGTAGTAGAGCTTCGTTTTGTCTGAACCAAAATTCGATGGGAAGTGAAGAGTCAAATGATATACTGAGGAGAACTTGACAACCCTGCAAAAACAGAATATTGGAAACAATTTTATTACAGCCGGTTGCACAAAAGTCAATTAAATAAGGAGTTTAATGTCAGTTAAATAACCGTTGTGTTACACTTTAGGTTTATTTCTGTTGCACTAAGATCCAACAGTTAATTTTCGTTAACAGAACGGGCACAATCTGGCTAAACTATAAATTTGATCAACAGCTGATTCTGAAGTTGAGAAAAAAGATGAATTAGAATCATTTCATTGTGAATTATTTGAATCATTATTCAACTATCTCAATATTATTATATTCTTAATAGATTTTATTCATTTTGAAAGGTTTTCAACACCTACAACCTAATTTCCAGTTCTGTGTTGTGGTACAATAAACATAATCTATAAAATGTAACTTAACGGGCATTAGTGAGATTCAATCATCGGTGATCAGGCGGTTGAATATATTTTTCACTAGTTAATCTAATCGGCGTTATCGCTTGTAATTGTCCTTTGTGCAACTAAATTCTCTCCATTAAGTTTAATCTCCATAGAATGACGTCATTCTACGGGGATTAAATTTAATTGGCTTTTGTGCAACCGGCCGTTAGTGTTGAAATTTTAACAATTTGAAAAAATGAAGCTTAAAGTAAAAAATATGTGATACCATCATTTATAATCTGTACATAAATCACCTTAATCACATTCCTCTTCGCCTATGACCAAAGATCCTGGATTTGCTGCATCAGTAGTGATAATTTCAATGCCTCAAATGCATTTCCCGTAAACTCCTCAATAGAATAGATGGTTCCTGTTGAGCCCTGTCTTTATGGTTCTCTGGCAAGCCTTGGAGTTAATATTCCTGTCCATCTAAAGCTTAGATTACATTGGGCTAGTTTACTTGCTAAGAAGCCAGTGAGTAGCGAATAAATTATATTTTTTGGTAGATAAGCTAGTAAACACAATTACACTGGACAAGTTTTCGGTAAGATTGTAAACTCTCCGGAGAGCAGCTTGTAAACTCGCTCAATGTAATCAACGTTTAAATTCAATTTGAAGGGGAGTGATAGCTATGAGCCATAGCAGGTATTTGTTCAGTCAGATAGAGATAAGCTACGAACGCCTGGTCCCTCTTTGTAAGGATGACCAATTGGATTGGCCAGCAAAAATGACCCTCTTTCTGTAAAATCAATTCCCGGTGGATCGGAACCAACCTAAAATAGTAGGACCAACCCATCAATCACTATCATCGCATTCATTACCCACTCATTGGTCTCAGACCTATGTGGGCTCCATCCTCCGAAAAAATATATATTGGATGAACTAATTACTACTTCAAAGACTATGAATACTGTATAGTGGTTTATGCTAGGTTAGGTTAGGATCAAAATATCTTTATTTCAGTGGGCTTGATGTACTTGTAGAACTCTTGTCAACTAAGTAAGGAAATCAATCGCATACTAACTCACACTTTGCTTTGCGCAGTACGCCCTTCAGGTGAAAACATACTGTTGAGGTCTATAGAGTCATTCACAAACATATTTGCTGAATCCAAATCTTTTTTTAAACATTCTGTATTTATAATATAAACGTTCACTCATTATAGGGAAAATATGCAGACTTTCCAATTCAGTCATGAAGAATTCAAAGAAAAATACAATTTAAATCAATATTTTGAAGCAGTGTCTAATCCAGGTTACATGCAGTGTCTATTCTATTCTAGATTACAAGCATTACACTTACGCTGGAGCGTATTCTAAAACACCATTTTCATCGATTTGAAGTTCAAATTCTTGTTCCGGTTTCAATCCTGTGTTATCAAACGTCATATGTGGGCGGTTTTTGTATCTGAAAACAAAATTTTTAATTAGGCCTTTTGAACCAGAAAAAGAAAAAACTAGTAATGTCTCTTAACAAAGTTTTTTTTGCATTCATTGTTCGTCCACTATAATTGCTAACATTTCATCAAAAAACCTTAGAATAGATTTATCCCCAACACAGCCTTATAGTATTGATCTTTTTGAACTTGTGAATCTGAATTTAGAAATTTGAATTTTTAGTGGGGTTAATTTTTCAAAGAGACTATTTTGTATTGATTATTGTATGAATAGTTAAGGTAAATGAAATTTGATTCTATTTGTTTGTCCCTACATTTTATATGACTCTTTATTTCGAATTATGGATTCTGTTATGGAATCAGGATTCCAAATTTGAAGGAATGCAGCAGGTTACACAGACCTTTACACGGTTAAGCATTGGTTTCCTAGAACGCGGATTTGGACTAAATGGACAGCAGACAGGGCCGCATACACTACAACATACAAACTCTACTTGATTTCGAAATATAGTTTATAATAATATAATATACTAGATTAATTACATATATTCTGCTATTATATTCATATCTTCTATTATACATAATCTGCTTCCAATAATAGCCAAATAGGAAGTGATAGCCGAGTACCGTAGCAGGAATCTGTTCAATCAGAGATAAGCTACGAACGAAACGCCTGGGCGCTCTTTGTAAGGGTGACCCCGATTGGATTGGCTAGCAAAAATACTGTTCTCTACTTTAAAATGACTTCCTGGTGGTTCGGAACCCACCCAAAACTATAGGTCCAACTCATCAATCACCATCATCCAATTCATTACCCACGCACATGTCTCAGACCTATTTGGGCTTCATCCTCCGAAAAAAAAAGTTGAAAGTTAACCTAGAATTTCCAACAACACGTAATTTTGATTCTTAATAAGTCCTGCGAGACATCAGGCTAATAACCTATCAACACTACGAAAGTGGAAACACGCTGGAGATGAAGCTTTTCCTCTTCAGCGTGTGTCCACTGTTGTAATGGTGTAGGTTGCCATCCCGATGTCTCACCTGGACAGATCAAGATGGCATGTTGTTGGAAATTATATGTTAGCTTCCAACTTATTATTGAAAACAGATTATGTATGGAAGAATGATGCGAGTAAAATATCAGGTTATTTATAATTAATCGAATATATTATCATAAACTTTATTTTGAAAGCAAACTGAGTTTATACATTGCAGTGTATGCGGCTCTGTCCACTGTCCATTCGGATTCAGTCCAAATCCGCGTTCTAGGAAACTGAGACTTTAAAAGGTACCTTTTTGCTCAAACTGCCAACAGTGACTGTTGAATGTTACTGTGTTAAGGCATGGAATATTTGGTTGAAGTGGCTAGGAAGTTCCTTTCTATGACGTCACGACTTCTAACAGCAACTCTACAGAAACGTCAGCTTCTGAGACCAGTCTAGCTGTTGGTCGCTTCTGTTGAAAACGCTTTTCAACCAAACTTTTCATATTCGAAGTGATTTTCATTCATTTTTATTTACGTATAAGAACACATCCAAAATCCACTTACATTGTTATAATTATTACATGATGAAATCAAAAACAAAATTAAAATAGATGTTCAAGATAGAGTAACCGGCCACTGCGAGAAGAAAGCTGCTTAATGCGAAGCAAAGAATTTCAGCAAATTTTCTTTGTAATGGCGAAGGTGATATGATGGAAGGTATCCATAATGAATAATAAGACGAAATTGCCACATTTATTAAAACTTTGAGAAACTAGTTTCGGTTGTTATACCATTATCAATCTCAATCAAACTTATTGATTGAGATTGATAATGGTATAATAACCGAAATTAGTTTCTCAAAGTTTTAATAAAAACTTTATTAAAACTTTGAGAAACTAATTTCGGTTGTTATACCATTATCAATATAAACAATATAAAATGGTTTATTCATTAGTAAACATTTATTAAAACTTTGAGAAACTAGTTTCGGTTGTTGTACCATTATCAATCTCAATCAAACTTGAGTTTCAAGTTTGAGTTTGATTGAGATTGATAATGGTATAACAACCTAAACTAGTTTCTCAAAGTTTTAATAAATGTGCTTGTGACAATTTCGTCTTATTATTCATAATTTTAGCAAATGCCGTTAACAGAAATTTTTAAAGCTGTTTGGACAAATACTGACAAACAATACGATATGGGCACAGAGGACAACCAAGCTGCACCTTGTTTTTCATTTTCAGATTGTGGTAATTCTGAATCAAAATTCAGTCAACTACCATTTTGATACATATACCTGCATTATGTAAAACTCAAAAAAATTGTAAAAAACAACGTGGTATTTATTCTTTTGTTTTATTTCTTTCTTTTTCTCTAGTTTGTTTCTTCTTGCTTAGTATTCGATTCCCAACCAAACACGTTTTGTAACCTTTGGATGCACTGAAATATTATTGCATGATTATCGTGTTATAAAGTGGGAAAAATTTGAATTTCAATTGTACAAACAACGCTTTAAAAGTAGCGTTTTTGAGCCTATGGTAAACGCAGTATTAATAATTCATTCCGATTTCTGCTAATGAAAGCAGACATATCTACTTGAAATTCACATATTATATAATACAGATTACTTTGTTATACATAAATAATTAAAATAGAGTGAATACCCTGAAGTTTGCAAAAACTCACTCAAGTTGTGTTACCATAAATTTATGGTAAGCATCGCTCATTGTATTATATGACTTATTTCCAAGATTTTAGCACACCATACTAAAGCTCCATAATAACCATAGTTATTGAATTGATATAATGCTCTATTTAAATCTAACAGAACTAGCATTCTGTTTTATTATTGTACTGTCTATCAGTAGGCTAATGTTGCAATAGTTTACGCTATTGAAATTCTGATTTTTTGCAATCTGACTCTTACCATAGGTAACTTTGAATGCGTTTTTTGCACACTTTTCGGTATTAACATTTCAGTTTTTTTTTTTAATTTTTTTAATAGTCTGCCACAGAATAGTATGAGTGAATTTCAAAAAAATGGAGTTGACACACGGTTTACTTCAGAATTAACCAGATCAGATTTGGACAATTCAACTTCAAAGCTTTCCACAGCTTCTCGCTCCCAGTGGTCGGCTGGCCTCAGTCATGCAATTAGGCTACCACTATAAAACCAAAAAATAAATCATTAATTTGATTTACTCACAGTCTCATTTTTGAAGGATGTGACCCGCTATCTCCTCCAACTATTATTATCCCCTTCAGTTTAATGTTTCCTGTGAACCTGGAAATACATTAGAATAATTAACAAATGTGAAACTGTTATAGGTGTATAAATATTATGTTATACCTTTTATTATTCAAGAACATTAAAAAAATCAGAGGCTAAGAAACGCTAAACCGATTTATTCTTCGTATTGTTATCTATAATGAATAAGACTTGTCAAAACCACATTAATTAGGCTATACATTTAATAAACAGGCGGGTTATCAGTAGCTCTACCCGTCAGTTGCCCGACCCTACCAGTTGACCGACCATAACAAACTTTACGAAAAAGTAATGCGTGCCTTGTCAGGTAAGGTTAAATCGTAAAGTTTGTTTTGGTCGGTCAAGTGGTATGGCCGTGCAACGACAGTTTCGCCATTCTAAAACTCAATCAAAGCAAAACTGAAATACATTGATGTAACGATGCAAAAACATGTTTGAAATAAAAATATTCTCTGCCAACACTTTCTGCCCCCCCCCCCCCCCCCCTGAAGACAATCGGCATTATATGTAATAAAATACCTGGAGCTTCAAGATTGTATTAGAATTCTGTAACTTATAACATTTCTGTGTTAAGCTTGCACCCATAAATATAAATAAATATTTTCTAAGCAATACCTTCATATGTGAGTGGACTTATAAATTTGAAAAAATAACAGCTGGGCAGCATTACTATAGCCCGTGCAAACCTGCTCCAGTACTGAGTATTACGGCAAGGCTATTTCATACGCCATCATGAGCGAGCTGTTGACATTTTACATTTACATTTTGTCACTCGTTGTTTGAAAATGTGACCGCTCGACTACTGTACAACTTGACAGCACTGTACCCCATAAGAGCAATACTTTACACTAGGTTTGCACGATCGATCTACTCACGGTATATTAAAGAGCAGTTCCTCATCAACATCGCTTTCTACAAACTGGAATCAAGAAGATTAGCATTAATATTTTTCATGTAAAAATACAGTTTTATTGAATCAACATAAAGGCCCCAAACCCACAAGCAATTGGTTTGTTAAACGTCGCGGGCGCAAATACCAAACATTCATGTAAAGGCCGTACAAGTATAGTACACATAATTTTATTTGTACCACGATACAAGAGCTTTTTCAACTAATGCAATTATTCATTGTGGATTTGGGTACAAACAGGTGTTTATAACATATCAGGCTAAAATATGGATAATTTAATTAAATTGTATATAATGTCTCATGTCTCAAATGATCATTCTTCGATGGGAATATCAGGTTGAATGTAGTGCATTTAAAAATGTGTAGCAAAATCATTCACGTTAATCTATGGCTGACTCACTAAAACGCTAATTTTCCAAACGTCTTGAGTAATGGCATCAACTTCAATAAACGCTTAATTGACCTCTGATTTGTAAAAAATCAGAAGTTTGAGGTAAATGCCCAGTTAGCATCGACTGCCGAAGCGGCTACAGAGGGGGAAAATTATAATTCCTGCAAAGGTTACTCTGGGCGCAGATATAATTCAGTAAGAATGACAATGATTTAGTCTAATCTTTCTAGTCAAAGATGAAAATTAGAAAAAAATAAGATTTACAGAAACAGAATGAAAAGTAAAGAAGAATATATAGAAGTAACACAGAAGTTTTTTCCAAACCAAATAGAAGATTTTTCAAGAATTAGAAGATTTTTTCTTTTATATTTTCAGAAATGATCCATTAATCAACCATTTTAACAAAAGATTTATTTTTCTTATTGTGAGTTAATAATAATAATAATATCGTGTGACCTGGCTGGCTCAGGTCTGGTGTCAGAGTTATCAGGTCGCACCTGAATAAGTTCAGGGCCTCTGACGTGACTTAATGACTGTTTTTTAGGCAGCCGGGACCGACAGCTTAACGTGTCCTCCGAAAACACGGGAGTGGCCCGAGGTAAAATCTTTCGGTCAGAACTGGGATCGAACCCGGGACCTTTGGGCTAGCAAACCAGCACTTAACCCACTCGGCTACGGCCACTCCTTATTGTGAGTTAAGAAATGAATACGGATAAGATTTGCCACTTTTCCAGTATTATAAGTGAACTGTCTTCTGCATACATTCAAAAGAGTTCTAATTGCAAATCTTGAATGAGAAGGTCGTAAATTATGAATTAATTCGCGCTATTTAGGCTCTACCCTAAAATGTAAAGTCTAGGCCTATGTTTCTTACAAACGGTTCAGTATAGCACAGCCTCAATATACTACACTTTATTCTTCGGATATAGGTTAAGGTTAGGTGTAAGTTTTTTAAAATTACAATTAGCAGTTTATCATTTCAAAACTGAAATATTTTTATGTTTGTGCAGTTTAGAAAGCATTTCTATATGCTTGATTGCTAAACTTGAAATTAACTTATACTTAGAACATGTAGAGATATATTGTGTGTAGTATATTTCACCTTGTCCGCATCCGCGTTGTTGTTGGAAACCGAGGATCAAGGTTAGGAATGAGGACAACTTTGTAATTAATGCAAACTTACCAATTATCGGTCGGTTAAGGAGAAATTAGATTTTATGTTCCAATATTTATATTTTAGATTTGTCTAAAATTATCTACGGTAATTAGAGTGAATTTCAATGCTTTCTTGACTTATTCTCGCCATTTGCAACGAAGAAAACCTCCAGAAATTTATATTATTACATATTTTTTCAACTCATGCCCATATTGATGAATTTTCCAATAAAGGCCTCCGATGTTATTTTTTCGGGTTTTCGATAAAATTCCATACACGCCGGGGATCCAGCCTGTTATCCGTTCCCATCTATGTTTAAATTTCATTTGTTATTTTACAAACAATGAAATTAATAATTTCGTATCAAATTAGCTGTTGCTAACTTGAAGTGTAAGGGGCTGATATTTGGTAAGAGAACGATAATACTTGGTATGTTTACCTAAGGGGCTGATATTTGGTAAGAGAACGATAATACTTGGTATGTTTACCTCATCACCGATACTTTGTAACAGAAGAGAAAATCATGTCCCATTCATTATTGAATGAATCAACAGAAATGAATGAGACCGCATTCTCCCTTACAACGTTAGCGGAGTAAGGTAAGCATGACAACAATCGGCCGCTACACCTCTAACCTAAAAATAAAGCGTCCCTACATATGCCGCCAGATAATGTTTTCTACAGATGATTTATTGTTTTTTTTTTGTCTTTAAAAGTTCTTGAAAGTTACTAGAGCAAATACAAATAGAAAAAACGAAAAATCTCACCTTTTCTTGATTCAATCTTTCTTCCCAAGGTTTGAATACTAACTTTCCTGATCCTTCATCACATTCATTTAGGCACTCGACGTTGTCCAAATCTATTTTTGAATAAAGGCTATATTGAATACCCAACTCCGGGGTATCGTCGTGATCGTGATCTCCATCACAACTATGTCCATGTGAATGATGCGACATAATTGATTCAACTCTCAAATAAGCAAACGTGCAAGTCACTAATTATTCACAACTTAATCACTAACCAAACCAAACACGATGATTATCGACGTGCCGAAAATTGAAAATATCGAAAGTACTTGTAAACAAGTTTGCAAATTACAATACGAAAATGAACAAGTCATGGATTAATGCAATAACCAATTTTTGCAAAATGCAATGCGTTACCGGTAACTACATGCGGTGGCCTCCTTGATCATTTTCATTGACTTGATAGCTTCTCCATCAAGAAAAATATTCATGCAAAGAAAAATATACAGTTTTTCTATACACAATTAATGTATTAGATGAAATAATATATATTATGTACATTTATGTTTTTTCCAACTGTTCATTGAGAGTTGACAAGCATGTATATTCGAAATCGCGGCAGTCGTAAAACGTGATGGGGCATGGGACGCCGACAAAGTGAGCCAACGACAAACGTACCATTGACTGGACTGGACAGGACAGCGACAAACACTAATGTGGGTGGGGGTTTAGCAGCGAAGGGACACTTGTGGAGGAAACATTACATTATAATCAGAAATCAGGAACGTGACTACATGCCCCTGCATGTGATATAATAGGGCACTAGATTCATACTGTAATGGAAATGTGAATAAAGAATACACTAGATACGGTAATCACTAATCAGTAAGTTTTATCATGCCAGCGGGGGGGGGGGGGGGGCACTTACCCCCTAAGACGGAAGGATTTAATTCAGACTAGATTTAATAGGAATATGAATAAAGAATATTCCTCGAATGGAATGATAATACTCAACATATAAAAGGAATATGGATGAAGAACACACTGGATATAATATGTAGTGGGTCTAGGAAGGGCACAGGGGGGTGTGAAAATATATAATATATTACATATTCCAATAAAACTAAGGCCGTGGTCAGACTGTATGCTACTGACGAGTAGATCGTTTTGCGAGTAGGTTGTCAGAGGAAGAGTGGTCACATAGCAAACTTCCTACTCCTGCGAGTTTATATTCCAATGGCATTGACCAATTATTAGACAATCTTTTATTGCGCATTTTGTTTGTTAATGAAGAAAAAGAAAGCTGGGTAAATGATATTAATTTAACAAGAGAGAGGCAAGGAGAATTCAAGCTACTTTTTCCTGATCTACGAAAAAAATAATTTTCGGATGTCACTAGAATCGTTTTATTATATTTTAAACAGAATCAGCACAAAAATTGAAAAACAAAGCAGTTTTTGGACTTGTATCAAGCCTGTGGAAAGATTAGTTGTCTCTGGTCACATTGAGATCTCTATTTGATAATCCTTTGTGGATTGGTCGCACAATGGATTTTGGTCAAACACAAGCGTAATCAACTCCTCAACTTTCATTTTCACACTGACGACCACGCAAAGAAAATCAAACAAACTTGCTTCCAGAATTGACTCGTGCGTGTGCGCAAGACCTCGTACGACCAACTCTTCTCTACTGTGACCAATCAAACCAGTTTATCAATGTTTGTTATATTCTGACGTCCTGATGCGAGCACGCACGTCCATTTACTCGTCGGAGTACGCATGCAGTCTGACCACGGCCTTAGACATGGCCTAAAACTTGGGTTCTGAAGTTGTACATTTGTGAAGAAATCAGTACCGAGGGAAGTGATAGCCGCGAGCCGTAGCAGGTACAGACCGTTTCAAAGTGCATGGCGTCTCGCTGGTGGCAGGGGAGGCAGTGCGAGAGAGACATAAAGTCTTTCCCACCACGCTTCCCCACCAGCCGTGAAGTACAGTCGCGTCAAATACACTCACTGCTGAACTTTTTAGCGTTAGCGAACTTAGGGAATATTTGAACTTGACTGTACTGTGAGGCAGCAGGTACAGTAGTGGCAGAAAGCGCTCAGCGCGCATGCTCCATCGAGACGCCACGCACCGTGAAACAATCTGTATCTGTTCAATCATATAGATAAGCTGCGTTCTCGTAGGTCCTGTTTGTAACGGTGACCGATTAGATTGGCAAGCAAAAAATACACTGTTCTCTGCTGAAAATCACTTCCCGGTGGTTCGGAACCCACCTTAAACTGTAGGTCCAACTCATAAATCACTATCATCCAACTCATTACCCACGCACAGGTCTCAGACCTATGTGGGCTACATCCTCAAAAAAATGAAATAAAATAAAAATAAGTAATAGGTTATTATTGTTCAGTTGCATTGGTAGTGTCTTATTCATGAATAACCCTGCCCCCACCCCATTTTAAGAATAGCCTACACTAGATAGGCAGAAATAGATCAACATTTTTACAAATTTTGAAGTTTAATTAGTAGTTTGCTTTTACATTCCTGAATTACTGATAAGGATCTATTTCACAATAATTGAGAAACAGTACAGAGTTGGAAGATAGGAACATGTCCCCTTCCCCTTCAAACTGATGACAAGTACAGGCCTATTATAGAAAAACAGTTTAACATATTTAATATTCTGCCAATTTTAAAATAAAATTATTTTATTATTGGCATTATATTGAAGCTTATCACTAGCCATCTCAGTCAGGCAATAAATAATTCAGTCTCAGAAAAAATTGATTTCGATTTTGAAAAAAGCTGATCTGTATAATAAGAGAGAGTAGAGTTGTGTGTGGCACTTTCACTAGAACGACAACGATTTGAAACACTAAATTTGATACAAAGCTTCCTCTAAAAACTTTCTTTTTTTTCTATATTGCAATTTTGTCACAATCCATATATCACATGTTTGATTTAAACGTCCCGTTGCAAAGCATGGGTAAACCACTAATGAAAATAAACCCGTGAAACATCCCTACAATGATTAGCCGCTACTCCATTCATGATTTAAAACGTTATTGTTAGATTATGTTTTCTCACATGATATTCTTTTATATTATTACAAGAGTTCTTTTCATTAATCAGGGGTGCCCACAGGGGGGGCTATGACGCAGACTGCGTCATTGAAATTCTTGGGGGGGGTTCCAAAAAACGTTTTGGGGGGGGGGGCGTAAATTTGATTGAAACCGTTTTTAACGTGACAACATTTCAAAAATATACTACGAAGTCACCAGATAGAATGTCAATTAATGAAAATATATTTATAATTATTATTATTATACAATTTAATATGAATTAGCTAAAATAGTTATGTTTAGGATTTGTACAGGAAGTTATTATTCAAACTTAGCAAGACGCTAAGCGAGTGCTCTGAAAGTGGTTTATATAACTTTACTCTCCTTAACAGTTACTAGTTAATCAGCAGAAAGAGCAATAAGTCGATTTAAAATTATCAAAAACAGACTCAGATCAGCTATGGGAGACTCATGGTTATCCAATCTAATGGTTCTAGCTGCAGAAAAAGATGTACTTGAATCTATTTCTAACGAAGAAATAATTGAAAGGGTTTCTGTTTCCTCATCCCAAAGACAAAAACTTCTATGTGGGGTTTAGAGAGATAGATTTAACAAGCTTAGAAGGTGCCTAGCTAACTTGTAGATGGTCTGTTTGCTCTGTTGTTCCAAATCAGCCAATTTTCATAGCATATAGCTTTGTTTACATTCAGAATAACATATTCAAATAAACTGTTGTGGATTCAATATCATCTCATTCAGGGGTGCCCACAGGGGGGGGGGGGCTATGACGCAGACTGCGTCATTGAAATTCTTGGTGGGGGGGGGGGGGTCCCAAAAACCGTTTGGGGGGGGGGCGTTAAGTTGATTGAAACCGTGTTTAACGTGACAACATTCAAAAATATACTATGAAGTCACCAGATAGAATGTCAATTAATGAAAATATATTTATAATTATTATTATACAATTGAATATGAATTAGCTAGAATAGTTATGTTTAGGATTTATGCAGGAAGTTATTATTCAAACTTAGCAAGACGCTAAGCAAGTGCTCTGAAAGTGGTTTATACAACTTTACTCTCCTTAACAGTTACTAGTTAATCAGCAGAAAGAGCAATAATTCGATTTAAAATTATCAAAAACAGACTTAAATCAGCTATAGGAGACTCATGGTTGTCCAATCTAATGGTTCTAGCTGCAGAAAAAGATGTACTTGAATCTATTTCTAACGAAGAAATAATTGAAAGGGTTTCTGTTTCCTCATCCCAAAGACAAAAACTTCTATGTGGGGTTTAGAGAGATAGATTTAACAAGCTTAGAAGGTGCCTAGCTAACTTGTAGATGGTCACAGCCTACAAATTTAAAATGTTTGACTTCAAACTGTTGATGTTTTTCATGTATTTTACGATAACTACTTACTAATGAGTAAGAACTGCTATAGCAAAACTTACTAAATACTGAAAATTCAGTAATTTTTCATAACTATGTCTTTATTTTTTTTTAAAAGACACTTCTTTCGATTGTGTGTTGTAAATAACTATACATGAAATGTGTGCCTTTTTTGTACTTCATCCATACATAAAATTCTCCCAAGATACTACACTAAGTAAATAACCTGTTGTTCAACTACTGTCCAATAAATGACTTGGTATTTTGAATTTTTGTGTTTTACAAATGAAGTTATTAACTCATTGTTTTCACTTCCTTTAAAGGAACAACTTTGTAGAATTATTTAACCTTAATGTAATTGGTACACCGAACATAAACTTATAGGTATTTCATTTTTATTGAACATTGTGTATTTGTAATAATATTTTATTGTTTAAAAACCATTTAGGTTCAAATTCTTATTTAGCTATTTTGCAATTAAGTTTATTGAGCAGAAGTTCATATATTCATTTCATTGATAATTTCTTTTTTACCTTTACAAAAAAAAATGTTACCTATGTAAAGAATCTCAAGAAATATGCATACATTTTGTATATTATCGACTGGGTTTGAATTTTTTCAAAAGAATAAAAATCTTCTTTTACTTTGAGAAATAGGTGGGGCTTTTTTCGAATTTTTGTGGGGGGGCCTAATTTATGAGGGGGGGGGGGTTGTTGCTAAATTTAGGGGGGGTGGGCACCCCTGCATTAATGCACTCTGATTATTTGAGAGATTCGTAGTATCCACCTTACATTAAACACCATTAAATGTATGGCTATCATATAGGCCTACAATATTAATTCTAAAACCTTACAACATTAATTTTATTCTGAATGAAGTAGTTGATTCTGTATAATGTACATAGGCGTAACGAGGGGAGGGGGGGTTTGGGGGTCATAACCCCCCCCCCCCCCATTGCTTGGAAGAAATTTAAAAAAATTGTTAAAAAACAATTAGAAAAAGTAAAAATTAGAAAGATTATTCATTTAATTTGAAGCTAATGTAAAGGAACCTGTAGCTGACACCTCCTTAGTAAGTAAATTCATGAATATTATCTATTAACTTTGGAACTATTGTCTGTATTAATACAAAAATTTTCAGAATATATCTATTTTTTCTTCATAATTATATTTTTGTATAGTATTATAACTGTCATTAGTTCATAGCAGCAGTATTTTAGTTCTATTTTATAAGATATTGTTATTGTCTTTTCTTATTTACTGTATAATTTCTGATGTTGAGAGACAAACCATTCCTCCACACAGGCTATAGCCTAATGAGGAATACACTTGAAATTTTTATTGTATTCTATGTTTTTAATATTTTTATTCAAGTGAAAGTATTTGAATTTGAAAAAAATTCATTCAAGTCATTTTCATGGCTAATTGCAATTGGAATAAATTTCGATACAAATTTAATTTTGATTTGATTTTAAAATCACTTGACATCTATACCAATAGCTGACACCCCTATTTTTGTCACCTCCAGTAGCTGATTTACGTATCAGGTAAGGAATGAGCTAATTTGATTTCATATATATCAAATGGTAATCATACATATAAAACATATACTAGGCTACA
Organism: Conomelus anceps; assembly: GCA_948455865.1. Taxonomy (NCBI): domain Eukaryota; kingdom Metazoa; phylum Arthropoda; class Insecta; order Hemiptera; family Delphacidae; genus Conomelus; species Conomelus anceps. Next base: position 11,523,007 of record OX418218.1, read on the forward strand.
CAATATACTGAAGATATCAACAATAATTTCAAATAAAATTTCAGACATGGTCCCCAGTGGCTGACATACCATGTCAGCTACTTGTGTAAGTGTTAAAAACATACTTAATACGTTGACATCCCCCCAATTAACATAAAATATGAAAATCATCCCCTAATAGGTGAACTCAAGATATAATCAACATATATTCAAGCTCTAGCATTCTAAGCATTAGTTAATTTTAAATAATGATTATTTTGACAGTACTTTGAGATTTTCAAACACTCTTACTTCGATATTTCCTAAAGAATTCCACCTAGAAATAAAGGATTCTTGTCTGACAGCTTATACTCAAAGTATTTTTCATCGTCAAAAATGATGCCTAGCACATGATTCAATGGTACCAGTTCATGCACAAAATACCAGTTTAATTCTCAATGGTTTGAATTTCAAAACTACCCACTATGGCCTTAATAATAAGAAAAAATTAATTTCATCTGTGATGTTTTCCATAACGAAATACTTAATGAACAATATAATATCAAAACTGACACTGTATTTCAATTTAATAGGCTGACGAAGCTTCTTTTCAGAAGTGAAATGCATCCCTCTAGCATCTCCAATATAAGTGAGTAAAGGCAATATATTAAATTGAAATACAGTGTCAGTTTTGATATAAGATTTAATTTCATGTCAACTGTCTGAGTATCAGGAATGCACTAGTGGAGCATTAGTTTACTAACAGCAGCCACTTCATTAAATTGAGTCAGATCTAATTTTTTCAAGATGATTCTATTCTTGAGATCATTGGAACTTATACTGTCTGATGTTTACCGACAGAGATCTTTGCATTACGAAGTTGGTAACAAAATTCCTAAACGATAAAATTGATTGTTTAGAAACTCAAATAGCATTTAAAAGATTATTTCAATTCCTGGATATCTTGTTCCTTAACGTTCTGCGTTGTTAATATTAACTTTTTATGTGGTTAATTAAACGACTTGCAGTCAATTTTAATTGAGAATAAATAATACTTTTACTCAGTTTTGGCCAAAGGTTTTCGAGTCTTCAAAGGATGAAGGGATGAAAGGATGAGTCTCCAAGACTCGAAAACGTTTGGCTAAAAGTGAGTTTTCTTATTATATATTCTCAATTAAAATTGACTGCAAGTCGTTGAATTTACCATAAAAAATTTGGATTATTTCAAGGTGATTAACAAAGAACATTTGGAAAAATGCTACAAATTTTTTGAAATTAGTACAAATTTATTTTGTAGTTAATTTCAGGCATTAATTATTCCAACACATAATTTTCTAACATTGTACAAGATTGAATTTTAATCTTGTGCATGTTCAATATGTCATATATTATACCTCATGGGTTGCGTGATTCTTGGAACATTCTGTATATGCAGCCTAATATAAAATAATGTTACAAAAGCAAACAAGCAATTATTCACGCACTTGTTCTATTTATATAACTCTATTGTTTTCATGGTTGGACGTGACTTCGACCGATCTTCATTCAATCTTCATTCTCTTGCTCTTCACATGTCTTTGTCACTCTTATTCTTTAAGTCTGCAACTCTCTCACTCAATTGATTTCTCGAGACTTCTCATGATTTCTTCAGACTTTTTGAACAATCGAGGTCTATTCCAAGCTTTCTTGAAGATTCTCGAAGTGTCTGGTGAGCTCCAATTCTTGGATTATACAACTACAACAGCCATATAAAGGAGTCCACGTGAACCAGTGAGTTAGTTTACAAAAGCTCGCGTGTCAGATTGTATTACAGATATCGTGAGAAAGACAATCCAGTGCCAGTGGAGTAAACAGTGCATTATTCAGTCTTTAGACAGTGTCAAGTGCAGAGACAAGTGTTTACTGTTTATGCAGCTTACTATAATAGTTTAAAGACGTTGTGTTAAGTGATATTATTTGGGACTGTCAAATAACGAATTGGACTGTGTTTTTTGTAAGTGATTAGTTGCTCTTTTTATAATTACTTTCTGCATCATTGTACAGTTTATTGGACTCTTGTTCCTTTTATTATTGTTCAGCCTGTAATTAATTATTCATTTGTACAGTTTATTGGACTCTTGTTTCTTTTATTATTGATCAGCCTGTAATTACTTATTCATTAATTCTTGTGAATAATTACTGAAAATAAGTATTAGCTTGTCATTTGATGATCTGTTTTTATTTAATTTGTGTAAATAAAGTGCAAGTGTGAACTTTAGTGTTGCCAGCCTTATTTTAGACATTAGAGCCCGTAAAAATAATTTATCAACTATGTGCGTATTCAATTTTGATACCCTTTTCATACACTGTTCATACTGTACATTGTTTATAGGCTACACAATGCCAAGCTCTGTTCAAATGGGTTACAGACTCAATCGTCTTTTTCTTTGATTTTTTGCAACACACTCAGCGCGAGGGTCTTCTCTCATGGCCGCCAATAAATAAATTCAATAAATGCCGATTGTGAGCTGCAAGTGCTGTGCTGTGAGACAACGAAGGAATCAGTAGTGGTTTAGTGGGGCCGTTCACGTTCCAAGGAAGATGCATAGGGGTCGTCTACTCGGGATGGGACACCTCCCTTTTGATGTATCCCCTAATTGTATCGACACTGGTAGCAGTAAACATTGGCAAGGCAAGACGACATCCTCAGTCCTCAGACGTTTTCTCTCGCTTCAAACACCGTCTCGATTTCTTCTTCCTTTCCATTACCTATTACACATTCACATATATTTAGTCTCTTGTTGAAAAAAAAGAATGAAACGGAACTGGAAGGAATCGAAACGTGTTAAGATATTAAAAGTTGGTTTTGCAGGAACTGACAATTTATCAAATTGAAAATTAATAAAATACGGTAAGTACAATTAATAGCACTTTAAGGAATTAGAAACTATATTTAAAATATTATGGTAGGCTTATTTGTATCTTCGGTGAGATTGATTGATTTTTATATCAATGTGATTTAGTTTGGAGATTCTGCTTCTAGAAATTGTTTATTATGTTATGCTGAAACGGAACTGGGAGGAATCGAATTATATTTTGGAGTATTATGATGTTGAAGATCCATCTTGTTTCTACTAATATAATAAAAACTTAAAAAAACACTTCAAGTGGAAATTATGACTCACGTTATGGCGTGACGGCCGTTTCACTCTGTTGTCAAGAGCATCGTCAGACGACCCACAGTACACTCAGCCGTGTACTTACATATAACGAACTTACTTACTTACGTATACAATACTTAAAGTATTATTGTATTTGTAACTTCAGTGAGATTGATCAATTTTCATTTCCATGCCAATGAGTTTGGAAATTCTAATTCTAGAAATTGTTCATTATGTTATGTTAATCAAGAATGAAGAATGAAACGGAACTGTAGGAATCGAATTGAATTTTAAAATATTATTGTACGCCTACTGGCTTATTTATTAAATGCATGTTAGCTTGTTTGATATTGCCTTGAATTTTTAAATGAAAGATTTTTTGGCCTATTTGTTTGATATTAACCTTGTAGACCTATTGGCTTATTAAATGCCTATTTGCTTGTTTGATATTAACTTTAACTTTTGAATGAATGATTTTTATTAGCTTATTGATATTTTGTTCAGTATTTAGACATTGATTTGCTGTTGAATGCTAATGACTCAATGATTATCTACTATTGCTAGTTAATTTTTAATCTGCTATTTATTAGTGGTCAACTTGGAAATTGTTATACAGTAATTACCGTTGTTATTTCTGATATTGTTATTTTTGAATTATATTTGTTGTTTTCTTTTTGTCTGGATATCATAGTGCTTGCTGTTGGATAATATACTGTACTTTATTTATTATTATTGTCAACATGGACTTATTTTTAAGGATCTCTTGTGCGACTCATTTGAATAGTTTTTAAAACTTTATTCAAATTTTTTAATATTTTTTTAATTTTTATATCAAGAGACGTATTGCATCACTAAAAGTATCATGAAAGATCTCAAGAGAAACATAAAAAACTTGAGAGAACTATTCGAGTTTTATTGCAAGTGCACTCTATTTCTAAAATATACAAATCATTTATAGTTCTGATAACTGTAGAAGATTGGATAACTAGAACTTTGTTTTTTATAGACTAAATAAGATAATATTTCTAGAGGTATGAACCTAAATTACTATGAAGTTGTATGCAGCCTATAATTTTCTATTGATTAATAATCACTAATAATATAATATGAAATTAATAGGGAAAAACTAAATTATATAGCGAAATATCCGTGTCATAAAATTTCGACGTCTAACCATTTTGATGCAGCTAGAGGCCCCAAAAAATGTGAGTCCTGTGCTTTTTGCACTCGTCCATTTAAATTTAAAAGGTTCATTGGGTACCAGATATGATCCTATTTTGTGAGCTTACAGATCCTACTAAACAATAAAAGTTGTAGCATTTTATTTTTGTATTTTAGTTGGGGAAAAACTATATTAAACCTGGTGTATATTCTATAAGATTAATGTTACATTTTTTTGTAACGTTGAAACAAACAACCTACATGCAACATTCACTTTCACCTTGAAAGAATTCTGTAGCTTGTTAAGTGCTGGAGAATTGAAGCTTTGAGCACGTTCACAGCTCGTCACTTGCAAACAGGGAATATAATATCGTCCTTCTTAGCAAAACCCCAAAGATTTGTGTATCGTTCAATATTTCAACCTGAAATTATGATTTTCCAGTTATGGGCAATAGCAGTTTTATCTTTGGGCAGTTACGGCCAGTTGCATATTTGCTTCATTGTGTGTTTTTATTGAATGAATAAGAATCTACTTTTGTCTCCTCACTGAAAACATTCTAAAACAAGGTGAAACATTGTAACAAGTTGTATCTTTGCTTGATTGTGTTTTTGTAATGGATATCCTAAATAAATAAAATTCTACTTTTGTCTCCTCACTGAAAACATTTTGAGAGTTGTCCGGCTACATTATTAGGATAAGGTTGATTTACCTGATATTTCAATCTAAAATTAGGATTTTTCAGTTAAAAATGTGTGAAGAAAGCAGTTGTATGTAATAGTTTGTGGTATCTTCCTTGATTGTGTTTTTGTAATGAATATCCTAAATAAATGAACATCTACTTTCATCTCCTCATCGAAAACTTGCTTAATTTTGAGAGCTTCAAATGTAAAGTGGAAAATATTTTTGATAAGGTATGTTCAACCTAAAATTGGGATTTTTCAGTTAAAACACTGTGAAGAAAGCAGTTTTGGTCAATAGCCACAATATTTTCCATCTTTGAGGATATGCTTTATTTAGTTTATTGCAATAAATATACACAAATATCTTCACTTTTATCTCCTTATTGCAAACTTGCTTTATTTTGAATGCTGTTTGTAGTTTGGCTACACATATTTAGCCTAACTCGTGATTGAAAAGTGGGTGATACTTTCGATAAGGTATATTCACCTAATATTTTAACCTAAAATTTTGATTTTTCAGTTAAAAATTTGCGAAGATTTACTCGTTGTAATTTTGCTTGATTGTGTTTTTGTAATGGATTAATAAATAAATAGAAACATAATTTATTAATTTCCAATTCCTTAAAGTGCTATTAATTTATACTGAAGAGTTCTGTAATGGCGGATACTGACAGCAGCATTGAATAGCTGATGGAAATCGATAAATGCTACTGTACAAAAATATCAGTCACCGCCGGGAATCGAACCGCGGACCTCCCAATTGCAATCTTTTTACAAAATGATTGTAGTCTCTGGGATGTTTGCTCTTATTACAGTCAATCCAATAATATCGTATTAATTTTAATACCTATCTTCCTAATACAATATATCTCATTCAACAAGAAAGACGAGAACATCTTGCAGCTTAAATTAATATTAGATACAAACAATCAAAAAGGGATTATAATTACAAGCATCCATCGTAACCTTAACTTAATTCAGAGATGGATATACTGGCTACCACTTTGATTTCGTACTTCTAATATGCAAATATAGTGATATGCATATTAAATAGTCACTTCTCCATCTTTGTTTTGGCTAATTTGATTGCTGTTTGGCTTTCTATCACTCTCCCTACACGATGCATATTGCATCAGGTCAGTAATACAGTAATACCCCATACCATTTCGCGTTCTAACCATTTGGTTATTATGAACTTAAAAACCATTTGCGGTATTATTTTCAAGTTTCTTTCATATTTCAAAGTCTGTCTATTTAGATATATAATCATATTGCATCAGGTCAGTAATACCCCCATACCATTTCGGGTTCTAACCATTTGGTTATTATGAACTTAAAAACCATTTACGGTATTATTTTAAAGTTTCTTTCATATTTCAAAGTCTGTCTATTTAGATCTATGATTATAATAAAATCCAAATTATTTTGAAGTATATTAAGTTTATAAAGCCTTTTTAGTGTACAAGAGTTCAGATCAAAATTAAGCCTCACGTCAACTAATTGGTATCGTAATTATGGTGTCAGCTGTCAGGCATCAAGTTCTTCTATGTCCTACAGTCCTGCCTGACTGTGTAAAAGAACTACATTTTGAAATCTGTAATTAAAGCCTGGCTTCTGCTATCTGTTTTATCTCTTTCTAAATTCAAAACTGTGAACATCACCTCTATTCTTGACCTTGTCTAGTCAATGTCATATTTTTCATTCTTGACTTTGAATTAATGTTATCTAGTTTTAATATTTTATAAGTACCTGTATTTAATCTGTGATTCTATGATGATTAGCTGGATATATTTTAGTGTTTTAGTGATATATGAACACTTTTAGTGATATTTTATTGACATTGTACTTTGTTGTATGTGTATTATCTATTTTGACTTGGCCTCCATTGCTACCATTGTATTCTTGGCTGTAATAAATCATAAAATAAAAACTTAAAAAAAACTTTTAAGTGGAAATTATGACTCATGTTATTGCGTGACGGCCGTTTCACTCTGATGTTAAGAGCATCGTCAGACGACCCACAGTACACTCGATTAGTTACTATATAAGTTTTTATTATATATTAGTGGAAACAAGATGGATCTTCAACATTGTAATAAATGACTAGTGTATAAGATTGGTAGGCTAGTATTGTATGTATATAATTGTTGATCTGAATTGACTTTACTCCTTCACCTGAGTCTTTAAGGCATAATCTTTAAATATGAGAAAGGATTTTACAAAACGAGACTAGCGGTCTACCACGGAAAAATCAGTTCTGGCCAAGTTGTTGACATGGTGTCCATAATACTATGCTCGAAGAACAGTGTCAACACATTAAAATTCAATAGTTGAACCACTCGCTGTCGGTTTACAGGGCTCTATGTCAATTTATGCATATTAATGAAGCTCGACGTACCGCTGTGCTCATATTTCATATTAAAATGCAGTAGCTGAAAGAGGGACCGATGGAGGGGGTTGGGGGGGGGTGTTGCAAGAAGTGATCTTCATTCATTCACTTGAAGATCGTCCGCTCCACACTCCGCGCAACCTGCAAAAGAGTATTATAATCAGCCATTGGAGCAGCATATCATCGCTGCTCTTGACTCCCCCCCTCCCGTACCCCTTCAACCCCTCTTTACAAGGATGACAACCACCGCCGCGACTTCAGACTGGAGGCAGTGATTTATTCCTTTGGCAGTCTGACGTATCAATAATGCACATTCATTAGAGCATAGTGTTCATCTATCATGGCATGTGCCATTAGCTCAACCTTATCAAAAGTATTCCAACTTTTCAATATCTTGAGAAAAAGGTGTGGCTAAACTATAAACAGCTCTCAAAGTTAATCAGAAAGAAGAATAGATAGATATCTACCTTTTTCTTCTCGTTTTCAATGAGAAGAAAAAGGTAGATATCTATCTATTGTGTTTTTGTCTGCGTTTTACCCTACTGCAAAAATTCAATCAAGCTTTTTTGGGGTGGGAGAAAGTAGATATATATTTAACTCATTAGTTAGTTCGAAATAACTAGTAATTAAACAAACTATGACAAATATACAGGAACAGAATTTATTAACTTCGAATTCCTCAAAGTGCTATTAATTCAAGAAATTAATACTGAAGACTTCCACAATGGCGGATTTTGACAACAACATTGAATAGTTGATGGAAATCGATGAATGCTAATGTACAAAAATATCAGTCACCGCCGGGAATCGAACCGCGGACCTCCCAATTGCCGGTGCCTGATATTTTTGTACATTAGCATTCATCGATTTCCATCAACTATTCAATGTTGTTGTCAAAATCCGCCATTGTGGAAGTCTTCAGTATTAATTTCTTGAATTAATAGCACTTTGAGGAATTCGAAGTTAATAATTTCTGTTTCTGTATATTTGTCATAGTTTGTTTAATTACTAGTTATTTCGAACTAACTAATGAGTTAAATATATATCTACTTTCTCCCACCCCAAAAAAGCTTGATTGAATTTTTGCAGTAGGGTAAAACGCAGACAAAAACACAATAGATAGATATCTACCTTTTTCTTCTCATTGAAAACGAGAAGAAAAAGGTAGATATCTATCTATTCTTCTTTCTGATTAACTTTGAGAGCTGTTTATAGTTTAGCCACACCTTTTTCTCAAGATATTGAAAAGTTGGAATACTTTTGATAAGGTTGAGCTAATGGCACATGCCATGATAGATGAACACTATGCTCTAATGAATGTGCATTATTGATACGTCAGACTGCCAAAGGAATAAATCACTGCCTCCAGTCTGAAGTCGCGGCGGTGGTTGTCATCCTTGTAAAGAGGGGATGACTGGGTACTGGAGGGGGGGGGGGGGTTAAGAGCAGCGATGATATGCTGCTCCAATGGCTGATTACAATACTCTTTTGCAGGTTGCGCGGAGTGTGGAGCGGACGATCTTCAAGTGAATGAATGAAGATCACTTCTTGCAACACCCCCCCCCCCCAACCCCCTCCATCGGTCCCTCTTTCAGCTACTGCATTTTAATATGAAATATGAGCACAGCGGTACGTCGAGCTTCATTAATATGCATAAATTGACATAGAGCCCTGTAAACCGACAGCGAGTGGTTCAACTATTGAATTTTAATGTGTTGACACTGTTCTTCGAGCATAGTATTATGGACACCATGTCAACAACTTGGCCAGAACTGATTTTTCCGTGGTAGACCGCTAGTCTCGTTTTGTAAAATCCTTTCTCATATTTAAAGATTACGCCTTAAAGACTCAGGTGAAGGAGTAAAGTCAATTCAGATCAACAATTATATACATACAATATTACCAATCTTATACACTAGTCATCATGATTCAATGATTTATTACAATGTTGAAGATCCATCTTCTTTCCACTAATATATAATAAAAACTTACATAATATCTAATCGAGTGTATTGTGGGTCGTCTGACGATGCTCTTAACATCAGAGTGAAACGGCCGTCACGCAATAACATGAGTCATAATTTCCACTTAAAAGTTTTTTTTTTAAGTTTTTATTTTATGATTTATTACAGCCAAGAATACAATGGTAGCAATGGAGGCCAAGTCAAAATAGATAATACACATACAACAAAGTACAAGGTCAATAAAATATCACTAAAAGTGTTCATATATCACTAAAACACTAAAATATATCCAGCTAATCATCATAGAATCACAGATTAAATAAAGGTACTTATAAAATATTAAAACTAGATAACATTAATTCAAAGTCAAGAATGAAAAATATGACATTGACTAGACAAGGTCAAGATAGAGGTGCTGATGTTCACAGTTTTGAATTTAGAAAGAGATAAAACAGATAGCAGAAGCCAGGCTTTGATTACAGACTTCAAAATGTAGTTCTTTTACACAGTCAGGCAGGACTGTAGGACATAGAAGAACTTGATGCCTGACACCATAATTACAATACCAATTAGTTGACGTGAGGCTTAATTTTGATCTGAACTCTTGTACACTAAAAAAAGCTTTATAAACTTAATATGCTTTAAAATAATTTAGATTTTATTATAATCATAGATCTAAATAGACAGACTTTGAAATATGAAAGAAACTTGAAAATAATACCGTAAATGGTTTTTAAGTTCATAATAACCAAATGGTTAGAACCCGAAATGGTATGGGGGTATTACTGACCTGATGCAATATGATTATAGATCTAATAGACAGACTTTGAAATATGAAAGAAACTTTAAAATAATACCATAAATGGTTTTTAAGTTCATAATAACTAAATGGTTAGAACCCGAAATGGTATGGGGGTATTACTGACCTGATGCAATATGATTATAGATCTAAATAGACAGACTGAAATATGAAAGAAACTTGAAAATAATACCATAAATGGTTTTTAAGTTCATATAATAACCAAATGGTTAGAGCCCCAAATGGTATGGGGGTATTACTGTATTACTGACCTGATGCAATATGCACCGTGAAGGGAGAGTGATAGAAAGCCAAACAGCAATCAAATTAGCTAAAACAAGATGGAGAAGTGACTATTTAATATGCATATCACTATTTGCATATTATTACAAGTACGAAATCAAAGTGGTAGCCAGTATATCCATCTCTGAATTAAGTTAAGGCTAAGATGGATGCTTGTAATTATAATCCCTTTTTTATTGTTTGTATCTAATATTAATTTAAGCTGCAATATGTTTTCGTCTTTCTTGTTGAATGAGATATATTGTATTAGGAAGATAGGTATTAAAATTAATACGATATTATTGGATTGACTGTAATAAGAGCGAACATCCCAGACTACAATCATTCTGTAAAAAGAGAAATACATTGAATAAGCTCTTTATATACTATGTTCTACACAAAACCTAATATTCTTCTAGGAATGAATATATGTAGCAAATGATTTCTTTCACTGATTCAAATCAAATCATTTTTTTCAATTGTATAATAAAACTTTAATCTGTGATGCTTTCCATGACGATTGAAGAACAATCTAATATCAAAACTGATACTGTATTTCCATTTAAATTAATGCTTCATCAGCTTCTCTTTTGAAGTGAAATGCATCCCTCCAGTATTTCCAGTATAAGTGAGTAAAAAACATAATTTAAATACAAATACAGTGTCAGTTTTGATATTAAATAGAAGTAAAACAGATTGGTAGATAAATAACAAAAATGTATAATGAAATAAAATGATATTTCTTCCTTAATACCAGAAATTACATTCAAAGACAGTACAAGGCAAGTTTGCCAGTGATTTCTTGATTAACAAGTCAACTTATATCTACAATAAATTATTTGTAATATTAATAATTTATAATTATTTATAATAAATTATTATACATTATTTATAAATTATTAATATTAAAGTACTTAATTATTTTAGGCTATATTATATTATTTTATATTGTTGTAAAGATTAGAACATATGAAAAATAACATAATCATAAATACATAAGAAGGAAAGATAAAAATGATAAAATATAAAGACAAAATAATGACAGAGAGCTATCAATGGAAAATTTATAGTTTCAATAGCGATGTCATAAGAGAAAATTAGATTGAATCAAAATGGAAAACGTACGAGAATGATAATAATAATAATTATTATTATTACCGATTCGCATGATTTAAAAGCCATATTATTTTTCCCTCAGTTCAGAATGCAGATTGTAGATTTATCAATAATAACGTTTACTGCATAAATATTTTATAGGGTGTATTATGTTTTTGTTGTTTTTTTGACACAATAGTCTATTGTCTATTTTAATCAGCAGTTTATTTGCTATTTTTATGCTTAATAAATTACATGGTATGACTTTTAGCATAGAGTAACATACAATATATTACCGCACCTATTTACATCTACTGGAATAATCGGCGACAGGATGTGAGGTTTGTGGTGTTAGATATTATGTATTTAATTAATTTCCTGGATTTCTTGTTCCATGACGAACTGCGTTTTTAATATCAACTTTTGTGAATTCAACGACTTGCAGTCAAATTTTTATTAAAAATAAGTAGTATTTCACTTACTTTGCAGGCCAAACGTTTTCGAGTTGTTGAAACCCATCTTCAAGGCCTTGTCTATCTTATTTCTAATAAAAATTTGACTGTAAGTCGTTGAATTCACTTGAAAAGTAATTAATTTCTTTGACGGATTTCTATTGCTTGATATTTTTTTTTTTTTTTTTTGTAGATTACGTCTTGGAGACTCCAGTTAAGGAGTATAAGACAAGTCAAATCAACAATATTATACACTATATTACATAATTACTTTAATTAGTTGTATATGTAATAGATATGTGGAGTAATAGTCTAGGAATGATACAGTAAATTAAAAAACCATTCACAAATAACTACTATATTATACTAACTACCTGGATAAATATGAAGCAAAAAATAGTTGCATCAACTGCAAAAATGTACCGTATGTGAAAATGTTACTTTAGCACCTACAAGAAAAACGGCAGGGCCCAGAGGGTAAGCTAACTATAGTAGGTGTTTGCATCAGCAAGTACACATCTCCGTCACAAATAACTTGTATTCACCATTCACCACAGCACATTACATTCATCACCACACGAATTCACCAGCGAATAATGTAACTTGGTAGTATATTCGTAAGAGCCACGGGTTGCTATCTGCATCTGAAAGCATTTGCAAGCGGTTGAGAAGTAGTGTGTCTAATCACTGCGATCTAAATATCGTCTCCCACTCGAACTTTTTTTATTTACAGTTTTCCAAGTTGCAAACAGGCGTAAGGGCTCGCAAACGAGTCGTAAAAATTATATACGGCCGTAGTTAAAGGTCCAAAAAGCGACTTTCAAATTAAAAGATGCGTGGGGACAGGGTTGCACAGGTTGGATTAAATATGTAATGTTATAACTTTTGTGCTAGCCGACCTGTCCTCTGGTGAGGCCTGGACCGTGTCCAGAAGCAACCCCCCCCCCCCCCCCCCCACATACCCACGCCCCAAAACGGGCATTCGCCCATGGCGATAAGCCGCTTCTGCATGCTTTCTCGCCCGGAACAAGAGTGATCCTTCATCCAGTAAGTTAGGATAGCAACCCAAACCCGACCCGTATATTCTACCGCAGTAAGTGATTTTTTCGCAAAAACTTATCTGGATAATTTATAAGAATGTGCAACAATTAGCGACATTCCCACTTATTTTATAATATTCACCAGTTTTAATATTCTCATATTTGCAGCAACACTAGGCAGAAAATGATATACAGTCCGTGAGTCTCACCACACTGGATAAACATAATCATTTTGGAAAAATTAGGTCAAAGAAGGCGGTATAAGCATATACGGTATAATAAATGTGCTAAATCATGCTTTTGTCCGGTAATGTATAACAAAATTTTATCATAAATCGAATTTAGATGCATTCATGATGTGATATAATATAGGTATCTGTTCAATCAGACATAAGCTACAAAACTCCTAGGCGTTCTTTGTAAGGGTGACCGATTGGATTGGCCAGCAAAATGACCCTGTTCTCTGCTGTAAATTCACTTCCCGGTGGTTCGGAACCCACCTAAAATTGTAGCTCCAACTCATCAATCACCATCATCCAATTCATTACCCACGCACAGGTTTCAGACCTATGTGGGCTTCATCCTCCGAAAAAATGTATGATTTTGATGATGTTTATTTGCATTCATGATAATCTGGATTTGTTGTAATTCCTTTGTTGTTTCGTGCACCCCTTGCAGACAATCTTTAGGCTTGACTTATACATTATTTATATTTTTATCATTTCTCTTATTATGCCCTATTTTAGGTCTCAAGGTGTGTTTTATACGTTCAGGTTTAGTTGTGAATTTATATGTTTATGCCTTGTGAGCTGTAAATTTGAGTTCTTTCCTGCTTTAAAGTTTCTTTCATCGATTGAATAACCTAAATTTTCTCTTAATTCATATCCAATTTATTTTCGGAGGATGAATCACCCCACATAGGTCTGAGACCTGTGCGTGGGTAATGAATTGGATGATGGTGATTAATGAGTTGAACCTACAGTTTTAGATGGGTTCCGAGCCACCGAGAAGTGATTTTACAGCAAAGAGCAGTCTTTTTTGCTGGCCAATCCAATGGGCCACCCTTACAAAGAGCGCCCAGGAGTTTCGTAGCTTATCTCTGATTGAACAGATACCTGCTACGGCACTCAGCTATCACTTCCCAAAGTATTATAGTCTAATTTGGATAAATGTGAGAAGTTCCAGGGTAATCTTATGAAGAAATAAAAAAGTACTGTATATTAATAGAATTAACTAAGAATATCAACCTTCCAGACTTGGAAGGTTATTATTCGCATTTTTTTAATCATTCGACTGAATTGCACGAGAGATAATTCTCAACACATTACTTACTTCAAGGCATTATAGTCTAATTTGAATAAATGTGAGGAGTTCCAGGGTCTTATGTAATTTTTAAATAGAATAAAAACCGGATTATGTGCATGAAATCTGTGACGATTTCTTTTGAGTGCTACTCTGTTCTATATTAGTAGGTGGGGCTTACTTGGAGCTGTATGCAAAATTCACATACGAATGAGACGACTATTTTTCTTATCAGCTGTAGACGGTTCGTCGATTATTAGGTGGGGTGGCAGGAATCTTGAGGCCAGATTTAGTGAGGGGTTAGTTTCGATGCAAATTGGTGCAATGTCGTCTTAATGATACCAGCAGGGCAGGGGTTGATGAAAGGAGGCCTGCTATCACTACTGAGGCTCAACTTAACTCAAGACTACAGACGGAGCGATTAACTGAGGCGTTTTCACGTCTTCATCGAGCCCCATTCACCCTTCACTGTACTGATTGATGTCATCTCTCTACAAGAATAGTCAGTGCAGTTTGAATGGGTCTTTTCAAGTGTTAGTCACAGTTTCTCTGATACTCTTATCTAAGTTTGGATGTGAATAAAGAATATGATAATGAGAATTATGTAATGATAATTATATGATAATGATAATGAGATTTCTATAAGAATTTTTGTCACATGATATGTGTATCCTACATAGAATTGCAATAGTGTGAAAGATGTGTGAGTGTGTGTGTGAATGTAGCATTAGAAAATTTTTTTTTCAACTTTGCTCCTGCTTGCAAACGAATTATATTCTAATTCAGCAAGCAGTATTTTTATTTTTCCCCAAATATTTTGTGAGTTTTGTTTTTCAGTAGACTAAGGATATATTGGTACATCTATCTTATTGAATTTGATAAATTATACATAATTGATGATATTTTTGTTAAGTTAAGAGTGATGTATCTCTATGATTTCTTTTGGCTAAATTGTTAATGTATTTTGGACAAAATAAAAATTATTTGAATTTGAATTTTGAATTAATGAATTTTTTTATTATTGCTTATAAAACCCACATGAGTCTTCTGAAGACTTGTGCGTGGGTAATGAGGTGAATGGGTGAATGACGAGATTTTTCTCCTTATAAAAAATACAGTACAAAACATTTGAAAAAAAGTTTGGAAATTAACTGACCTGTACGTGTACTACAAAAAATGACTAATACAACAAAAGAGTACAGTCTTTACAACTAAGGTTTAACAAGTCCTGCCTACAGCAAGAAAAAATATATTTTAAGTTTAATTAAGTCATAAAAATATATTACAGTATTTGATTTGTATAGTAATCCAACTAAATGATAAAGTTATTGAATATAGTTTATTATTATTTTTTAAAATTATTATTATTATTTTAATATAGGCTATTTCAGTTAAGCAAAGTATCATTATTTTTTATGATGTGATTATGATTTTTTGATGATGAATTTTGCAGTCTTTGAACACATTTAAATGGGTCTATTCAGGTAATAAATAATAAAAAGGACCTAGAAAATATCATTATTGTTGTACATATGCTATTAAGCTTATGCTTTTGCATTATCGAGCAATTGCGCTTATTATAATTAAAATGACGATTACTATTTTTATTTATTATTTTTATAATTATTTATTAATATTATTAATATCATTATCATTATTATTATTATTATTATTATTATTATTATTATTATTATTATTATTATTATTATTATTATTATTATTATTATTATTATTATTATTATTATTATCCTAACACATTTCAGTTAAGCCAAGTGTCATTATTTATTATTGTTTATGTGGAACAACTATTTTCTAATTCTGTAAATAGGATTTTGTAATGTTTCTTATTTCCTTAAGTATCTACATTAAAATAATATTCATGTAAAACTGAGGTCCCTTCTATGCAGAGGGATGTACCTTGCTTTATTGACAATGTGATAATTTATTGACAATTGAAGTGATAGCCGAGTGCCGTAGGAGGTATCTGTTCAACCAGAGATAAGCTACGAAACTCCTGAGCCATCTTTGCAAGGGTGACCGATTGGATTGGCCGGCAAAAACGACTCTGTTCTCTGCTGTAAAATCACTTCCCGGTGGTTCGGAACCCACCTAAAACTATAGGTTCAACTCATCAACCACCATCATCCAATTAATTACCCACACACAGGTCTCAGACCCATGTGGGCTACATCCTCCGAAAAAAAATTAGTAATGCTTGTGATGTTTGCATGAGAAAATACTTGATGAACAATCTAATATAAAAACTGACACTGTATTTCTATTTAAATTATGATTTTAACTTACTTATATTGGAGGTACTGGAGGGATGCATTTCACTTCATCTAAAAAGAAGCTTCATCAGCCTCGTGATAATGAAGCTATATTTGTCAGTTTGTTAAATTGTCAGTTACTTCAAACTAACTCGTGAGATACGAGCCGATAAAAATTCCGTTTAAAATGAGCGCTGCAGAGGGGTCACTGTAGTCTATTGGTTAAGGCGCCCGACCGGCAAGTCTTCAGTATAAAGTAATAGCACTTGAAGGAATTCGAAATTAATAAATTCTGTTTCTGTATGTTTGTCAATTTGTTAAATTGCCAGTTACTTGTTACTTCAAAGTAAATCGTCAAAATCACATTTATTGCACCAAAAAGGTAGGTAGGCCGACTTAAAGAGTAATGATTTTTTAAGATTACTTCTTGTAGACTCTGGTTATAGAGTATAAGACAGTCAAGTCAGATCAACAATTATATTATCACTTTTATCCACTAGTTACCAGTTACCACAATTACAATTTAAATGAGTTAAGTTGACGTTCAATAATTTTGATCTGAAAGGAACTCTTGTACACTATAAAAAGGTTTATGAACTAAATACTTTCTCAATTGTTTCTTTAACACTTCAATATTTCCAAGACTCTTTAGAAATTGCGGTAGCTTGTTATTGAATTTCCGAACAATATAATAAGGTTTTGTTCGAATAAACTACTTGTGACTCACCAAGTGATAATCTCCATGGGTTGATTAGAATGATGCCATAGACGTATTAGTTTGGAATGCTATTAAAGGAGATATTAAGAAAATTCCCTGTCACAATTAATTTTTATGTCCAATTATTTTGAAGAGGTTTGAGACAAGAATGCTTTTTCTATAAACATACTACAGCAAGTATAAATCGAAAGTCAAGGAAAGTCCTGTGATAAATCATGACCAGTGGATTAAGACATACGAGTGAGACTGTTATCGGATATACGATCTCCACATTCAATCTAAGAAAATTATCCGCCGCCCTTCCGAGATTCATGAGTAGGAAGGGAATATTTATCCGATTTCTACCTCGTTCCCCTCATCTGGTGGGAGAAACCAACTCAGGAAAAGACAGTGTGGGCTACAAATGGGGGTGGGGGGACGCAACTTAAAGGGAGAAGAACACTTAATGTACGGGCTGGGATGAAGTGAGCAGTGATTAGGTCATTCGGAGATGTTTCTAGAGCCCTAATCTTGTTTACAAAGTTTCATAACTTTCTTTGCGTTACTGCGATTGAGGGTCATGCTAGGAGCAGTTTCCCTATTTTTCTACAACCTTCGACATCTTTCAGAAAATCACAACCAATCGAAAAATAATTATATTGTTTCATGACGATTTACAGAGAAAAACTACTAAACCACTCTCACATTTTGAATAATTTCCAAATTTTAATGGAATATGGCGTATACCTCTTTTCCTTACATCACGTTTGGACTTTCACTATTTTAGTTCTTTGTAAATAATTAATAATCTTAATTATGATGCCCTTATGAGGCAGCGACTTGTACGTGGGTAATAATAAGCACTCAAAATATGCCAGGCTCAACGAAAATTGAACCCGTCACTGCAGGAGTCCTATCAGAGATAAGTGCTCTAACCGTGGACACCACCGCGGTTGTGCGGTACCAGGGCTGGCCCCAGGTTTTAATTATTTAAAATTAGTAAACGTTTTACCGTGACAAGAAAGAGTCCACCTTATAGATATTAGATTTGTTGAAGTAAAATGCCATTATTGTTTTTTTTTTTAAATAGGTCAGCAAAATCTCAATGTCTGAGCCTGTCCCAAACAATCCAGCTGGGACCACCCTTGAATATCAAGGATCTTTTCCCTTATGGACATCATTAATAATTTTTACATTCAGAATAAAAATCGCTCCCAAATAATCTTGTTCTACTCTGGACAACTCCCCCAATATTTTCCATCAAGATTTACAACATACAGTCATTTTATATTATGAGAAGATTGAAGATTCACTCGCTGAACTAAAGCATGATTTTTTGCTTGTTTAAGACATGGAACAAATTTTCTACTGTACTTGAAAATAAAAAATATTCCACAATTTTTATGAATGCCAAATAAGATTGTAGAAGCATATACGGTATAATAAATGAGCTGAATCATGCTTTTTCCGGTAATGTATAACAACATTTTATCTCAAATCGAATTTAGGTGCATTCATGATATGATATAGGTATCTGTTCAATCAGATTAGATAAGCAACGCTCTCCTGGGCCCTCTTTGTAAGGGTCACCGATTTGATTGGCCAGCAAAATAGACTGTTCTCTGCTGTGAAATCAATTGCCGGTGGTTCGGAACCCACCTAAAAATGTAGGTTCAACTCATCAATCACCATCATCCATCTCATTACCCACGCTCAGGTCTCAAACCCATGTAGGCTTCATCCTTCAAAACAAAAAATTTACACTAGCCTACGTAGGCCTAACTTATATTCACCATATTGTATTATAATTATATATTGTCCACAGCAAAGAACAAACATTATTTTATAAGTGCAATGAATTTACCTACTCCAATATAATCAATCAGTGGAGAAGCCTAGAAAAGTCACTTCAGGTGGAATAAAGTTTCACTTATGAAAGTTGTTGTGAAAACATTCAAATAACTGTTTCAAACTGAATTTATAGACTATTATTAGAAGTAAAATTGATATTAAAATTGTTTCACTTCATCCTAAACTATTGTCACGAGCAAATAATAACAAATTTATAGAAATCTGAGATTTATTTAGTTGTTTTCGTATTTCTAGTATAAACTTAGGCAGGGCTCTCAAGAACAGTCGGTGATTCACTGTTGAAAACTTACAGGACAGTTTTGTTGGAGCTAATGCTTCGAAAAATAGCCCAAAGTTGACATCCCTATACCCTGTAATTTCAAAGGGTGCCTGTAGTTCATTGAAATCTGACGGTAATTACGGATGACTTATTTGCAACTTCAAATTGTCGCTTTTTTGCAAAGTAGACCTAATTATTATTACATCCAAGATGATGACCCTCTATTACAAATAATAGTCTATTTAAGTGCAATTTGGAACAATAATTATTATCGCAAAAGCATCATCATCCATCCTACTTTATTTCTGTATTTTTTTTTCATGATGAAGAACACAAGTTTCAGACATGCTCGTTAGTTCTAACTCTCACTCCATACAGTAGGAACTTCCGAGATGTCAAGACGGTTCTAGTATTGAGTAGACCTAATAAGTAAGCATTACTTCTTCGAATTTCGAGATATAAGAGTAGAATAGGATTTATTAGAACTAGTTTTTATGAAATATTGAGTTAGTATAGTTGAGCGGTAAAGTCACGAGCGCCCGAGTTTGCACCTGGTCAGTGGCGTACCGATAATGGAGCGAGTGGAGCAGTCGCTCCAGGGCGCAAGGCTCTGAGGGGCGCACCGTTGTTGAGAGAAAATTGCCTTTTACTTACAAAAATATGTATTACTATAATGAAGGCCAAAAGGGTAAAATGTAACACAATACTAAAAAACCGTATGTAAACATCGCTGCGCATGACTAAAAGGAAAATTCATGTCAAATTTAAAATAAATCGGTTCATGCGTTCAGCCGTAAATGCGTTACAACCAGACAGAATGCAAAACGGTCGTGTCAAAAGTAGCAAATAGTCGAAAGTAGCAAAGCCAAAACAATTTAAATTGGGTGGCAAAAGGTATAACAAATTCCAGTACTTGAATGAAGACTTCGAATTTATTCTGAAAAAATAAATCCACAAAAGTTCAATGGTTTTTATATTAAGAACAGGACTGAAATACTTCACTTTTGAATCCTATTTCCAAAATATAAAAAAAATTCATAAGGATGACTTGCAAAATGCGAAAAAATAACCGCAAATAAATTTATAGAAAAGTGAAAAAATCCAAAACAAGCTGTTTGGAAATTGATAAAAGCAGAATCTGGCCTGGCGAAAAATCATTCCTTGGAGATTCGCATCTCTAAAAAATACGGCATAGTTAGAGGCGGAGAAAATGCCGCTGGTTCATTAAATTACCACTATATTAATATCAGCCCAATCGGGTGGTTGAGTGTAAGACTTTTTTTTGGGGGGGGGGGGGGCGGCATCGTTAGACACTTCCGCTCCAGGGCGCTTGAAACCTCGGTACGCCACTGCACCTGGTTGGGTGGCCGAGCAGCTCTGACTAGATGTTCTCTGCTTCTTATCACCAGTCAACAATGGTTGAGAATCTATCTATCCATCTTAAACTATATATATAAATATATATATATAGACCTAATAGACCTATAGTAGGTCTAACATATTTCCCGTTCTAATCCAACAGTAAGGTAAATAAACTACCTGTTTTATTTAATTTATTTTTCCTCAATTGTTGAAGCAAACTCTTAAAATCATCGAGCAGAGCCTATACAATAATAAGTATAAATTTTTCAAGGAAGCCCACAAGTGAAGTTGAAAAATAGGAATATCAATAGGAAATCTGAGATAATGCGAAAGTATCTACTTGCTTCTCATCAATTTACTAGAATTATTTTTGAAGTAAAATGCCATTGTTTCTGCGCTTTTCCGTTTGCAAAGGGAAATATACAAATAAATAAATCATCGATATATCTATTTTTCAAATTGAATGTCTAAATAAGTAGTTAAACTTCAAAATAAGTAGTTGAATTTATTTGTGAGAGAGAAGATGGGGAGATCATCAACATACAATTTTTAAATGTTGTCTTTCTTATCCAATTTCTTTTGAAAAATTGAAAGAAACTATGCCAAATACGTTTAAAAATAGAAGAGTTTGTACAGCATTTTTATGGAGTAGGGAGTTTCGAATTGCTAGCATGATTATTTTTTATAAAACTGAATACCTACTTATAAATACTGATCTTTTATTTCTAGGTGAAAATGGACATTGATGGTATACAATTTATGAAGAAGTTCATTGACTTGTTACGGTACGACAAGCCATGCAACTCTTTCCCTATCATTTTTATTGTATTGATGAACTTGTTGTCACTTACAAATAGTTGTATGGTTGTTCTTACCGAACAAGAGAACGTAGAAAAATGTCTAGTAGCGATAAAAGATATGGCGTTAATGATACTCATGTTCTTATGCATTGCTGACCGGAGTTTAAATCCACATAAAAGTTTTAAATTATTGAATCTTATTGAGAGTGAATTTTTAGTGGATCGTCATGAACTAGCTAGAAGAAAAACAAAGTGGAAAAATCTTGAAATGCATTACAATACAAAAAGCAAAGAAATGAAAATAATGTCACAGAAGATCATAATTGTAGTTATTGCAATGTTTTTTGGAGGCATCAACAGAAACATAATAAACGAATTGTTGGTGGGTAGGGCCCAATTTGGCAAAGAGTCCAAAGATTGGCCAACATTTTTCGTCTACTGGTGTCCGCCAGGATGGGACACATTCGTATTTTTCATTTACATGCAGATGTTTCAATGTTTGCTGTTATTCCTGTACACTGCAGAACTTTTTTGTCTACATATCTCAGTATGTTTAGCCGCTGAAAGAGTGCTGGTAGATTATGATACTGTTGAATTCCTTCTAAATGAAATAGAAAACGAGTTTTATGATGTTTCCTTCGATAAATTTCAAATCTCACAAACTTTTTGATCATATTTTACAAAACCAACAACACTTCTAACCAAAAAACTGACATGATGATCTAGGAGCCTCTGAAGATGGATCTCATAGATTCGAAAGTACTCGGCCAGTTTAAGTGAGTTATTATACTTATTCTTAACAAATATTTGACTGCATGTCGTTAAATTTCACATGAAAAGTTAAGATAAATATACAAAAAAAATCCAGGGGGACTCCCGGACCCTCTATCAACTGGGGGGACTTCATTCCCTCCACACCTCCTGATAACCCCCCCCCCCCCTGAAGTTAAATCCTGGCTACGCCACTGTACCATTCATACAGTAAATTCTATAAAACATGAATTCTATGAATAAATTCTACCTCGAGGAACGAACAAACACGTGTAATTGGATTTCAACCATTTTCAGCATTATTATCTTAAACTTCAATTATTGATCAATGTGTGTTGGATTCGTTGCAGAATGATATTTTTCGAAGATGCCTTGCAGATGTAGCGTGGATAGACAAACCGAAATGGTTCAAGCAATCATTGATCATTATGATGTCACGAGCCAATATTCAAACGGAAATCAAACCTTTTGGTATCTACGTCCTCAGCTATTTGTCATTCAAGGATGTTAGTTTACACATTTACGCCATTCATTATATTTTCTTACTGCATGATACACACAACAATCTTAATTTGTGCAAAATACTGCATGGCAGAAATATATTCATCTTACAGCCAGTTGCACAAAAGAAAATTAAATTTAACCATTGTAAGATGACGTCATCTCATGGAGCACAAGAGCGAAGTTGTTGCACTGGCTCCGTTAAATGACGTCATCTTACGGAAGTCAAATTTAATTTTCTTTCGTGCAACTGGCCATTTATGTTGTTCAAGTTGCAGACATGTTAAAAAAGACAGCACTCGTCTCTTTTGCACCTGAGTAATTACACTAAATATTTTATTCTGATTGACTAATATTTAACTTGAAAAACTATTAATCAAGTAACTAATCATGCAATTGCACAAAAGAACGCAGGCTCAGTGATGTGACTTTTGTGAAACATATAAATGGAAGAGACTGTGCAAGAAGAAGCAAGGGTGAGGTCTAACTCACTCCTATGCTCCACAAAAAGTTACTCCATGTCTGCATGTCACCAAGCCAGGAGTTAGCCCAACTCACGTTAAGTATTTTAATTTTACTGAAAAGAATGGCAGATTTACTAAATTCTTGGATCTTTTCTGTAGGGACCATAATAATTATATACAGGATGTCCCACGAGTAACCCGACAAACTTCTAAAGTGGTTTCCTCTCATCAAAATAATGAAAAAAGTTTATATAAACATATGTCCGGAAATGCTTTGTTAGGGAGTTACGGCTAGTGAAAGATTTCCCCCGATTTTCTAGGAAAGGATGGAAATAAAGCCAAACTGATTTTTTTATGGCGATAAGTTAGGTGTTACATCTATTGGATTTTATGTAAAATGAACTGAAAAATTGAATAAAACACGTCCCAGACCTCTAGAATCATCCATATTTGAGATATCAGACAAAATATGCAAAATTCGGTCTCGAAAAACATGCTTCATTTAGATTTGATACACATTAACTTCGTTAAATGGATAATAAACACAGAAAATTTATAAACAAATTTTGTAGTAAATTTAATTCGGAAGAAAATGGTGTAAAATAGGTTTATAATAAACAAACAGAAAGTTTAAAAAATTAATTTTTAATTAATTTTAGTTTTTCATTATTTTGATGAGAGGAAACCACCCTAGAAGTTTGTCGGGTAACTCGTGGGACACCCTGTATATAATACTATTTTTCATGATTCAACTCACATCTTATTAAGTTGAGAAATAATGGATTTGAAGTAATGTAGCAATATTTTTCTCTTTTTATTAATATATTCATAAATTATTATACAATTTATAATAATATATTATTATAATTTAATAATTATAAAAATATTATATTTATAATTAATATTTTTATATAATTTTTAGCAAAAGAGACCTAACCTGAGATCTCAATTCTAATTTCAAATTTTGTGAAAAGCAGTTTTGGGCAATAGCCTGTTGTATTCACATTGTTTAAGTTAAAAGAATAAATTAATACTATTCTCATTTTTATTATTCTATTTTCTATCTAACTATATTTTCACTTCTATAATTATAATTTTTATAAATTTTCTAATTTTCAGGTAATGAAAGCTGCCCTATCCTTCGGACATTTTCTCTACACAACAAAACTGAAAGGACAAGCTATTTAGCTACATTATAACTGGAAAAGAAACTGAATGATTGAAATAAAGACTTTTACATCAACTGTTTAAATGAGTGAAAAACGTAAAAAATTGTTAAAAATCTATCAAAATTCTTGGATTGCTACTGTAACTGTCTCATAATACTATTAGTATTTGTGACTCAAATCTACTTGTCTCTTTTCTCTCATCAAATGAATGTGTACCTTTTCCCTCTCTCTCCCTCACACACACACTCTCTCACTCTTTTCCTCTCTCTCCCATCTCATTATTTTACGTTCGTTGCAAAGACAAGTTGAGTGACTATATTTCTTCCCAATATGTTTTTACTACCAATATTTATGATATTTTATGTTTTATTTTAATAGATATTTTATGTTTTATTTTTATAGATATTTTATGTTTTATTAAGTCAGGTAACGAAACAGATGAAATAAATGTGATCCCCTACAAATAGAAAAAACACTACAATAATTGGCCTATTAAATGCTATCCAATCGCATCCTTGCACTGTGATTGGGCAGCCAGTGACAAATGAAATAATTCCTGACTTTGTTTCTATTTTTCTTGCATAGCTCTGTTGTAGATAACCTCAACATATTAGTGGATAAATGATATTCAAATCTATAGATGAAAATTTGAGTGGATGTTTGCAAATTAGAAAATAAATTATTGCAACTTTTCATTTTAAAATTAACGACTTTTAAACATTGTTTATACAAGAAACGATAAATTTACTTCCTGGATTTTCATATTAAAATTAACGACTTCCATACATTGTTTATACAAGAAATGATAAATTAGACTGTCTTGTATTGTACTCCCTGGACTGTAGCAAGCTTTCGGATTACTTGGAATCCATTCTCAACATTCAAACTACTGTAATCCGAAAGCATGCTTCAGTCAAGTGAGTAAAAATGTATAGTTTCTAATAGCTCAAGTAACAAAGCCCATAAATATATTAAATTTAGAGATCTTTCCAACAAATTCTTGTATTTGGTGCTTGTTGGGTGTTGAATCATGATATGCGACATACATTGAAATAACATGGATCAGTTAAAAGGTCACAACACAACTTGATTACAAACATTCAATGAATGTTTAGAATGTAGTGGTTAGAACCACTAGTTCTTCCCGAACCTAACCAGAACTACCCGTAAATGTCTCCTCACCAATAATACGCTTATTATTATTACAATGTTGCCCAAAAAACTTGTATTCAAGAGAACATTTCTGCAAGCCACAATCACAGATGGATGTGAGAGAATACAAATTGTACATGTTCTATCAAGGGTTTTCTAGTGATGGTGATTTAGTGCACGGCGTAACGCGTGCGTGCGTGCATAGACGTTCGAATGCAAAGCGAGCGCCTGCTCGGTATTCAGTTGGCAGCCAGCATCAACCGACTGTGAAATAAAGCGTGCAAATTGGATAGTGACGACATTTTTCACAGTTACCTCACCTCATCAAACCACTCATTCACCTCAATCATCCTCAACACCCTCAATACTTGTCCTGTTTCTGACTAGGTGAGAAATTGCGTTTACTAGAACCACAGAATCTAAAAATTATATAGATGAAAAATAGTGAATATTAGTTATAGTAATAGGAAACAAGCTAATGCTATCGAATTGAAAAATAAGAATTTAAGCCGTGTGATTATAATTTTGTTAATTTTTAGCAATAAAGAGCAACTGAAATAATAAATAACAATGAAAAGTTGGAGATATAGAATATGAAAAAATGCTGTTGTAAAGGCGGTGCAGGGGGTTTATAATATAGTTAATTTTTAGACCATGATATAGGGTGATAATAATTATGTTAATTTTTGACAATAATAAACAACTGAAATAATAAATAGCAATGAAAATTATGGAGATGTAGAATGGTAAATAATGTAAATCATGAGGGTCATGACCCCCAAAATTGGAAATTTACAGGTGAAGTGGTTGGAAGGAGGGGAAATCTTGCAAAAAAGGTCAACGAAACCCATTTGTAACTCCCACCAAACTTTGAGCTGGGACCGCTCCTGTGCTGTTGTCCATTGTGGTGATCTGTAGTGCATATTGTCCTATAGCACTATAGGATTATAAGCTTGATATAAACTACGGCCATCTTGTCAGTCGTGACTTTAATAGCCATGCTGTCAGTCACCACTACAGTAGCCATGTTGTCAGTCACCACTACAATAGCCATGTTGTCAGTCACCACTACAATAGCCATGTTGTCAGTCACCACTACAATAGCCATGTTGTCAGACACCACTACAATAGCCATGTTGTCAGTCACCACTACAGTAGCCATGTTGTCAGTCACCACTACAATAGCCATGTTGTCAGTCACCACCACAATAGCCATGTTGTTAGTCACCACTACAATAGTCATGTTGTCAGTCACCACTACAATAGTCATGTTGGCAGTCACCACTACAATAGCCATGTTGTCAGTCACCACTGCAATAGCCATGGTGGCAGTCACCACTATAATAGCCATGTTGTCAGTCACCACTATAATAGCCATGTTGTCAGTCACCACTACAATAGCCATGTTGTCAGTTACCACTACAATAGCCATCTTGACAGTTATCACTTTAATAATTATCCAACTACTTAAAACATGTTAATTAGCCATCTTGTCAGTCTCCAGTCTTCAGATCGTTTAATTTTCCGTATTTATATTTTTACCTGCTGATGAGCTCACATGATTTCAAGACTCGTGTGTGTGTGTGTGTGTGTGTGTGTGTGTGTGTGTATAATGAGATGAATGATATTATGATATTATATCCACTTCCTTTGGACTATTGGAATTGGACTGTTTTAGTGTACTTTTTTAAAGTGAACTTCTAAATTTATATTTTTGTTTTAGAAAGAATCAGTGATTGTACTTTTAAGTAAAATTTCTAGTTGAACTTGGACGTAACCTAAAATTGCCTGTTGCATGTTTATTTGGTTGTGCCATATGATTGTAGAATTGGGATTGTTTTATGTGTTTGTTTTATTGCTTGTACGATTTTGTGCTTCGTATGCTTCCGACTTTTTATGCTGGTGATTTCTCGAGGTATTTTTTAATGTTAGCAATTGCTTCTGTAACTTGATTATTGTGATATTGATTTTGACATGGCCTATTACATTTATATGCTCAATGGTTGAATAAAAATTTTGAATTTTTGCTTTTGTAATAAATAATTGAATGAATGAATGGTGGAGTTTCAGGTAGGTTGCAAACCACCGGGTAAGTGATCTACTTATCCTTTATAGTATGCAAACATTTTGAAATGAAACTGAGATATTTTTGTGTGTACGTGCAAGCTGCAAGTGTGTGTGGACTACAGTTTTCTTGGCCGATAGCATAATGTAATTAATGCACCCTTAACCTCAACAACAGTAGCAGCAGTTCAGCAGCGCACGTATAAATTAAGGGTGCAAGGTTTACGATATTAGGCGATTGCTTTCAGTCCGGGTCGTTCAGGTTTTAATCTTTCGGCCAGTGGGCCAGTGTTTAAACAGCTCGGACCACATCAATAAGATGCTGTGGGCTTATAAATTTCCAAGTGCAAACAGATTTTATTGGGAAATGCTTGTAAGGGTTGAACCGGACAACGGTTGCCCGGTTTACCGAGCGCACATCCTTCCCGGAAAATATAGTATGGGCAAAGGGCGAACACTTATTTAATAGTGCAAACAAAGAAGGTAGAGGGTGAACAAACGGAAGAGGAAGGGGTGGAAGGTGAGAAAGAGATGAAAAAGAGAATGTGACACGAACGCCAGGCCGTGTGAGGGTTGCAATTAGCAGTTTAGATAAAGCTCCGTACCAGCTTCCACCATTGACCATGTACAAGCAATAAGCAATAACAACATTGGCCATGTTTAGTCCATGCTAATGATGATCTGTAACACACAGAACGTCAAGTGTCCTCTATGGAGCAAATTTCATTATTTTAAAAATTATTGTCCCAATGAAAGTCCCACCTCGAATCACCTATGGAACAGATTTAATCTTTGAAATTGCCCGAATGAACGTGAAATACTCGTACATTTATACTTTCTAACATTAACGAAATTATACGTTGAAAAATAAGATTTATATATTTATTTACTTATAATAAATAAAGGTCTTCGGTGTGATTTGCAGAATTTTGAAAGGTATTTCGAAAATTAATACTTTGAATAGATAAATTTCGCAGTTTTATGATTATAGCAATATCCAACAACTCCAGCATAAATAAAGATTGTTCATGCTTATGCCAATTGAAATCAAACATGATGGAGCTATCTTAATTTGCAATCGTCAAGCCGTCAAGCACAATCCTTTTTTCAATTTCTTGATCAATCACGAACTATTATGTTCGAGTAAATTTCATATTAATATTAGCACATTGTACATATGGGAAGTACATATTGTTTATATGAGAAACAAAACAAATAAAACATGGTTTTTTGGATGAGCTCTGGGGCATTGGAATAATAATAATAACAATAATAAAAATAATAATGCAGTAATAATAATAATAATAATAAAAATAATAATGCAGTAATAATAATAATAATAATAAATGATAATTTTGTGTGACCTGGCTGGCTGTACGATAACTGAGTTAAATGGAAAATCAATGCAACATAAGGTTGTACAACAGGCTTGAAAAAGTTTGAAAATGTCAGAATTTATTCTATGCTCTGTAATTGCATTGAAAGAGTTACTTTCTCAATCAATAAATCAAACAATCTTTTTTAATGAAACAGTAGTTAATAAATCTCATTGTTCTCTCCATTTTCGAAAGGTTTCTCATTATAACACACAAAATAATACAAGAAGTTGAACCATCGGTTTCTAAAACAACAATAAACAGTCTACTGTCAAACAAGTAATAGTTTTAGTTTTGTGTGGGGGACATCTTCTTTAAAGACGTTCTTGATCGATGACATTCATTCAAAGCAAAGACAATACGATAGAAATATAACTTAATTACTTCCTATCAGACTTCAGAGCGGAACACATCTAGATTTATTGATCTTATCTTAGTTACACTGGAACAAATTTTCCCAATTAATTGAACTTGCATTACGCAGTGAAACCAAATTATTGCTCAATCCATTTAAATGAATTGAAAAAAATAGAATTCAATCAAAATAGAAGGTAAACAACTTCTTCCAAAACACCTAAAAACTGAGAAAGTGTTGAACCTTTGGACACAAAAAACTCAACAATTACAATTTACTGTCTAGTGTCCACTGTTTTGAGTAGGTGACCTCTTTGAAATGGTCTTGATCGATGACACTCAACACCCATTCACAGTCAAGCACTGGCTGCATTTAATCAGTAACAGATTCGCCTAGATTTATTGAATTGTGAAGTCGCCAACCCTCGTGACACTTGGCAGGGATACAAGGCTCATAATAGCAAAGCAACAGTATGCAGTTCATAACACAATGAATTTAAATGTACAATTATTCTGAATGGTATGCAAATTACTACCCATACAATTTCGTCAAGCAATCAAGTCAGTCCTGTGATGGGGATGCGGTTTTACCGCTTAGGGGTTCTCCCTCTTCCTCATTGCTCACCCTTTTCTCTCACTCTACGTAGTGGATGATGATTGCCTGGGTTTTTGCTCTCATTTGATCTCTCTCTCACTCATTATCACTCACACAATCTCTCTCTCATTCACCCCCGCTCCATCTTCCTCTCACACTTCCTCTCCCACCCCCCTCTCTATCACATTCACTCACTCACACTCTCTCTTTCCCTCTTTCTTCAACACACACTTCGCTAGTATTCTCTCTTATTCCCCTGGATCATCCTACCTCCGTCGTTCCTCTCGCTCCCTCTTTTATTCGCACTTCTGTGCTTTATCTCTGTCTTCAATCACAGTCTTGCAAAGTGTGGGTGTGTGAGTGTATGCGCGCGTATGAGGGCGCTGTGAATCAAATGCGATAGGGTTGGTAGCCAGACCGCTGGCCCATTCGCCCCTCACCACTCACAATAGAACAGAGGTTTGTTAATGGACCAAAGCTTCTCCCTTGTGGCTCTTTGTTCTTTCCTGGTCCCGATCACCGCCTATTAAGACAGGAAATTCCACAGAAGGCCATCGAAAAGTGATCGATGAAATAGGATTTCTTGAAAGATCATGTGATTTTCAGGTTACCTTGTATGTACCTATTTTTGTATAAGTTAAGTTCTGTATTTAGTTGCACACTGGCCACATGTACTGGAGGTAGTGGCCAGTTAATTTCCTGGAAATTTTTTCAAAATTTGTATTATTTGTTTTTCATGGTTGGAAATAAAATTCATTATCCATTCCTTTTAATCTTTTACAGCCTCCATGGTCCACTTAAGCCAATGTATAGTGTTTCTTGGCGTTCTTCAACTTCGCTTTTTCCCCAATAACTTTTCATCTGGATTCATCTCCGTTTCTGTCTTTCTTCTGAAAATGGTTAGTTTGGTTTTTTGGTTTGAAATCTTACAAAACCAAGTTTGAAACATCAAATTTTATAATATAGCCTACTTTAAAATGTTACCTTTTATATCTTAATTTTACCACTTATGAAGCCCACTGAAGTCTGAGAATTGTGTGCGGATAGTGAGGTGATTGGAAATACAGTGATGCTATGAATGCTTGATCTACAGTTTTTGGTGGGTTCCGAACCACCATGTAAGCGATAATAAAGCTAATGTCATCGCAACCAATAACCATTCCAAATGTAGATTCCTAAATCCATGAAATTTTCAGGCTGATAGAAATTAGGCATTTTTAATGTAAAATTACAAAAGTACATAAAAAATAATATTGTTCCGAAATTAGGTTCCATCAGATTTCCTGGTACTATAATACTATAATAGTAGAAGCTTCTTTGGGTTTTATTGATTATGGTAGCGTAGTCTGCTTCACCTATAATATTATAATTCTATTCAATTGGACAAAAACAAATAATTTCTTAAAATTAAATCAAATCATTTCAAATCATACAGCTTTTGCTTTCAGTTATAAAAAAAAACACTCCACAAAAAATGATTTGACATTTCAGACAGACCAGAAAATGATTTTCATGCAAATTAATTTCATTTATCGTGACACTGACAAAAAAAATGAAAACTGTAGATTTGGTCTAGCCACCGTATGGTAACAAATGACAACACTAATTATTTAAAAAACTTTTAATGTGAAAATATATCCTCAGAAGCTTGAGATATAGGCGTCCCCATCTGGACGAATATTTGTCTAAACTTCGTCGTTTTATGTAATTGCATCATTAAGATTGTCATTACAGTAGTAAATATCATTGATATTTACATTTTGACTACATTAAATTTCAACGTTTACCTTATTCAAATTTTAGTTTTCATCACCCGAAAAATAATGAATTCCAAC
The DNA here is from genome assembly GCA_948455865.1 of Conomelus anceps. NCBI lineage: Eukaryota > Metazoa > Arthropoda > Insecta > Hemiptera > Delphacidae > Conomelus > Conomelus anceps. The sequence continues at coordinate 11,554,811 of OX418218.1, forward strand.
TGCTAAATAATATGGAAAATATTATAGTTGTAAGAATCCATTTTTGTGATCTGCAGTATAACCAGTCCACCGCGACTCTAAAGTTCAGTTCTGACCTTAGAATTTCTTCGCCTACATTTAATTTCAAATAATATCAATGCTCATAATTTCCAGTACTATAGAAATAGCATCATCCAAGTTTGCTACAGTATCTATGTGATGTTAATAATTTAGCTTTTAACCAATCATATGTCAAATTTTAAAATGTACATGAATAAAGAAAGATAATCTAATCTAATCCCTTATTGTTCTAGATCTAGATTCTAGTCCCCATCACTTCAGCGTACTTCTGACATGTGTACATGTCATTGACATGATTTTTCCTTTCCAGGTGAATATAGTATTTTTTTTTAAATAAAATATGTCAACCACTCACCTATCGCAGGACCAAGTGAAGGGACTTGACACCATCTGTACGTAGCATTGCAATTTAGACAGGTTTTTGCTAGAGGAATACAAGAGACGCTCGTTGCAGCAGTGCTACAGTATTTCCCTGTTGCCTCGTCTGCTTGCAAGTAGTACCGTATCGCTTACGGGAGTAAGTCGTCGAAGTCCACTCGTTTGGTCCCCACACTCAAAAACGAAGTCGACACCCCGCTGCCCAGAGATCGAAAATAAAAGAGCGGGCGCTAAACGAAACGGCCCCTTGGGGTGGCTGAAGGGGGCGGACGAGGAGTAGGGGGAGGGGAACCCCCACAATTTGTCGCTCGATCATTAGGAGGCCTTCTAGGTCCCCGGGGACAGACCGACTCTCAACTCTCGCGACGAATTACCTCCTAAACGTAATCCAATCACGGATCCTCCCAATAAACACATTTTATGCCGCCTATTGTCCCCCCCCTCTCCACCCTTAGACGTCTTCTCCATTCCAACATCTCACTTCAGGCGTCTACCAATTGTCTTTCTCTCATCTTCTGCGAAACTTTCGTCACACTTCAACTCCAATCCAACAACTCATTAGATATACTTACACTAATCAAAGAAATTGAACAGAGTAGGGTAGTCTATAGGAAAGGGAATAGAATGTGTGGATTGGAAAGCAAGTAGTCTAATAGACCTCAGAGGAAAAAGGTGAACTTTTTCATCATTTTTTTAAATTAATTAACACAGGGAAGTGATAGCCGCAGGTATCTGTTCAATTAGATAGAGATATGCTACGTTTTCGTAAGAACTGTTTGTAACGGTGACCAGCAGATTGGCCAGCAAAAAGACAGTGTTCTCTGCTGTAAAATCACTTCCCGGTGGTTCGGAACCCACCTAAAACTGTAGGTCCAACTCATCAATCACCATCATCCAACTCATTACCCACGCACAGGTCTAAGGCCGGCAATAGACGGACTGCTTCAAGCAGTCGGGTTCGACTGCTTGAAGCAGTCGCAGTTGGGCGGATCGCATTTTCAATGTTAAAATCAAGACCGCACTACACGGACTGCTTGAGCAGTCGAGTTGCGGTCGGTAACAAAACAAGCAGTCCATTTGCAGTCGAGTTCCGCCGTGCTGCCGACTGCAAAAATGCAGTCGGTCTGCAATACACGCACCGCTTCAAGCAGTCCACTCGACTGCTCGCATCACTTCTCATATTTCACTCATTGTGTGTTTTTCGTAGGCTATGCGTTCTGTGAACATGGCACGTTGTTTTCAAAACTAGTTGTACTTTGTCACTAGAGTCTTCTTCAAAGACAAAGATCCTGTTTTATTATATTTTTTGATTTTTGCATAATTTTCTCCTAATTGAACTTTGCTCGTTTAAGATTTAGTTTACCCCCTAATTTTAAGTAATGTTAAGCTCTAGGAGTTATTTAAAGTGAATCTGTCACTTACAATAAATACTTCAAGATATTGAATCATCCTGTTTAGGACTAAAATATATTTTTGGGTCCATCCAGTGATTTCATGGAAATCATTATTAAAAAAAGATGCAGTACCGTACTCTATCCGGTTCCGGCTCTATCTTTTCATAAAAATATCGTTATTCAATATTTCTAGTAATAACTTTTTATTGTAAATTTAACGACTTGCAGTCAATTTTTATAGGTGATTAAATAAAAATTGTACTCACACTTAGCCGAACGTTTTCGAGTTATGGAAACTCATATTCAAGGCATCCTAGATCGGCGATATTGGTTTGTTGGTTAGATGCTCAATGAATTAAATTTTAATCACACATACTTTTTGACCACATGATACAAAAACCACAATTCTTCTAACCAACATCGCCGATCTAGAATGCCTTGAAGATGAGTTTCCAGAACTCGAAAGCGTTTGGCCAAGTGTGAGTACAATTATTATTTATTCACCTACAAAAACTGATTGCAAGTCATTAAATTTCCAATACAAAGTTAATATTAACAACGCAGATCGTTAAGGAACAAGAAATCCAAGAATTTAATTCTAGTACTTAGGCTGGTTATTACTATTTGTTCTATGAAATGATCAATATTTTTATTGATTTATAATTATTCGCTGTTTATAATAACCCTGTGATTTTATATACTGTAATGTTACTATTTCTTGTATTTTTTCATGTCAAGTGGCCATCTTTGTATGACGAGAATAATGTATTATTATATTAAATTAATTATAATTTATTTTTTGAGGATCCATTTCTCATTCCATCCATTTACCAATTTTTCAGACTATTATTAAATTTGTTTTAAACCATATTCAGAAATTTGATTAAATGTGTCTTTCTTCAATTAATTTGTGCTCCAATCATTTCTAGAAAATTATTCACAGTAATTTTATTAATAATTTATTGTCTTTATGGAAGGCTCTCCGCAGTCTCAACTCTACTCCGCCTATTGAACAAGGCAGTCACCGACTGCTTGAAGCAGTCCAAAAGCAGTCAAGCCGACTGCAAACCGACTGCTTTTGGACTGCTTCAAGCAGTCGGTTTGCAGTCGGCTCGACTGCAAATCGACTGCACTTTTGCAGTCACTTACGACTGCTTGAAGCAGTCCGTCTATTGCCGGCCTAAGACCTATGTGGGCTTCATCCTCAAAAAAAAAAAAAAAATAGCAGCGATTCTAATTAGTTACTCCAATTCAACAACTCATTAGACATACTTAGACTGATCAAAGAAATTGAACTGGGGAGGGGAGTCTATAAGAAAGTGTATTGGAAAACAAGTTGTCTAATAAACCTCACAGAAAAATGGTGAACATTTTCGTCAATTTTCTAACCAATGGCAGTTATTCTAATTAGTAAAAAGGCTATATTCCAAATAAATGTTCAGTAATAGAAATAAGAGTATGACTTTTATTCATGCGAATACCTTCAATAGTTGAGTTCATAGAATCCTTACCGGTTACCGGTCAATGATACCGGTAGTGTCTAATTGGTCTATTCATTTTTTTTAAATGTTTATGAATTTGAATAGATCAATCAGACGCCATTGGTAACATTTACCAGTTACCGGTGAAGCTCTCAGGAACTCAACCAATGCTTCGTCCGCCGTTTGACCTGGCGCCGTAACCTAATAAACAATAGAGAAAATTGGTTATTTACCTATTTTCTAATAATTATTAGGTAATTCTAATTAGTCAAGAGATTATTTTCTAGTAGAATTTGAATAATGATAATCATAATTGTATAGGAGTATGGTTTTTATTTGTGGGGAGACATCCCCAAGGTTACCTGAACCTCACCGTTCGAGCCATTTTCTGAAATACATAATGGACCTACAATTTTTGTGGGTTCCGAACTACCAAAGTGATAAATAATAACAAAATAAATGATAATAGAGCAGATAACGGGAAATACATCTAAGTTGAGTGTTCTATAAGTTTGATAGATGACAGATTAGTTTTTGTAAAATAAAGACGTTCAGTCCATTGAAAACGTGATAATGAGATGGATTATAGACATTGCAGGATGTAAGAATTCGATAGGTGAATGAATCACACAAAATACATGGAAAAAGATTTAACAGACAAATAAATAGACTGAAAGCAAATAAGTTGAACAATGAAGAAAGAAAGGAAATCAAAAGAAGTGGTAGAGAAAACTTTATAGTCTTAACTCCGCTTATTATGATTTTTTTTTCATTTTTTTAAAGATAAATAAAGTGAAAGGACGATTAAAAAATGAGAAATATAAAATAATCATTGGTTGAAAAGGCAGTCTCAAATAAGAAAATATCCTTACTGTAGAATATTTCAAAAATCAATTTTCAACTTTTAGTAAGTTGGAACCAATTCCTATGCTTACTGTAGAGAATAAAATAAATTTTCTATAATTTTAATTGTCCTCATAAGGCAGCCTCAAATAAGGAAAAAATCATACATTATCGTCTTTCGGTAAATTGGAGCCAATCCTATGTGTTCTGTGGATAACATGGCTCAAACGGCGAGGTAGAAGTACCTGTAATGGTAGTTCATTTGCATTGGGTCTCTCCATCACCAATAAAAGCCACACGCTTATTATCATTTTCATCAGTGGTAAATTCAATGCTCCTACTTTATAATTATATTAATTCATCTAAATTACATCATCTATTATTCTATCTATTAGTCTCATACATTTCCTTACAAAGGTTTTTATCTTGGAATTTTCCAAGACTCTCAAGGGAGCAGTTAGATTTCCTTTTAGATATTTTCTGATAATAATTTTTTATAGGATTCTTTACTTGATTAATAGGAAAGTATTATCATTTGTGGGGAGTTGAATGCTTCTATTTTTTATATCAAACCATGTATAAGAAGTTGATTTCACTTCCATATCGGGGTTTTCATCTCAAAGTATTTTCCCAGTCTCTCAAGTAAGCATTTAGATTTTCTTCGAGATATCCTTTGATAATTGTTTTCATAGGATAAGTTGATTGATTAATAGGAGAGTGGACTACCCCCAAATGACGTGGCTACATCTAGGGAGTTGATTAGTAGTTAGTTTAATATTCATGTGAGCTGGACCGTTCCATAATAAAGATAATGATGACCATTTAATAAACATAAATCACTGCAGTAAATATATCCAGGGTTGAGTTATGTTGGGGGTGTTGTCGGTAAGGGTGAACGGTTGGAGTTGGGGTGACGGCGGCCCCCCCCCCATCCTCACCACCATCAGGAGCCACATTCCCGCCAAAATAGACCGGCGGGAAAGTTTGCGCGCGAAACCATGCACAGTAAATCTTTTGGCGTCCAAAATAGGAGGACGCGACGCTGGTTTGGGAGGAGTCGCAGTGACACACACTCCATCCATTCTATTTCTTCTGTTTATTAGCAGCACAAATAGCATCAATGTTCAGCTTTCATTCTACTCAACTGGGGTTGTGCTGCAAACCAATTCCAATTTACATTACAATTACATTTTCTTCAAGAACAAACTTTGATGCTTGATTAAAAATATTGGAGTATCACTTATAACAACAGGGGTCGCATTATACGATTATAACAATACAACACCATAAGACAGTACAAACTTCGATGCTTGATTAAAAATATTGGAGTATCACTTATAACAACAGGAGTCGCATTATACGATTATAACAATACAACACCAAGAGACAGTATAATTAAAAAAATACAATTGAGAATTTTTATAGAGTAATATATTATTATCTGTTTCCACCATAGAGTAAATCAGCAAATAATTAGGATAGGTTATAGTCAGGTTAGGTTATAGTTAAGGTTAAGTTAGTTACATATTTATAATAAGGCTATAAACATCTTAATTTTAGATTTATCAGAATAATACCATGACTGGAAAGCTTTTCAGCCGTCAGCGTAGTATCATTGGCAATAACTACTTACTGTAAATGAATAACATAATCTGCTTTTATGAGTTCTATTTTTTTTCAATGTTAAGTAAGCTAAAGATAATATTGTGTAATCTTTAAGAAAATGTTTGCCATACCAATGTTTGATAGTCGTCAAGTGAAAAAGAATCATTTTGTTATTTTTCGAGTGAAGTTTTTTTAGCAAATCTTAATTTTTAGTATGTGTTAACCTCAATGTTTTGGACAATGTAACATATTCAAAATTTGTGAAGAGAGCAGTTTTGGACCTGAGTCTGTTGCTCCTTCACATTCATTATAAATTTGTCACAATAAATGAATACCATAGGTCTGCCTCTTCAGACCTGGCAACGAACAACGTACAAGATTATAACCAATCTTCTTTAGAATCAATAATTTTTCTTATTTTAGAAAATAATTATTCATTGAAGAACAGCTCTGAATTCATAGATATTCAGAATGTTGTTCATTTAAAATGTTGTTTATCGATATGGTACATTAAATTATTGGATAGATCATTCTACACAATAATTGATTTGCTTAAAAATGTAGCGTTGAGAGATTCTAGATTCTTGATGATTACTAAATTGCAGTACATTGAAATTTGACAGAAATTTACAATGTGAGAAGAATTATTTATCTGTGCAGCTTAAATTTTATCCAGGCGTTAAACGCTCAACAGTTAACTCTGACTTCGGAATTCTAAATAAACTAGTAATTAAATCTATTACATTATAGTGTAACTTAAAAAAAGGCTCTTAGCATAAAAGTCTCTACAACGAGAAGATTATTCACGTGATGTTTTATCAGTTACAAAAAATAAATTGAGAAAGAACTTATATAACCCAGGTTGTTTCCTTATTATTTCCTTTATTAAGTTATTTTCTTAAGGAGAATAAAGTATTTTTTCGGAGAATGAAGCCAACATAGGTTTGAGACCTGTGCGTGGGTAATGAATTGGATGATGGTGATTGATGACATTTAGGTGGGTTCCGAACCAACGGGGAAGTGATTTTACAGCAGAGAACAGAGTATTTTTTGCTGGGCAATCAAATCGTTCACCCTTACAAAGAGCGCCCAGGAGTTTCGTAGCTTATCTCTGATTGAACAGATACCTGCTACGGCACTCGGCTATCACTTCCCCGTTGAGCACAAGGTTCTCTTCAAAACCAAATTATGATATCTATAAATATAACTAACTATCTATCTGCTTTGATCAATAAAGTTGAAGTTGCACCAGTTGGACAATAAAAGTGAAAAATTAAAAAAAAATCAATCATTGTTGTCAAACACGCCAGTCATTACAATAATATTGGAGAAGAAATCTTTATTTCAGTGACTTTCTCGGTTCATAAGTCTAGAGAGTAGAGAGCACGAAAAACTTCAGGAGAGAGCTTAGAGCTCTGGTCATGAAGTTCCCTCACTCTTCTCGACAACTTCTCTTCTCTTCATCATTTCTTCCTCTTCCTCTTATTTTCCTCTTCTCTTCTTCTTCTCATCCTCTTCTCTTTCTCTTCTCTTCTCTCTCTTCTTCTCTTCTCTCTCTTCTTCTCTTCGTCTTCTCATCCCCTCCTCTTCCTCTTCTCACCCCCTTCTCTTTCTTTTCTCTTCTTCTCTTCCTCCTCTTTGCCTCTTCTCTTCTCAGACTTCTTTTCTTCGTCTTCTCTTCCCTCACTTCTCTTTTATAGACAAGGAGACAGTTATTGTATTATCCGAAGGCAGGCAGATGGATAAATAAGTTGTTGGTTTCAGTATTAGTTGGCTCACTGAGCACAAGACTGCCATCTTTTAATAGAGAGAGAGAAAAGAGAGAAGGTTCAGTTGGGCCTATCTATCGGTTTGGCTCGAGCAGTATTTTGGATTGAAACGATATCCCGAGGATGGAAGGCGGGATTCTACTCTCTTCTAGTATAGGCAGCGTGCACTATTTCCTTCTTGCCAACAATCCCCCTTAAACATTTTATAACCGTTCCTCCGCATTGTTCAATTTATCTGCCATCCGATCATATAAAGCTCACACAAAGACACCAAAACAATGCCACTATACGTAGAAGGCAAGCAAGATCACATCATATGTGAAAACACCCCGATGCAATGCCCCAATACCGATCGGATAAGGATGTTATTGTTTTCATAACTACCACAGCCCACTGCTCTACTGCAGCGGGTGGCTCATTAATGTGGACCAGTACATTTGAATTAATATATTAATATTTCACTTAGATTTATGGGTTTTATTCATATCAGATACAAAAAAGGCTACATCAATTGTATTACTTCCCGAAAGTCTCTGACCAGTGATGACATTTTTCTCTTTTTTTTCGGAGGATGAAGAAGCCCACATAGGTCTGGGACCTGTGCGTGGGTAATGAATTGGTTGATGGTGAATGATGAGTTGGACCTTCAGTTTTAGTAGGGTTCCAAACCACCGGGTAGTGATTTTACAGCAGAGAACAGTCTTTTTTGCTGGCCAATCCGATCGGTCACCGTTACAAAGAGCGCCTAAGATTTGGAATCAGAAAGTAGCTCAGAGGTGCACTAGACAGTATACACACTCACATGTGCCGCAAGACTCTGTGTAAATGTGCGGGTGGACTGATGAGCGTAGTTTCAGAATTCGGTGGGCTTGGCATAGATACAACTCTGCTAACTCGGTGAGGAAAGTAGGCTAATCGCAACCTCGTTTGCGTAGTGCGCAAACTTTGGGCCAAAACATATTTTTGAGGTTTGATGAGTCATCTACAGTCAAAATCAGTTAATGTATTCATATATATTTCACTCACTACCTAAAATTCGGTGAACTCAGTTTACAGTACATTTTGTATATATGCCCTAATATTGTGTTTATTGTAATTCCTGAAAGTAAAATTTTAAAATCTAAATTTATGTTTCTCAAATTTTATTTTAATTATTACCTCTCACGTGGTCTACATTGCATTTCTAATGTTGGATTCATTTATTTTATCACAGGTACAAGGAAAGATCAGTTTGGATTAATCTAATAATTGAAATTTTCATATTTTCTAATGAAGGAATAAACCAAAAACTTTTTATTAGCATTAAAATTACAAATCGTAAAAAATGTTATTCAACTTTGTTTTCTACTTTATCTGATAAATGTCATTAAAACTAGTCTTGAAGACTAACCATTTACTTTTTTCATGCACTTAAATCTAAAATGAAAACTGTTAAACTAACTTCAGTTCATCCATTGATGACCTAAGTAAATCTAAAGAGCACTCTTCACTATAGGCTACACTACACTAATTCAAAAGGATCTGTCCTCTTCATCTTACTGATAACAACAGCTTGTAATCTTGGTGACCAAATAGCTGGGATTGACATGATGCTGAAGTCTCTTATTGAACATAACATAGGATTCATTAGAAAAGCGAATGTAAAAGAAATTCAGTAATAAGAATTTAAGGGATTTATCAGCTTAAAAGACATGAGTTCATAACTTGTCCTCTCTTGATAGCACTTGAAGTTTTAAAGATGATTACAGAATGTTGTTCAGTTGAATACTGTATCAGTATGAAGTTATTTGTTTGTTATTGAGCATGATATTGAATTAAGCGGAATCCAAATTACTCAAAATATATAAGATTGACCTTCCAATCTTGTACGAGGTCAAGGTTATTCTGTTTTTTGACAACTAAAAAAGCGGTGGTATGGGGGTATTGGGAGCAAGCTCCTCACCTGAAGCCAACAAGGAAGGAGTGTGGTTCGAAGACAAGTGAGAGGTACTTGTCTCCAGAGAAAAATGGATAATTGTCTTCGAGGTCAACTTAACTGAAACTCGCTGTACTCCATGGACGAACGGAGGACACCGCGTTCTGGTTAAGAAAGGCAGCTAAAAAATTACCAACATTGAAAGTTCAAATTAAGGTTTTACAAGGGATTGCAGCAATGGAAGACGAATTAATGGAAATTGTACAGACCCTTACTGACCTTTGCCATGGACGAGATCGGAGGGGCTTGATTAATCTCGGTGGTAAAATCTATCGGAAAATCCAAGAATTAATAATTACTTCTAACGACACTGCAGTGTAATGCTAAATGCTGCGCTCTATTGACAGAATTTACAATATTCTACTTATCTTATTGGACAGCCTATAGCTAGGCTGTTATAAATTATATATGTAATATTTATATAGGATTCACATGTGTAACTTGGCTTGATTAATCTCGGCGGTAAAATCTTGCACGTTTTGTTTAGCGTAGCCGAAAACGAGGATTTGGAAAAAGTACAGCACAGCGAGGAGTTAACCAAATTACAGACTGCAAATTTAATTCATATCAAAAAAGATAATAATCGTCGACGCATTTCAGTTCAATAGCATTGAGTAACCAACATCATTGACAGCGGCTGATCAAGAGATAGACTCAAATCTGTGATATGCAGAAACTTAATTTTTGTACTGGAAAAGTGTACAAATAGAGCTGAAATTTGCAAATTAAGGCGTAGCCCACGGGATACGTAGGCTACGGTTAAGAGCGATTCTGAACAGTGACGTCATGACTTTCTATTTTGCTCATTTCAGCAAGTAATGGAGCAACCCAGTTATTTAACTGTTTCAATGAATATATAAATAAATAAATAAACCTTGCTTCTATTAACCTTGATACACGGTAGTCTACAAGGGCCTTGAATTATACTTTATAATACAAGAACCTTTTATTAAAAGGCTTTTGGTCAGGACATTGACTTTTCATAGCTGTTGTAATGCAATCCTCTCCTTTTATTCCGACAATCTCCTATTTACAACTACTCTAATAAAATTCTGTTATTATATTAGATTGTTGTTATAAAGAATATTGTTTTTTGTTCAAAATGCTGAATGAACTAGCACGCAAGCTATGCTTATGCTAGTCATAATAACTATATTTCTATTTGTTGTAAATTATTATTATGATTGATTGTAGTCTATGAAAGTCTTGTCTCACAAAAGTACAGGAAAGTCTTGAAAATTTCTTGCTGCCAAAAAGATGAGAAGTTGTCTGCACTGAAGAAGCTCAAGCCTTTGAATGTCGCTGGAAGATTGGGACGCAACACATCACGCCGCGGATGAGGGGATCAAAAAATCCATTATCCAAGGCTTGTTTCAGGAAATACCAATTTGTCTGAGAGAGGATTTATCATACACGGTAGTTGGGCGATGTGCTCCACCCTCCCCCTTCTCCAATTCACGAGGATTCGGCACCGCTTTATTCCCGTGGCCATTAAGGGGATTCCAAGTTCCCCAGCAAACTACAATAGAATAGTTCAGATCTCGAACTTCTACTCCTTGAGAAGAAATAGATAATAACGGAGAGAGCAAAGAACTAGTCACATCAATGGTTTAGTTCTGAAACTCTCTATTTGGGACGTCAGGTTTCAAAATAATAAACCGGTAGCACGAAGTATCTAAGGAATCAACTAGTTTACATGAAATAATTATCAGAAGTGCTGAAAGACCTATGCACCATTAAATACTTATTTTAAAATGCGTATATGCGAATGGCTTTTATTAATGGGGAGACACTTTCTTACGGGTAGAGCCACCTAGCCGTTTTAAGCAATGTTATTTTCAACTACGGTATCATAATCTAGAATCTGCATTTTGTAATCTACATGAATAAAGTAAATAATCTACTCGAATTCACAAAACTTATAGCAATTCCCTATTTAGTATTTCCCATTTTCTATTTAAGTTAGTTTTTTTTTCTTAATTTAATGACAATTTAAAATTGGAGATATTTTAACACAATTAAGAATAGTAACGGTCACGTTCGCACTGTAAAAAAAGGAAGAAATAGTTCGGGTGAGCGACCTTCATGTGGTTAAAATTTTTATTTGTATTCATACAAAATAAATTCAATACAAATAATTGTACGAAATTATTTCCGTACAACGCACATCATTGAGGTTATGAATAGCTTACCCGGTAGTAATCAGCTGACAAGCTTCAGTGTTGCCAACCGATAAATAATTGATAGTATTATATTTTGGTGTCTTGTATGATGTAGGATCTGGCCAAGTACTTTTGTACAATAATTTAAAAGAAATCTTGTTTAAAATAATGATAAAAAAGTTCTTTTTTGTTAAAACATAAATAATTGTGAACATTTGAAAAATATAATAATTTTGAATGGTTGGCAACACTGGCAAGCGTAGAATAAAGCTATGACGTCAACAACTGTAAAGTACTATTACTGCTTGCTCCTCAGTAAACAGCTGTTTTATGATTAGTTTTATTGCGGGGTTCACTTTGGAGGACCGCGGGGGGAACAATAGAGAATTGAAACTATGTAAAATGCAATTTTGTACGACTTACGACTTAAAAGATGCGATTCACGAACATAGCTGCTCTCGAGTCCGCTCTCTTGCAGCAACTAACCAGTTAAGTGGAGGTGGTACTGCCTCCAACGTTGATGAGAGGTTCAGATTCAGATTCAGATAGCTTTATTCGAGTAAAAGTACAATTCATATGACTTCTGACACCTTACAATGAATGACATCACCTAAATTCATGGAAGATAGATAAAAAAAGATACAAGACGATACGTTACTATTACACTGTTTTGTAAGTTAGATTACTGACATCAATAAGAATATTTGCATAATAAATTAATTGTAATATCAAGGTGATGCATTTACACAAAAGGGTGGAGTTAGGGCAAAATAGCCCTATCTTACACTCAACCTACCTAGAGGAGGAGCGGGGTAGGGAAGGAAAGAGCAGGATTGCACAAACCAACGAGCGATAACTCACAATCTCTACCAATTAGTTTTCAGCAGGTAAACTAATTCGTTATGAGCAGTGGTAAGAAAAAATATTTTTAGACAGACATAGATTTTGTATTATTCAACAAATTTTGATAACTAGTTAAGATACTTCTCTAAATTATTCTGAGTGGTAAATAGCCCCTTTGTTTATAGCGTTAATGCTATTGTAGGCTCCATACTTATCAAGGAAAGATTGAACTATACAAGGTTTGTCACCACAGTTATTTGTGACCATACTGGAAGTGAATATGGGACATGTGACCACTCTTATTCCTGTCAGTATCTCAGATAATAGAGTGTAGGTGACGTGCTTCACAATGTCTTCTTCAGATTCGCGCGCGGTGAGGGGCAAAGTGAAAAGGAGTAAGAGCTGTGGCTGTGGCTGAGGGTGGTTGCCATTAGGATTCTGGTGGTCAAGTCCGGTAACTAGCTGGTGCGATGTGATTACCAGTCACCTATACACTCACACACGCGCACACATGCAATCGATTTTCCACGTCCTAGATGCTGCTGAAGAACTGACGACCAGCGAACGCAGCCTGCATAGCAGAGAACCTGGAATCATTTTCTGTGACTACACCCAATTACTGCGTACAACGTGCCCCTTCCGTGTCTTGCTTGAGTCGAATTGTACTGCAAGATTCTTAAAGAGGAATTCTATCATATTTTAAATAAAGTCTAGATTTGCATCAAACAGTTATTTATTTTAATCTGCAGTTTTTTTTTCAATCTGCTTCCAGAGAATATTAAGAGATGCAGGCAAAAGACACTATTTTGCAATCTTTGTAGTGTTAAAGGTGATATTGTTTTTTTTTTTTTTTTTTGTAGATTAAGTCTTGGAGACTCCAGTTAAGGAGTATAAGACAAGTCAGATTAACAATTATTCTATCTTATACACTAGTTACCATAATTACTATATCAATTAGTTGGGGTGAGGCTTAATTTTGATGGGAAAGGAACTCTTGTACGCTATAAAAAGCTTTATCGACTAATCGACCAAATATTTTTTCAATTGTTTTTAAAATATTTCTATATTTTCAAGACTCTTTAAAAACTGCAGTAGCTTTTTGTAGAGTTTCCTACCAATATAACTAGGTTTTTGTTTGAATAAGCTACTATTGTGACTCACCAAGTGATAATCTCCTCGGTAACTTGTATACCGTAATCTATTATACCGTAATCGTGAAGATTTTGCTTAATATCACTCTTTTTTACATATAAAGTAGCTTCTTACACATATAAGCAGGGTACAGTTAGGAGACCAAGTCTCTTAAACAACGGCCTACACGAATCTAATCTATTTACTCTTTCCATACACCTAACCTCTTTCTTTTGGATCTTAAACACCCTATAAAGGTTTTGGTTTGAAGAATTACCCCATAATAAGAGCTCTGACAGTAAGAGTCCACAGATATGTGGTGGTGAATTATCATTTATTAGTTTAAGCTCTGATAAAATAAGTGATTAAAATAACTGTTTGATTGATGCAAATTCTGACCTTATTTTGAATATGATAGAATTCCTCTTTAAGAATCTTGCAGTACAATTCAGCCCTGTCAGCCCTGTCATGGGCTCTGACAGTAAGAGCCCATGGTAAGCTGTAAAAAGTAGCTTTTTGTGATTTGAATCAACAGGATCCAGTATTTGAAGCAATAAAGAGTTGCCAACGTTTATTCGGCGTCTACCGCAGTCGACTGCACCTAGAATGCACTTATTTTATTTAGGCCACCTCTTGCTTGAGACGAATTGTGCTGCAAGATTCTTAAAGAGGAATTCTATCATATTCAAAATAAGGTCAGAACAAACAAACAGTTAATCAATAAAATCAGTTCAAACAGTTGCATCAATTAAACAGTTATTTTAATCACTTATTTTATCAGAGCTTATACTAATAAACAATAGTTCACCACCACATATCTGTTTGTTTACACTAAACTCAGTTCACGGTTTAAACCAAGTTAACTATCCAACCAAGTTAGCTGTCTACATGCTAAAAGGAGTTTAAACGCTCATTGGGCATAAACGGTCCTTGGGCTATGAAATAATAGACTATTTTATTATGATTGAATTAATATATTTTTTGCTATTTTTCCTGGTTTATTTTTAATGTTTTGTTGCTCAGTGTTGCCTTCTACCTGGTGGTTCTTTCATGCTTGCCTTGATGCTGTTTAGTTTCTTGTTGCTTGTTTTTGTTGTTGATTGTGCCTGTGCATGCTGTCGCCCTTTTTTGTTATTGTTTTTATTATTTGTACTTCACTGTTTTAAATAATATTGTATGATTGCCTATTCTCCTGTTTTTTTCATTGTTTTTGTACATAATAATGGTGTTATCCGAACTTGACGATATTCAATTGTATGGTTTCTGGCTGTATTGTGTTGAATGAATAAATAAATTATTATTATTATTATTATTATTATTATTATTATTATAATTATTGTTATTATTATTATAATTATTGTTATTGTTATTAATAATAATATTATTATTACTTTTTTGTAGTAATAAATTTGTAAAAAGAATTTTCAAAATTATTTTTTGGTAAAATTAAAAAAAAAGATAAATTAAACTGAAAAGGTTGCTTAAAAATGTTTTAGTTTTCGGTTGGAATGAAATAAATAAATATACAAACTACAATAACGGTGTATTGATTTTATAGAGATGAGCTCTCTAGTACTCCACTTTGAGGACTTAATTTATGGAATATCTTTACTCTTTGGGCAATTGCGCTCAGGCAAGGTACGAGTAGGTTCGGTAAGGAAGGCGTTGACGACGCTCCGGTATTCAAAGTGATTGGTGTGAGACGTGCTTAGAACAAAAGGAATAAGAATAAGGCGGCCGCTGCTGGGCCGTTCCATAAATGTCAGGTCCAGGAGTTTGAAGCGATAAAAGAACTGCGGAAAGATGTGCTAAGGGCCGTTGGTGGGGAGGGGGTTTGTTGGTTTTTTGGCTTTGAGGTGTAATGCGAGGGTGGCAGTGGCTCCCGGTCAATGATGGTCATTCAACGGCCGAGAAAAAGGGAGCCCGGAACGAGGGCGTTAAAAAACTAAGGGTTCGTTTGCTTGATAGTGTTACGGCCAGGGGAGACCCCCAGCAGGGCTATATATATTGTAATCCCGCAACTAACGTTAACACTAGAGCGCACACGCACGCACACTCACCGCCGACAGCCCGCACGTCTTGGCTCGCTCACGCTCAACATACAAATGCGAGCTTGTTAACCACACCGTCCGTGTTATCCGTCTTCTGACAGATGATCTCTTTATCGCTCACTCTCCTTTTTCTTTTCCTTCTTCAATCACTTCTCCTGCCACTCGTCTCTTTCTGGCATCTGCAATCTATTAGGACAATTTGCGCAAAGTGTGTCGTCCTAAATCGTACAAGAATCCCCGATAACTTTATAACTTTGTGTTTGGATTATTATTAGTGGTTTAATCCAAATCTAATTTATTTAGATTCTTCTTAGTGTATGTATACACTAATGAAAACACGTAATGTATACACTAAAATGTTTTATCGAAATCGGTTCAATATTGTTCGAATAATTGATGTACAAACGTTAAAAGAAACATGCCGAATTGAGAACTTCCTCCTGTTTGGGAGTCGGTTACAAATGATCATCCTGGTCTTCTGTAAACACAAGGATATTTAAACATTTCCAATAAATACCTACTTTTAGTCTATTGGTGATCACTAGAAATGTTTTTATCTAATAAACCTGGTATGCCTTAAACAATGGTTAGAATGCCTATATACAATGGTTATGACTTAATATCCTGAAGGTCAGCCGTTCAAGTTACTTTTATTTGTCTAATTAAATATATTATTATCTTTTCTCTTTCCTTTGCATTCACATGTTCTACATTTATTTGTTAAATAACGTCTTCATTAGTTTAATTTCATGTTGAATTTCGTTTAATTATTCCGGAGATTAAAGAAAGGAAAGAAGAAATAACTGAGTAACTGAATTCATTCCATTTATGTCCATTTTGATGACATAACCAATGCAAACATGCATTCATTTTTCTTATCTAGGATAAGTGCATCTATTATAGTTGAATTGGGTGTATCCTTTAATTCAACATGGGAAGATGTTAAGAAAGCGCTCAAGGAACGTTATGCAGGCGCAAGAAAATCAGTCTCTGCAATGGCAATGAGAGTGTTGGAATTGCAACTTGATTTGGGAGAACCAATTGGCAATTTTGCTAAACGTTTAGCACAATTGGTTAAAGAACTCAAGTCGAAAGTTTTAGATTCGTGTATAACTAAGGAAGAAGGTGTATGGAGGAATAAGATCTATGAGGAATTAGCAACAGAAGTTTTGTTAAGGGCGGCTCCAGAGCGAGTGTGTACTAGCGTGAAAATTTCAAAACCTCAATCTTTAGAAGAGACTATTCAGATAATCAAGGATAAAGAGGCTTACTGGAAAGAAGTTAGTCATAGACACTCAGAATGGAAAGTAATTGAGAAAAGAAAAATATATTCACCTACTCGAAGACCTTCTCCTACTTACGAAAGTAAACCAAATCAGAAATCGAGAACAACTGTAAAGGGACCGGATACAATGAGGAATGAAAAAAGGAAGGTAAGTGAAAGAAAATTTAGTCAGAATGAGTGTTGGGAGTGTAGAGAAGAGGGGCACTTTGCCAGAGAATGCCCATACATTCATAGGAGTGAATTTGTTCAAAAAAAGAATTTTGGAAACTTTGGAGAAAGAAGAGAAGTCAATGCTATTAGGAGAAAAGAATATCAAAGAAGAGATTTGAAAAATAAATCTGACAAAGAGAGCTCAACTTACTCCTTGGATAGTGAAAATAGTAGATATAAAAGTCAATTTGAACAAATAATAAAGAAGATTGGCCTGAATTGAAAAGGGTTGAATGCTTGAATCAGCTAAATCATTGCCAAAAACAGGCAGAAATAAGGATTGATGATTTTCCTTGAGGAATATAGGTAGCAAAAAACAAAACATTACAAGAGGGGTGAGCTAGCTACCTATATTTTATGTGAAAGGATGGGATGTGCGTTGCTTATGTGATACAGGGTCAGACAGTACAGTAATATCAGAAGAAGCTTTAAAAAAATCAACTATAGTTTGAAAATCGAAAGATGTTCCTGTGAAATGTTGACTTTGACAGGAAGAAAAGCTCTAAGAGGAGAAATAGATTTAAATTTGTTTGAATTAATTGGAATAAAGAAAATTATGAGAGTTCATGTAGCAGAGACTATGAACAACAGGTATGATGTGATAATTGGTTGTGATTTGATGGGGGATGTCGAAGCAGCTCCTATAATTTTTAATGGTCAGTGGATCATCAAGTTAGGGAAGAAAATTTTCAAATCAAGAAATTCAATTGCTAAAGAAAATCACTTTTTAATGGGTTCTATCATAAGAGGAAAAAGGAATGAAACGCTCTTATGCAAAGAATAGGAAGAATTAGCATCTCACATGCTGGAAAGACATGGTTTATAAAGAAGGAGAAAGTCTGACAGCAACTGGGAGAGTTCAACACTCAATTCAATTGAAATCCTCAAAACCAATATTTGTAAGATCTAGGAGGTATCCACAAACAATAAAGAAAATTATTAGAGAACATATCAAAAAGATGTTTGAACAGGACATTATTAAAACATTTATTTCACCATTTTGTAATCCATTATGGGTTGTCCCAAAAAAAAACTTCCCCAGGAGAACCACCAAAACACAGGGTAGTTGTGGATTTCAGAGTTTTAAATGATCAAACAGAGTTAGTTAGAGAAATATCCACTTCTACAGCAAGAGGATATGATTGACAGAATGTATGGAGCTAAAGTTTTCAGCAGCTTGGATCTTAAGTCGGGATATCATCAAATAAAACTGAATCCAAGGGACATGGAAAAAACAGCATTTAGTTTTGAGAGGGGTCATTATGAATTTACTAGGATTCCTTTTGGGTAGAAAAATGCAGTACCATCATTTCAAAGGCTAATAGATGAGTTTTGGGAAGACATAAATGAAGAAGCAATACAAATCTACATGGATGATATTATTGTGTTCAGTAAAAATCTTGAGGATCATAAAGTACACCTAACACAATTATTTGGAAGAATAAGGAAGTTTGGCCTCAAGCTGTCAAGAGAAAAAACCAAATTGTGTCAATCTGAAGTTAAATTTATGGGACATGTGATTTCTGCAAGTGGGGTTCGCCCTGACAATCAGAAAATTATCGCAATAAAAGATCTTCCAATTGCAAAGAATGTGAAAGAAATCAAAATATTTCTTGGCATGGTTGGTTACTATAGGAAATTTATTCACAAATTTGCACAGATGACAGAACCATTAACAAACTTATTAAAAAAGAGTGTAAAATTTCTGTGATGTTTTCTATGACGAAATACTTAATGAACAATCTAATATTAAAACTGACACTGTATTTTACTTTTAAATAATGTTTCACTCACATTTTTTTGAGATACTTGAGGAATGCATTTCACTTCTGAAAAGAAGCTTCGTCAGCCTGCCGCCAGGGGTCATGCTTTGTTGAGGTTAGGATGAGCGGCCATTATGTAGTTAAAAATTGCGTTTGATTTGAATTGTATTTGGTCATTGAGTACGTTGGTTCTATCTTGTTTATGGTGTTTGAATATTTCATATTGCTCCAGTGTATTTAGTTTGTGGCTTTTTTGGAATGTGTGTAGAATTTCTAAGTCAGTTTGGATGTTATTGTGTGAGTGTCCAGTGTTGATTAAGTGATCTGCAAATGTTGAGTCAGTGTTGGAATGTAGTGCTCTGATGTGTTTTTTGTATCTTGTGTTGAATGACCTGCCCGTTTGTCCTATTTAGTACTTGGGGCATGTGTTGCATTTGAGCTTATATATTCCTGGTTTGTCGAATTTGTGAATTGTGTTGTTTGTTAGGTAAGCTGGTTTTTGTTGGATCTGGTGTTTAAGGTTGTTTGTTGTTCTGAATGCTGTGTTAAATCCAGATTTTTGAAGGATGTAAGCTATTTTGTGTGATTTTTTGTTGAAATATGTGAGTGTAATAAATCTGTTTTGGTTTGCAGGTTTTGGATTTTTATTTTTCATTTTATTCAGGATTTTGTCTACTAGATTGGTGTTGTATCCGTTTTGTTGTGCTAAGTATTTGATTGTATTGATTTCTTCTTGGTGGTCAGCTTGTGATAGTGGAACATTTAGGAGTCTATGGACCATGGAGTTAAAAGCAGCAAGTTTGTGTTGATTTGGATGGTTGGATGAGTTGTGAATGAGTGTGTCTGTGAGAGTTGGTTTTCTTTAGATTTTAAATTTGTGCATGTTATTCAGCTTTTTGATAGTTAGGTCTAAGAAGTTTAAAGTGTAGTCTGTTTCATATTCTGCTGTGAATTGTAAGTTTTTATGGGTTTTGTTCAATTGTGTTAAGAGTTGTTCACACTGTCTTTGGTTTCCATTGTAGAGTACAATAATTTCATCAACGTAGCGGTGCCAGTAAATTATTTTGTTTGAGTGTTTGGTGTTTTTTAGTATTTTAGTATTCTCTATGTGCTGTAAAAATATTTCTGCTAGGATGCTGGAGATTGGGGATCCCATTGGTAGTCCTTCTGGTTGGGTGTAACACTTGTTATTGTGGGTGAAGTAGTTTTGAGATGTGATGATTTTTAATGTCTCTATTAGTTCTTTTGTGTGTTCAGGTGGGTTGTTTTGTGCTTTGAGTATGTTCTCTATTATGGAAATGGTTTCAGTTACAGGAATGTTTGTATACAGGTTTTTATGTCAAATGATGCTAGTGTAGAATTATGTGGGATGTGTGTATTTTTTATTTTGCATTTGCAAGCAGAAAACTTACATCTGCAGAGAGACGTAATAGTACAATTGAAAGAAAATTTCTTGCTGATGTGTGGTGTGTTGAGAATTTTAGACCATATCTTTATGGGAATAAATTTGTACTAAGAACAGATCACATGACACTTTTATGGATGAACAATTAAAGGAAACATCCGCCAGGATAACAAAGTGGAAAGAAAAATTGGCTGTTTACTCATTCAAAATTCAACACATTAGAGGAGTAGATAATGTAGTTGTTGATTGTTTATCTCGGAATATAAACCCTCTACAAGTAAAACAAAATGATTTAGAAATAATGGATAATTGTATTATAAATGATAAACGCAATCAAATAATTCTTGAGAGACAAAACTAATATATATATATATATATATATATATATATATATAGATTCACATGTGAAACTTCTTTTTCAACGTGCCACTATTTCTTACAACATTGGGTCTTGAGTCTTGCTTTCCGTGAGATATGGGCAAAGGAACAATATTGATGTACCGTACCGTAGTAAAGTGGGATGCAGGGCATCAGTGGCGTAGCCAGGATTAGATTTCGGGGGGGGGCTCACTATGGGGGGGGGCAGTGGCTAACCAGGATCAAATTTAGGGGGGGGGGTATAGGAGGGTCCGGATTTTTTTAAAATTTAGTGGTGTGAAAAGCTAATCTAGACAACTTGTTAGGTTCTAAAGTTCAAAAGAAAGTTTTGAAAAATTACTACCCAAGAACCTAGGTGGCCAGGTTTGAAATGATAAAGTTTGATATACCGATATCTGTGACTATTTTGAGTCAAAACACTTGAATTGGAACTAATCATACTTAACTTATGTACTGAATCTCAAAATTAATACTAATTATTATAAGTTTCATATAATTTATGTCATTAGCCTAAAACGCACCCAACCCAAAGTTCATGAAATCGGAATTTTTTTTATCATAGCACACTGATTTTACACGCTTGCATAGAACTTGCATTATTATTTGTGTGTTTTCATTTATAAAATCCCGATTTTATGAACTTTGGGTGCGTTCAGGCTAGTGGGTTATACCACAGAGAAGTAGAGAGAAGTACTTCTCTGTGGTTATACTGAATTTTAACTTCAAAACTAAATTTTCTACAAGATGAGTTTATTCAAAAAGGTGATTTATCAATAATTAACAAAGTTAATCCATTTCAAACTTGAAAAGTACATTTTATTTAATGTAATATATAAATAAATAATTATGGTAGTCACAGTTTTCTAACATGTTTTATTCGATTTCGTAGCTCATTTTAAATCAAAATTATCCATTTGAGCACCTAACAAGTTTCTATATGAGTAACTATTGAGGAAAAATTTGAAAAATGCATTAATCTGACTATAACTGTAGCTATATTCCATTACACAAACAGTGTTTCTGTAATCTGTTCTTTATAATACAACAAAACAGATAGAACCCTTCGGCTTTAATAAGTCCTTATCTATTAGTTATTTGAGAATTTTTTATTTCTGAAATTTCGGGGGGGGGGCCGGGCCCCATGGGCCCCCCCTGGCTACGCCACTGCAGGGCATGACTCTTTCGCATTCACCTTGGTCCGGCAGTATGCATGTTAAACAAATAAGGTCATAGAAATAAAATTAGTTCAATTTAATAGCCAAAACAAAACGAAAGCTTGCATGATAATTATCTCTGTTCAATCCCAGTCCAATCAAGAGATCAGTAGAAGGCGATTTTCAAAGAATGTGGCCAGACAAGCATTAGGATTTTTATGATGGAAATGATTTATGAAGTTAGAGAGGGGAGATCCAGAAGATGGCTTTATTTGTGTAAATTTAGAATGTACATGAATGATAAAAGTATTAATAATATTAGCATCTCTCAGATCCCATAGATCAGTGATGTACAGTTATTTTTGAAAAGTGAACATAATGGTTGAATAGTCTGAATAGAAAAGATTATAAATACAACAAATATATTTTTTGGTACTGTACAACAGAAATAAATGATGTGATTGTTAAAAAAAAAAGAGAGCTTGGATCTGAGAGATGAATTACACAAAGAAGCGAAGTCTTGGCCATTAAGGCCATTAACCTTTTACCTCAACATGTCCTACTAGTTTACATGGTTACATGCTAAACGCGCACAACTGAAATTCCATGGAATTCTGTGCTAAACGCGCACACGTTTTATTGAAGGGTCAAGAAAGGGCCTCGGCTACCTGAACTGCCGCTCATGTAGAAAGGCAAATCGGAAGTAGATTCGGAAGTATTATTAATCACTTTTAGATCATTATAGTGATCAAAGTGATCAATCAAATCATAAGTAATAACAAACTGTATACTTTGAATGGAAATTGTAAAATAATTTTTTTAAACAATATCAAATTTCATATTCTATAATTTCAACGGCAAACAGCAGTGCACAATATCTCTAAAAAGCATCTTTCTTCTATTGTAGTTGATATTAAGTATGGTAGTAACAGTAAGGAAACAAATAATCAACCACCATCACTTTTATATTCTATGATTCCAACGACAAACAGCAGTGCACAGTATTATTAGTGACAATATTTGCTGTATGTGTTGCAATTTGCAATGATTGCTTTACCTATAAAATAGGTACCATACAGCTGAAGCCAATCCATCGTTGTATGCATAGGACAGGACAGTGTCATGTTCCTTGTTCTTATTCCCTTAAAACATCTCTCATGCAATCTGAGCACGTACAAAATGCAGCGACGAATTGAATAGAACTGACCAACCCTCGTATCTCTGCTTCCATGACGAACGCTAGACAGTACGAGAGAAAAAGAAAGAGAAACAGTGAGTAAGGTGAGAGAGAAAGAGTAAGAGAGAGTCATAAGGGTGAACGAGAGGGTAAGTTAGGGTTGTTTATTGGCACAAAAATTATTTCGGAGGGCTTATCCAATCATGTCGAGATGTATTACAACCATGAGAGAGTTTTATGTCGCTTCTCATGAGTGTGGAGGAGAGGCTTGTTGAAGTAGATTCCACGATATAGAGCTGTATTTTTTAATACCACAAACTAAATTTTTTATTTCTATGAACCTTTGTAGCACTCAGTTGAAGGATATACTCTGGACATATTATTAACATAAATTATTAGAATTATTTTTTTAGTAACTGAAAAGGTTTCTCTTTTCTTATTTCTTGTGTATTACATTTCTGGAGGATGAAGCCCACATAGGTCTGAGAACAGTGCGTGGGTTGATGGATAAGCTGGACCTACAGTTTAGGTGGGTTCCGAACCACCGGAAATTGATTTTACAGCAGAGAACAGTGGCAATCTAATCGGTCGCCATTACAACGAGTGCCCAGGAGAACTCAGCTCATCACTATCTCATTGAACAGATACCTTCTGCGGCTCACCGCTATCACTTAATAAATAAATAATTTATTAATGATTAATACATTTCTTGATAGCTACATCTGATTTATTGATAGTTTTCAGCATAGTATTTTGCAATTTCAATTTTTTTGTACTTCCCACTAATACTATCTATCACTTATCACTTGATTACTAACTAGGCCCACTGTACTTACTATCTTATTACTCTGGTTACTTATCACTCTAATATTTTTATCACTTCTTTGGGATGACTCGCATTTTTAAGTTCATTGAGTGCTTATTGCACTTCTGCTATATGCCATATATCGAGATTGAGTTCACGCCGTTAAATTAGGCGGCTCGGAAAAATCTCAGTGTATCTAAATTGTTCACTGTTGACTGCAGTGACAAACTACCTGACTGCTAGCATCAGGCCTGAACACGGTACGACTAGTATTGTCAATCCGTACGTTGTGGTTGGTGATCCTCGCCCATGACAAGGTTCCTTATCTGGCAACACCGCAATGATGTTCTCGCCGCATAATGTGATGGAGTGAGGTATAGATCAAAAGTCATCCATTTTCTCTCTTCGAATTACTAGGTCACAACTGACCGATCAAAGTGGGCCACACTAGTATTAATAACAGTAGGGCAGAGTGGGAGTTCTGGCGCAGTTTAACGGCGGTTAACTAACCATGATTAAATTTTAACGGCCGTTAAATTTAACCTAACTTAATTTAACATAGGAAAACCTAATTTAACGGCCCAGTTGAATTTTAATGGTCGTTAAATTTTAACGGTGATTAAATTTTAACGCTGGTTAAATTTTAAAGGTGATTAACTAACGAGGGTTGAATAAACAGACTGAAAATTTTCATATGAAATTAAATTTATGTAGCTCACCAAGGCGTTCCAATTGCATGTATCAAGCACTCCGATGAATAAAATAAAAAAAAATAAATAAAAAAAATTAATTATCATTAATATTATCATGTAGTAGGGGAGGGTGCCGATTCCGTCACA
This sequence comes from Conomelus anceps, assembly GCA_948455865.1. Lineage (NCBI taxonomy): Eukaryota > Metazoa > Arthropoda > Insecta > Hemiptera > Delphacidae > Conomelus > Conomelus anceps. The sequence goes on from OX418218.1 coordinate 11,579,519, forward strand.
GTTTTTCTTTAACCTGAAATTTAAGGTTAACCTAAGTCAACCCATCCAAACCTAACCTAACCTAACATAGGTATAGCAATACCTTGCGGTATAGTCAAAGTCGAATCAACGCAGTCTATCCGATCCCCAAAATTCCCATTTTCACGTGGGTTCCGAACCACGAAAAAATTTGAACTTTTTAACCCGTGAAGGGAATTTCAATTTGAAGACGCCATCTTGTTCAGCCTTCCAAGGCATCCCAAATTCATGTATCAAATACATTTTTCCGATCACGATTAATTGGAAAATAATAATAAAATTTAACCTTAAATTTAAGGTTAAGGTTCAGTTTTTCTTTAACCATAAATGTAAGGTTAACCTAACCTAACCTGAAATAGTCAAAGTCAAATCAACACAGTCTATCCGATCTCAAAAATTCCCATTTTCACAGGAGTTAAAAATCACGAAAAAATTTTAAGAGCGGTTAAATTTTAACGGTGGTTTTAACACTGGTTTTAACCCTAGTTTTAACGGTAGTTTTAACGGTGGTTATAGTGGAGATTAAACACCAACTGATTAGCCATCTCGTACTATCACTTACCCAGTGGTTCGGAACCCACCTAAACTAAAGTTTATTAGATGGTTCTTGTTCAAATTTCCAAGGTGATTCAATTTCATGTATCAATTGACATCCCATTTTTCCCTTTTCTCTCATTTTTCCCCCTTTCTCTCATTTTTTTTTTCCCTTTTCCCCCAGTTTTTGGGTATAAATAGAGGTGCATAGGCAGAAAATTCTCACTCCTTTGGATCGAAGGAGTTATGTTAGTTCAGGCTGAAAATAGTCAACGAGCTATACTCCCACCAGAGATTTCTGGCTCATCCACGGAGACTAGTCGCTTCCTATTTTCAGATAGGGTCCCAAACACAACCAACCATCAAACAACAGAATCAAGCAATACCACAACAAATTTTGTATATATAAAAATGGATAAAATAATTTCATCCACCTACTCATCACCAATCTGCCAACACAGCATCAACAAAAACTGTCTCTTTTTCGTATGGAACTCATTCAACACAATTGATGTAAAAATATTGTTTGAAAACCTAAAACCTCATATAATTGATATAATACTTGAAAATTCTGAAAAATTCCACCATAATATTAAATGGTATGTGAGTTTAACAGTTAAATTAAAAAAGATTTCTGCTGATAAAGAGTTGTATGTTGAACCAACATTCCATGGACAATCGAGGTCTATAATCTCAGTCCATGAGAATCTTGATAAATTCAACATACAATGGGAGGAGGCAGAGGGAAAAATTATGGAAGGTTTAGATAAATTCATAAAGTTGGGGAGTGGTTGGACTATAGACATATTCAAGCAGTTCAATTTCAACATTGTAAGATACAGACCAATAAGTGGTTCTGGCTCATACATTCCTACTCCAGTTAAAATTATAAATAGGAAAGCTGTTATAAATGTGAGAAATGAAGATGATCTCTGCTTTGTCTGGTCCATCCTCTCCTATTTCAACACCAATAAGGAATATCGAGTATCTGCACTTAGAAATCTACAACATATGATTAATATTGAAAATTTATGCTTCCCATTAAAACTGCAACACATACCTAAATTTGAGAACCAAAACACAACAATAGCTGTTAATGTTATTGCATATGAAGAAGAGAAAGATATGTTCTATCCAGTCTTTGCATCCCAACACAGAAAAAGAGAGCATACAATCACACTGTTGTTGTTATCTAACAAAGAAGAACAAAAACACTACACCCTTGTTAAAAATCTATCCAAACTACTATCACATCTAACAAAAAGTCATGGTAAAGAAGAAATTTGCCCCCACTGTTTTCAAAGATTCACTAATAAAAATGCAAAACAAAACTTAGAAAAACATATTGAATTGTGCTCAACACATGAAACACAATGCATTAAAATTCCTGAACAAAACACTGTTTTAAAGTTCACAAATTTCTCCTACACCCTACCCACCCCCTTCACGATATATGCTGACTTTGAATGTTTAATTAAAGATGAAAAACATATACCATGTGGTTATGGATATGTAATAGTAAATGAAAGTGGATCAATTCATTATGGACCAAGGATAGTTAGAGCATCCAACCTGTCTGAATCATCAAATTTAATAGAAAAGTTTCTGGATGAATTAGATGAACATGGAAATGAATTGAAAAAGCGATTGAAAATACAAGTGCCAATGCATATAACAGTAGAAGAAGAAAACAAATTTAAAATGGTAGATGTGTGTTGCCTGTGTAATAAGAGTCTATTGTTTGATCGTGTGCGACACCACTCGCATTCAACTGGAAAGTTTATTGGAGCTGCTCATCAATCATGTAATCTTAATGCAAAACAGGTGGAGTTCATTCCTGTAATATTCCACAATTTCACCGGTTACGATTCCCACTTCATTGTTCAATCACTCAATAAATATAAAAAGAGAATAAGTTGCTTAGCTAGGACAAGTGAAAAAATAATTTCAATAACACTAAATAACACTTTGAGATTTATCGATTCACTACAATTTCTGAATTCATCTCTTTCGAAATTGACAGAAAATATGTTATCAAATGCTTTCCAACTGATTTCAGCACATTTTCCAAATAATACAAATTTACTCTTGAAAAAACAAATCTACCCATATGAATATATGGATTGTTTTGAGAAATTCGAAGAAACACAATTACCTTCCCGGGAAAACTTCTACAACAAACTAACCGATTCAGATGTAAGTGAGACTGACTATCAAAATGCTATAACCGTTTGGAATGCATTCAACTTGAAAAATCTTGGCCAATTTCACGATCTCTACCTGACCACCGATATACTCTTACTCGCCGATATATTTCAATCTTTCAGATCAACATTCCAGAAAACCTACAGTCTTGATCCATCCCACTTTTATTCGCTACCACACTATTCATGGAATGCAATGTTGAAAATGACTGGTATTGAACTTGAACTTTTGAGTGATCCAGATATGCACCTGTTTGTAGAGTCCGGCATTCGCGGAGGTTTAAGTGTAATCCCCAAACGATATGCAAAAGCCAACAACCAATATTTATCTACATATGATAAAAATTCCAAAACCACATTTATAATCTACTTAGATGCAAATAATTTATATGGTACAAGCATGAGTGAACATATACATGATCGTGATATATGTGTTGTAGATTACGATTATCCTGTTTGAATATAACAATCAAATTACTGTTGTCTCTAATCAATTGTTTAGGAATACTAGAGTACGTTTGACAAATGTAGAAACTATCAATGTTTTTGTGTCTACCCATACTGAAATAGTCTCGAATATTCTGTTGTTTTTCCATACAAATATCATCGAAAATCATAACTGAATTGGGATGTGCATCGTTTGGGTGTGGTATTTCTTCATTATGCTGGTACAGATTGAATCCAACCTCGGCTACTTGACTCATAATTTCCTTGAGAAGTTGATACTTGTCTTGCTGGTGAGATTTGGTGAATACATATAAATGTGAAAACTTGACACCATTCTCGGCAAATAATAAATTAAAAACAGTATTTGTTTTTCCAACATTGGATGGTCCACACACAATACATCTTACACTATTTGGTAGAAGCACACTGTGTCTTATTTGTTGCTTTTTATTCAAATACTTGTCAAAGTTAATTAGTGGCAGTTTTGATTTGTGCTGTTTTAGCTTCATTTTTTTAATGTATTATTATCAATCCATGAATTGTATTTCGAATCAAAACCCAGCCATTTCACATACAATTTATTGCCTTTCTTCTTTAGCACTCTTTCAATAAGATACACATCGGGGTACTTGGTTTTCTTCATTTCGTACTCATAGAATGCACCCTTAATAATTTTATTGTTATCGTCTTTGAGGTGATAGGTGAGGGGAATGCTTGGTAGTACATTGTGTACAGTGAAAATCTCATTAGTATAGTTTGGTAGGTATCCTTTATCAAATATTCGCTTGTAACGAGTGATTCGAACCTTATCACCGATTTTAAACTTTTGCTTTTTAAGTTTGAAGGAACGCAGGGTAGCCTTATCAATATTCATTAGTACATACTTTTCATTTTCAGTATTCACCTCACTCGGTTTCATGCGAGTGGTTCGATGAACGGTGTTATTGTATTTGTCTAACAGTTTTGGGAGTAAATGCAACCATTTATAATTTCCCTGTACAGTGAATTCACGAAACATGTGCTCTTTCAGGGTCCTATTGAAACGTTCACAGATTGCCGCCTTCTTATTACTGAAAGTACTATAGTGATTGATATTGTACATTTTAAAGAGTTTTTGAACAGTAGCATTGTAGAACTCTTTACCGGCGTCAGTTTGAAAATTCTTTATCTTATTCTGTTCAAGTATTGGTTTGAGGGCGTTTGCCACATCATTACCCGATTTACTTTTCAATGGTATTGCAAATGCAAATTTACTAAAACAATTTATTACTGTCAGTATGAATTTGAAATTTCTATTGATGGTACTGTAGTTTGACATATCAACAAGATCGGCCTGGTAAAGATCTGTTACGCCTTTGATTTCTGTACGACGTGTGGGAAAATTGTGTCTAACACTTGCATGTAATTCTTGAGCAAGTCCTTCTCTTGTATTCATTTTTTATACTAGAGTTAGATCTCCGCTATAACCACCATTAAAACCACTGTTAAAACCAACGTTAAAATTTTTGTTATAACCACCGTTAAAATTTAACCACCGTTAAAATTCAATCGCCGTTAAAATTTTTCGTGATTTTTAACTTTCATGAAAATGGGAATTTTCGAGATCGGATAGACTGCGTTGATTCGACTTTGACTTAGCTATTTCAGGTTTGGATAGTTGGGTTAACCTTAAATTTAAGGTTAAATTTTATTATTATTTTTTCCTCAATTAATCGTGATCGGAAAATGGTGTTTGATACATGAATTTGGGATGCCATGAAATGCTGAACAAGATGGCGTCTTCAAATTGAAATTCCCTTCAGGGGTTAAAATAGCAGATTTGGTTCAAATTTTTTCTTGATTTTTAGCTCCCGTGAAAATGGGAATTTTCGAGATCGGAGGTTTGGATAGTTGATTTAGGTTAAACTTAAAATTTGCAACTATACAGCTATACAACTATACCACAAGGTGTTGCTATACATATTTCAGGTTTGGATAGTTGGGTTAACCTTAATTTTAACGTTAAATTTTATTATTATTTTTCCTCAATTAATCGTGATCGGAAAATGGTATTTGATACATGAATTTGGGATGCCTTGGAAGGCTGAACAAGATGGCGTCTTCAAATTGAAATTCCCTTCACGGGTTAAAAAGTTCAAATTTTTTCGTGGTTCGGAACCCACGTGAAAATGGGAATTTTGGGGATCGGATAGACTGCGTTGATTCGACTTTGACTTACCTATGTTAGGTTAGGTTAGGTTTGGATGGGTTGACTTAGGTTAACCTTAAATTTCAGGTTAAAGAAAAACTGTGACGGAATCGGCACCCTCCCCTACTACATGATAATATTAATGATAATTAATTTTTTTTATTTATTTTTTTTTATTTTTTATTTTTTTATTTTATTCATCGGAGTGCTTGATACATGCAATTGGAACGCCTTGGTGAGCTACATAAATTTAATTTCATATGAAAATTTTCAGTCTGTTTATTTAACCCTCGTTAGTTAATCACCTTTAAAATTTAACCAGCGTTAGTTAACCACCGTTAAAATTTAATCACCGTTAAAATTTAACGACCATTAAAATTCAACTGGGCCGTTAAATTAGGTTTTCCTATGTTAAATTAAGTTAGGTTAAATTTAACGGCCGTTAAAATTTAATCATGGTTAGTTAACCGCCGTTAAACTGCGCCAGAACTCCCACTCTGCCCTACTAATAACGTTGATTTGGTAATATTTAGTAAACCGAATCTGCGTAAGTAGGCTAACAAGAACAGAGCATATGATATCTTCAACATGTTATACACAGCGGGGAAAATTAACTGAGAACTTAAGAGGAAAATGAGGCGACTCATTATATTGAGAAAGTTGCTGAGCATTTATCTACCAACGGGTGCAGACTGTGCATATGGGTTTATTGTTGTGTGTGGGGAGGGATTAGATTATTTACTTTATTCATGTAGATTACAAAATGCACACTCTTAGATTCTAGATTATGATAGTTGAAAATATATGAGTTCTGCAATTATTGTTCTATGAATTTTAAAAAGCTAAACTAAAGAATTAATCATCGATATGAGTATGAGATGCAATGTGATAATGATAATATGATTGTGATGTACCTACATGAAACGGCGAAGTTTGAACATATAGGGGAGGGAAACTAGACAAGTATTATTGGTCGACAGCTTTTAGTATAGAATTAATGCAAACGTCTAACTTTGTAATAATATTCTATGAATTTCAATAAATTGGCTTTATTTTGTGTCTGTTGCAATCCCAAAGGGAGTTTCTACGTCCTTGTAACACGAGAACATAGTCAGGAGGGGGGTGAGTTTGGGGGAGTCAAAAATTGGTTTTGTTTCCTTTTTTGCGAGATTCCCCTCCTTTCTACCCCTTCCTCAATGAATTTACAATGTTAGGGGGTCGTCACCCTCATGCCCCCCCCCCCCCCCCCCCCCGGGAACGCCCATGAACATAATACTCTGTTTTACTGATAATATTTAATTCGATAATATTATAATGCGTAGGTCTGGGTAGCAATGATGTGCGACTCAATTCTCATTGACATATTTGTGTTTTTATCATAATGACAGCGCTACTATGTATTTTATTGTAAAGAAGGCCGTTTACAGAATAGTGGAAGACTGCTACAGAAGAGGTCAGGACGACTCAAATGACGCGAGAAATTCTTTTTCGTTTATGCTCAAACATTGAGCAAATAGGAAACAGTGGACGTATATAAATCAAAGCATCGGATATAATTTAAAGGCGTCCCTTCGGGGTGGGGAGGAGCAGAAGGGCTAATTCCAATAATTTCCAGCGAGCCGCGCGCGCCGGCCCGGCCATAACTCACCGATCGGCCTCTGAATGCGTCGAATTTTTTTAGATGTTTTGTGCGATATTGTAGAAACGGGGTCCTTCTTTTCCTTGCAGCCCTAGACAGGATGTGCTTGCGCCCATAAAAAACGAACAAGAATGCGTCACGGCAGTCAATAAGCTCGGACATCCGTTGTCTCCTCACTCCTCCTCCCCTCCTTAATACCTCCCTTAACCTTCCGACCTCCGGACACCGGACTACCGTCTCACCCCCTCCCCCCCACTCAACCCTCCCACGCACAAAACAGCATCTCTTTATCTTTAATGTCAACACACAACTGCACTCAATGGCTTCTCGCTGGGCCGCTGCTGTTTTTTTGGGGAGAAAGTACGCACTTAGTTGAAACGGCGGCGGCTGCCCCACGAAGAGATAAGCGACGCTACTTTGTCCTAATCGTAATCGAAGACAAAGTGTGCCAACTATATCTTCTCTCGTTTGTCCCAAGATGCTTCTGATAAGCTGTCCATACATTCTTATTGGACGCTTAATTTTCAACAATCACTTGATTTTTTAAAGATTTAATGCGCCAATTATTCATTTTTTTTGCTGATGCTTCTTATAAGCTGCTCATTCATTCTTTTTGGTCGTTGAATTTTCAAGAATCAATCAATTAATTTTTAACATAAAAGAGAAACCAATTAATTTTTCCTGATGATGCCCACTGATGAGCCTGAGACTCTGGGCTTAATTTCAACCGGAGCACACTGGAGCGGAGCTCCGGCTATAAAATCGAAAAGAAAAAAAAATATTTTTAACCAGATCTGAACTAGCTGGTGCATTACTAACCATGCTCAAATACGTTTAAAATGCACCAATTCAAGTGTAATTTTCAAACATTTTCCGCGTGAGGACCCCCGGTAAGTCACAGCTCCGGTACTTCTCAATTTAGAAATTAAGCCCTGCTGAGAGCCTGATACTAGTGTGATTAATGAGGTGAATGATCTTAATATCCAAAACTGAACGAGAATCTAACACGTGACCGCAGGAGTATCAGCCAACCAGAGTCTTATCAGAATGTGGAAGGCTAGTTTGTTTTAATGAACTTATTGTAAACAAAGCTGGAGAAATACGTCAAAATAGTAATTATATAAATAGTATTCAGCATTTTAAACAAAATAGTATTTATTTTTAAACAAAAAAGTATTTATTTTTAAACAAAAAAGTATTTATTTTAAACGAAGCTAGAGAAATACTTCAAAATTGTAAGTAGGGGCGCCATTTGGGGAGGTCAGAGGGCCTTGCTTGCCCCAAGATATGGCAAAGAAACAAAAGTGCGTGTATTTATATAAATATTATCAGATTAAACAAAATTTCTTCATTGGAATAACATATTAACTTGAAATTGAAATTTATTTATTTTCTTCATAAAACCATTACAATAACAAAAACACATCATAAATATGAAGAATAGTTCCTCTTATTGCCCATAGCTCTCATCAGAATACATGAAAGGTCAATACAAAATAAATGCACCATGAAACTAAAAAATCTATGCATTTCTTAATTAATTATTGTAATATCCTTGATAGCGTAGTAATGAGGAACATAATTGAATCAAAATTCCAAGCAATTGAGAAGGACTTTTCAACAAATCTGATTGATTTTTGCCGCCTCTCCAAGTTGGGACTGAAATGGCGTTCCTGATTGTAAGTTACATGCATCAAATGAATGCAGGGGGCTAAAAGAGATAAGGAAACAGGCTTCCTCGGAGAGAGTAGAATTGAGGCAATTGTTAGAAAAGGCTAACAATATTGGTTGGAGGATTGATTAATTGTTGGAGTATACGATTTGGATTGTTGAGCCAAGAATCATCTTCTAACTAAAAAATTACAAACAGTAATGAGTAATGATAATATGATTATGATTATGTTATTCTCATAGAAGTACGAGATGAAATTATATCATCAATTGATAATTCGCCGACTTACCTCTAAAAGATTTTTGGGTTCGCCGCTGAAAAATAAATTATGAATTCACGATTGGAGGGTCATAGCTGACCCACTTGTAGATTTTATCATTGGAGAATTTAATTGATTTTTTTGTAATCCGACCCAGAAAAGACTACTTTGGAGTGTTTTGGTTGCATTGCTTCCAGAGCGTGTCTATTGAATTGTTTTCCAATAAATTACAAACCTATATTATCAGCTCTTGTAATTTTCGTTACCGTACTGCCTGTGGCAATGGATTGAAATTCGGGGGGATGTCAGGGTGTGGGGGGGGGGAATGAAGTCCCCCCAGTTGATGGGGAGTCCGGGGGCCCTCCCCCGGAAATTTGTTTTATATTTATCATTTTTATAATGATCTTTTGAGTAATTTTTAATTTGATATTTCAATTAAAACAATTGTTAATTTAAATGAAATATATCTCCGATCCGGAAGTCAGTGACTGACACCACTCGTAAACACTGCATTGCCACATTGCTCACTAAACTGTACAATCATGCTGCGGCAGAGTAAGAGTACCATAATAACATTGTATACTTTTAATGATTCCCGTTACAAACTCTTGTGCTAAATAAAATTAAGGTTTATTTTTGTATTAAATGTTTTAATTTCATTTCATCTGTAAGTTATTAGTATTGTGAAAGATGACAAAAACATTTCGGGAGGGGGGATGTATCCCGATACAAAACTTACAAAACTGGGTACTGCAAAACTTATAAAAGTTTTCACTTGTATATTGCAATAATTGTGATTTGTGGATGTTGATGGAGGTGGGTGGAAGTTGGCGGGAAGATGATATTTAACAAGCTTTCAATAAAAATGTCAATATCATGACTTCTCTTGTTTCTCTTGGTTATTGAATTGATATTATTAGATTTTTCATAAAAGGACAATGATGTTACCATCTTTACCACAAGCAAAACATTCACATGAGAAATTCGATCCGCTTTTTACTGGCGTATATAATGACTTCAATTTTCCAGGAAGCCATTCCACTTAAGTCAGCATTTAATCACAGCATACTGCTCATCATTAGAACGTCTCAAATTGTCTTTGCTATTTCAGCGATTTTCAATAGGAGAGATAGAATTAAAATCCAAAAGTCATGAATGAAATATTATATTGCTATCAACTATCTAGTGACACTGCTTCTCTTCTTCTACTAGTTAAAATTAAAATTTCCGACAAAATAATCTACAAAAATATTATATTTCCAAAAAAGCCACTTTTGGCAGAAATCCCTTAATCCCTCGATCAACCAGGCATAATTTTGATTTATTATTATTATACTTATTATTATTATAATTATTAAATTATTAGTATTATTATTATTTTTATTCTGCTATTGATATTCTCTTTTCAACATCCATAGAGGTGATTAGTTACTCGACGAGGTGGTGTCAAAGCGCTCGTGATATTAAATTACGGGCGCTCGAGACTGCGTTGGTATGGGTGACCAGCAGCTATAACATGACGTGATTTGCTTCATTATCTCTGAAGTTATAATGAACTTCATTAAAAATGGAGACAATAATTAAAATTAACTACTTCAAACTAAAGGCTACAAATAGCTAAATTGTTGGTTGTATTTAAATTTTATAAATTCATCATTTTTGATACTTCAGTAACAGTATTGTGATACCTACCCGGTGTTGGGAACACACATGAAGTTGTAGGTCCACTATCCAGAGCATCATTGTATCAGCATTCACTTGATGACCCATGAAAGTCTCAAACTTGCTGTCTGTGAATGTGTATCAATTTTTTGTGTTTTCTACTAGTATAATTGAACTTGACCATTGTTATTTTTATTATTATCTTTCATTTTGGTTTATATTACTATATATATTCATTGTAATTCATGGAAGTGGTTAAGTGAGAGAGGAGACTTTTTAGTCTAAACTTGGCCACGTCAAGGAAAAATAAATAAACTATTCTATTCTATTCTCATTCGCAAGAAGACAAAAATTCTACTTATATTCTCTATCCTCTATTTTTTCTAAACAAATTGTTCCATTATGAAATGTTTCCCAACATATCAACGTTCTTGGTAACTAAATTAAATTAAATAAATGTTTATTTGGTTGAAATAATTCTAGAAAGTTTCCATCGTTGGGAAATGTGTATTATTACGAGTATACGAGCATTCAAGTATTATATTTCATATTACATTACTACACATTATGTATTATAACGAGCATATTACAAAATTATGGCATTATCAAAATCAACACCGATAAATACGGTTTTTACTCAAGGAATTTTATAGCAATTAGATGTTAGGCTAAGCGGTGGTTAGCTTGCGGAACGGAGAAAAGGTAAAACTGGTGAGATCTTTTCCCATCATTTTCAGAGCTCATCTCTAAAGTATTCAGTACCCAGCTTCAGTGACGGACATTTGCGAAGTAAAATACCCATACTTCAAAAGGAACTGCCTTATATTTCATTAACTTTTTATTGTAAATTTAACGACTTGCAGTCAATTTAAATAGTGAATAAATAAAAACATATTTAGATATTTACAATTAAAATTGGCTGCAAGTCGTTAAATTTACAATAAATTTTTATTGTAACCCTGTTAAAAAAACAATTTATCCACAATTAAACTTGACTGCAATTTAGATTTACAATAAGAAGTTAATATTAACAACTTAGATCGTTATGGAACAAGAAATCCAGGAATATTTTTCAAGTAAAATGTGAACCAACTACCCATTATTTAAAAAGAACTATCAAACAATGAAATTAGTAAACCAAGTGTACTGGACTCAGCATCATCAAATCCAGAAAAAAATCCAATGTATTAAAATGCAAAAAGCATACTGGATTCAAGACTTTACAACTGCCAAATCCGATGTACCGTATCAAAATGCGCATTTTAATCTTGAAAAGTATGATTTATATTGTGGGATTGTGACTGGTGGAAAAGACAGGAACAAAAGATAGGAAGGAGATGCAACTAGACTGACTTGAAACATGAACGACGGTAACAGGGTTACAAGAGTTGAGAGGCTTGAGAAGGGTGAATTTTATTCATATTCTGGAAACAGCAAACGGATGTAGTAGGCTCAGATATATGATGTGATCTTCCCAGTGCCCCTCTCACTCTCACTTGTGGGTCGCTCAAAAGACGGCAAGGAAATTTTCTCCGTTATACGGCCGCAGACAGCCTTACCGGCCACAAAACTGGTCAAATATAATAAATGTGCTCTCATTGCTCCGTGTAACACTTGCATTTAACTGCCACAAGCCTTTGTCCGAGTCCGTTTTTTCGGTATGCGACACTTCCATGCTCATATGACACTCGTATCATTCTCTCACTCCTATAGACTATCTCCTTTCTCACTCTTACCAATAAAGTAATGCATATTATTATAATCACTCTCTCTATCAACAAAGAGGATAGGAAGTGCTATAAAATCGTCTGCTTACTCACATTTCACATACACACACTATCACTCTCTCCCACTCACTCTCTCACACACACACACACTCTCTCTCTCTTACTCTCTCTCTCTATAATTCTCTCTCACTCTCTCTAAAATTATCTCTCTATAATTCTCTCTCACTTTCTCTCTTTATAATTCTCTCTCACTCTCTCTCTCTCTCTTTATAGTTCTCTCTCACTTTCTCTCTGTATAATTCTCTCTCAATCTCTCTATAATTCTCTCTCACTTTTTATCCATATAATTCTCTCACTCTCTCTCTCTCTATTGTTTTCTCTCACTTTCTCTCTCTCTCTCTCTCTCTCTCTCTCTCTCTCATACACACACTTTCTCTCTCTATAATTCTCTCTCACTCTCTCTCTAAAATTCTCTCTCTCTATAATTATCTCTCACTTTCTCTCTCTGTAATTCTCTCTCACTCTCTCTATAATTCCCTCTCCCTCCCTGCTTGTCACTCCTATTCTTTCACTCTTTCTTTCTCAAACTCTCTCACTCTTACGCGCTCACTCTCTCTCTATCTCTTTCCTTCTACATATATAATTCTCTCTCTCTTTCCCCTATTCCCACCCCCATTCTTCCTATTTCTTCAATTCTCACTCTCTCCCACACTCTCTACCTCTCACACCCTCTCTCCATTTCCTCACTTTCTCTGTTTTAAACACCTGATTGAAACTTCCGTTCTCTCACTCTTTCACTCTCTCCTATTCTTCCTCTTTCTTAAATTCTCACTCTCTCGCACCCTCTCTCACACACATTCTCTACCTCTCTCACTCACTCTCTTTCTCTTTCACACACTCTCACTCTATTACTCTCCCTCTCACACACCTTGTTACTCCAATTCTTTCAATATCTCTCTCACTCTCTCACTCTCTCCCATTCTTCACTATCGTTCTCTCTGCCATTCTCTCTTTCTCTTTATTTCTCACTTCTCTCGCTCACTCTCACCCTGTCGCTCTCTCCCAGCCACTATCCTACATGTTTTATTTTCTATTAAGATATTGGATAGGCAACTCTTCCTAGAAAACTAGGGCTAACACACTCTACACTCTACAGCTACAGTATTCCTCTATTCCTCCTATATTGGCTAGCGTCATAAAACTCTCCGAAGGTCAAGTAGCGTTCCTCCTGCATTGTTTTATAATGGGAATGTCTACACTTGATACCAGGCCTCCTCATCTTTCATGGCGACGCAATTCAAGTGAAAAAAGTCGGATTCCATTTAATAATTCGCATTGCATTCTGTCATGAAAGGTTCTTGCCACATTGCTGTAGAATACAGACCGATACGTTTTCTCACAATATTATAATCCCCAGCAAGTTGCAAGAACCTTGGCGAATCTTCACTGTCTTATCTCCTGTATATTTTGTGGGTCAAGCGGACTTGTTTGCCACAACTTTGACCGCAACATTAATTCATTGTTGAATTATTTTTAATTCCACTTAAATTATTGTTATTCATGTTAAATTATTAAGGATAGAGACAGTTATAGTATCTGTATCTACCTATTTTTTACAAATTGATGGTATAGTAACAAATGAATATTTTTTGTTATGGAAAAAATTCTGGCTGTTTTTTATGGGAAAATGTTTTTTTAGCAAAAGTGATACATTTAGCAATTTTTATATTTCTCTGATTACCACTTGGAAAACTAAATGTGGTGAACTTTCCAAAGTCTTTTTTCTGAAGAGAATCCTATTCAGCAGACAAATGGTACGATGATCTAATCCTAATGGAATAATGACAAAAAAAGATCACAATGATAATACATAGTAATTCTTATTCTGATATAATGATAATGATCCAAAATGAAACTGATACACTGATTTTACAGAGCCTGGCCCACATGGACACATAGTAATTATAGTATATAATCTATTATATAATATATAATCATATACATATATTATGATATCATAATCATATCATATAGATATTATATCATAATCATATATTATGAATATATAATCATATATTATAATAATTATAATTATATAATCTATATTATATAATCATAGTAATTATGAAGATACGTGGGATGACTTGTCAAACAGAGAAATGAAAATAACATGATGAATATATTCTACTTGTATTTGTAAACTGGAATTAATGTTTATGATTCTTAAAAACTGACCTCCATCAAGCTTAATAGTAAATTACGGTTGAAAAACAATCTCTTTTTTTCGAAGGATGAAGTCCACATAGGTCTGAGACCTGTGCGTGGGTTACGAATTGAATGATGGTGATTGATGAGTTGAACCTACAGTTTTAGGTGGGTTCCGAACCACCGGGAAGTGATTTTCTAGCAGAGAACAGGTATTTTTTGCTGGCCAATCCAATCGGTCACCCTTACAAAGAGTGCTCAGGAGTTCCGTAGCTTATCTCTGATTGAACACATACCTGCTAAGGCACTCGGCTATTACTTCCCTAATATAATTAATATTAATATATTCATTGAATAATAAGCTAAAAAACTATCTCATAGTTGATTTTTCACTGAAGTTTTACATCGATGAATAACATCAGAATATCTCACTAAGTTTGCAACTCAGAAACTCAGCTTGTGAAATTTATTGATTTTTCAATTGTTGCAATAGACAATTTTCCAAATCGTGAGTGTTACTCCTAATTTCTCCTGTCACATTATAATAATTATCAAGTTAGATAATTGTCGAAAAAGAAAGAGAACAAGAGATAGGTCTGGTTGGTTGGAGAGAGCGGGAAAGGCTTCAAAGAGCAGAACCACGCTGTAAACGTTGTACAGGGGTTTCGGCATTGTCAAAATCGCAGCTAAAGGTGTACTAGTGATGGGGAGGGGTGTGGAGGGGAATGGGGAGGCACATTTCATGACAGCCTTGTTGACGTTCAGTTCCTCAGTTCCACTTCAAATTGGTTTCATTTAGAAACAACAACCGCCTGCCAGTCTGCCTACAGGGAAAGTGAAAACCCTCTGGCTTCAGTTTTCTTCCACTTTTCCCCCGTTTTTCTTCTAGTTTTTCTTTTACTTCCCCCTTAGAGGGGCGCACAGAAAATCCACTCACTAACCTGTTTGCAAACGACACCTCCACTTGTTTCGTTTCTTTGAAAGTTTTTTCAAAGACTGATTCGGATTTAACAGATTTGAAGCGAAAAATATTTCTTAGCTTTTCAGTTTGTAAACAGATTCTATCCATTTATAACAAGCTGCCAATGAGGAAAATAAGTGTCTTGTTGGCTTTTTAAGGATCTCAACACTTGTCCATTTATTAATTATTTAAATTTTTTCTGAGGATGAAGCCCACATAGGTCTGAGACCTGTGCGTGGGTAATTAATTGGATGATAGTGATTGATGAGTTGGACCTACAATTTTAGGTTGTTTCTGAACCACCGGGAATCGATTTTACAGCAAAGAACAGAGTCTTTTTTGCTGGCTAATCCAATCGGTCACCGTTACAAAGATGGCCAAGGAGTTTTGCAGCTTATCTCTGATTGAACAGAGACCTGCTACGGCACTCGGCTATCAATTCGTTCGTCTTCATTACTAATTAGTCTGTTGCTTTTAAAAAATTTGATCTTTATCGATATAGACAAAGCTGGTGAACTACACTAGTAATTTTTTCGATTAAACATATTATTGAACTGCATGAACGTATAACCCATTCAATCACCCTCGATGAGTGAATTGAAATAATGAATCATATTCATTGAGCAGCCCTGTAAACTTTTTTTTCATTTCTGATAGAATCAAGATAAAAAAAATCATGAATGATTGCACAATCATTATAATCGGTAGGAAATTATTCAGCTTTCAAATAAGGAAACGAGAGACTGCTCAAAAGAAGTAATTTTTTTGAGGATGAAGCCCACATAGGTCTCTGAGACCTGTGCGTGGGTAATGAGTTGGATGATGGTGATTGATGAGCTGGACCTACAGTTTTAGGTGGGTTCCGAACCACCAGGAAGTGATTTTACAGCAGAGAACAGTGTCTTTTTTGCTGGCCAACCTAATCGGACACCCTTACAAAGAGTGCCCAGGAGAATGCAGCTTATCTCTATCTGATTGAGCAGATACCTGCTACGGCTCACGGCTGTCACTTCCCTAAAATAAATAGTAGATTGATCACTAGTGATAAGGAGAAGCTGGTGAAAGGTATCTTCCACCAAAAGGCGAAATGACTTTGATGATTAATTTGTTTCAGTTCAAACCTAATAGTTGGTGAAAAGTATCAAAACGAACATCAACAGCGTTTCAAATTTCAGTAACAGTACAATAATAATTATTGTACTGTTACTGGAATGAGGCTGTATACGGAAAAAGGGTCCATAGAACTATGTGCCCTTTTTCCGGAGATTGCTCTATTAGATCGGCCATCTTGTTTTGCATATAACCTGAAAATCTCAAACAAAAATCTTGAAAACTGATGTTGGTACAACTGTTTATAAACAGCTGTGTCAAGGAGGGATTTGGTGGTCTAAAAACTTTAAATGCGATTTTCTCAAAACGTCGTTTTGCTCTATGTGCCCTTTTTCCGTATACCGCCTCCATTGGATTTAAAAAATATTTATATACGTATTTATATACTGTATATTCATAGTTATTTTCTTTTTATAGTATATATTCTTACATATATTCATAGTTCTTTCAAAATGCAAAATTACACAAACGTTGAAAAACAATGTCACAATCAGATTCTCTATAGTACACTTTGCCCACTGATGATTTTTAAATTTGTAAAGGGTGAATTATTTTGCTGAGACAACACAACAATGAAAAAACGCGATCCAGAAAAGTTTTGTTTTTCCATGATATTATATTCATATTACTCTACACCCTTCTAAATTCAAACCCTCCAATCTTCAATTAGCCTACTGGTGGTTCCGGTGGTTATCAGTGGTTCGGAACACACCTAAAACATTAGGTCCAACAAATCAATGACTGGATGATGGTCATTGATTTGTTGGACCGATCACCATCATCCAATTCATTACCCAAGCACAGATCTCAGACCTATTTGGGTTTCATCCACCGAAAAAAGCCTACAAACCCAAAAATGTACTTTTAACCTTCTTCTTTTACTGGAAAGAAATAAGACAATCAAGGAATAAACAGAATTACGTTGAAAAAAGCCTAGAATGAACTACTGTATTAACCTTCTTTTTACTGGAAAGAAATAAGACAATCAATGAATAAACAGTATAGCTTTTATTTATTTTTTATTTTATTTATTTTAAAAATAATCTGTGCTGTTCATGGAACTCTCCCCCACACGCAGACTTGTGGAGGAATTCCTTGTATGGTATTCTGTGTAAAATTATGTAATTTATCATGGTTTTTTAAAATAAAAATTATTTGAATTTGAATTTGAAAAAGCTTAGAAAAAAGCCTAAAAACCGAAAAATGCACTCTTAACCTTTTTTATTTGAAAGAAATAAGGCAATCGATAAATAAACAGAATTACGTTGAAAAAAGCCTAAAAATCAAAAATGAATTATTAACCTTCTTTTTTACTGGAAAGATATAAGACAATCAAAGGATAAAGAGAATAGCTTAGAAAAAAACCTAAAAACCCAAAAATGGGAAGGGAAGCTACAGAAAATATACTTTACTCCATCTATCGTTAATTAAAGACCAAATTTTTTTTTTACCCAGAAGTGCTAAATTGCGTTGGGGGATATGTTTGGAGACCTGCGGTTTTTATTTTTTCTTCCTTTGAGCCACGTTCATAGTACAGACAAATACCGGTGTAATATAAATTCATTCATGTTTTTTTTATCTCGAGCTTCATTTTGTTCCATATATCATATTTTTTATGCTACACTTATCATTAATTAATATTATATTAATTATATTTATATATATATATATGATTGAATGGGTGAGATCAAAAAGGAAAAGATTCCAATTTTTGGTCAAATTGAACTGAGATAGCAATTTTGTAGCAAATTCAAAGCTGCATCCATTGGTGAAAAGAAGGAAAAGATTCCACCAACTTACACAGTGCTGTTAAATGTTGAAATTCTGAGTGAGATTTAAAAGAAAACATTCCTGGAATCTTTTCCTTCTCAATCTCAACTGATTAACTGGTTTGCTGTAGTACCGCAAGGAGCGCTATTGCAGTGTTTGGCTGTATTGTTTATGTTTATATGATAGCAAAGTTATAGGTTATACCGGTATTATTACGCATTTAACGGTGTAAAGAAGTTTTTATTTTTGTAACTAAATACATATCCAAATAAATAAAGAAATAATAGATTGGAAAAATTGGCGGCCTGTTTATTTAAAAAAAAACGTCTACAAGTTTGACTCAAGGGACTAGAGAAAAATTTCAAATAAGCAAATATAGACATTTAACTTTCAATATTGACAGACTAGGATATGTTGAAGCTAGAGATTTTATTGATGGCATTGGTGAAAATATCTTTAAACTGTTTAAAGGAGGAAATTTAAATCTTGCATATAATGGAAGAGTTCCTATCAAAAAGAAAAGTTAAATGATGTTGCTTAAGTTGTTCGTTACATACCTGAACAGTACAAACCATTTTATGACACACTTTTAACTTGGCCAACAAGAGGTGATGTGGATAATGGTGACAGCGAATAGATCCAAGAACATTTTGGGTATATCACCATTACACTATTTTATTGCTAATTCAGTTTTATAATTTCTATTATTTTGCTACGATGCCAATATTCAAGTTTTATTCATTCATCAACTCATGCTGTATTTGAATCTGTATTATTTTTGTCTTCTTATTGTGTACTATTAAGGTTTCAGGTAGAAAATGTACAACAACTATATAATATGAAACATAGTACTGTAGATGTTATACTGTGTGTTTAATATAAAAAATGTTTAATGAATATTGGTGATTTTAAAATCAATGAATAATATTGATGTCTAAAATAGTTTCTCAATTTAGATAGTATTTTCTATATGATTCCATTCATTTGCAGCAGATGAAACCCACTGAGATAAAAAAGGAAAAGATTCCTTTTAATTTAAGCTTAGTTTATTGATTATACAGTAAAGCTACTTAGTAATATATATGCTATTATGGTGACTAATATTCTGTCAAATAATTATGTAATTGTAAGTTTTTCAAACTGATCAATAGTTTAGTGGTAAAACAGCTTTTTTTTCAGTTTGCCAAAAAGTACTTTGAGTGGAATGTTTTCCTTTTTGATCTCACCCATTCGATTGTAGTCTTATCATTACCAACCAGATTCACTCTTACACACAGGCTTTAGCCTATGTAAGGGTTTTTTTCTCAATATATTTTTTTTAACGTTATTCTACTCATGTAGTTGTCATTTATACTTTTTGTTCTGTTATGTAAAACACTATGTAATGAAATGAGAATAAAATTGAAATTGAAATTGAATTGGAACTTTCAACCTTTTTTTACTCGAAAGAAATAAGGCAATCAATGAATAAACAGTATAGCGTCGGTGCTAGGTGCTTTATTGAAGCGGTAGAAATTTGGTAGGGTCAATGTGATACGACACCATTTATATGTGAAGTCGCGCAGGCCAAAGTAATGCAATTACAAAGTAGTAACGGCATTAGATCGATTATGTGAGATGACTGTGGCAGCCTTTGGCTTTGGCTTTGGCAGTGACCCCTCAACGTGGTTTTGGCTTTAGCCACCGACCCGTTACCTAATGCAGCAACCGCGCTTAACACTGATAAGGCTTCGATAAAATCCACCCCTCCACCCACTCCTCCTGCATCCTAATCCTTTTAAAGAGCTGCGTGTGAAAACATTTACATTAAATATTACCAGCAGCTTCAAATTGAATTACACCTATCAAATTGAAAGCAAACATAATAGCATTCACCTCGGAAAATACTTTCGTTTTCAGCACCGAGGGGCTATTTATCAAGGTCGGTCGATTAAGAACGAGAAATGGTTGATTTGGTAGCCTATTGAGCAAAAATGACTTTTCTACTTTCATGATCTTTTTGGAAAATAGTAAGTGATAAATAATCTTCTAAATCTAAAATAATCTAAAACCCTATATAAAAGTTACGTAGAAAAAATTCAGAAAAGTTTTCTTATAGCCTGTTGTCTCTTAAAGTCCTGTGATCTCATTGGAAAATAGTGATTATAAATCTTTTGAACAACAATTGAATTGAAATGAGAATTTTTCAATGTTTTTTTTTATACACCTATGATAAATAAATAAATATTTTATTTCCATTTAAAACTAAATCTAAACAAATACATATACATATAAGACTACATGACTAAAACTACCAAAGATTACATTTTTTATAAACATTTTTTTGCGTGGAAATTAACCTACTCTACTATGGCATGCCATGTTCTAGAGCAGGTTTGCAATTTAAATTTTTCAGGATTCAGTGTTTTAATATCAGGTTAGTGAGCTCACATATTGTTTGAAATTATGGTTTCTATGGTTTGTCTTCCTATGTTTATTATCCAGTGATGTACATTGATTTTGAATTTCTTGCTGTGTGGTATTTCCTGTATGTCTCTTGGAAGCAGATTGTAAAGTTTTGGTGCTAAGTGATTGAAGTGTCTCTGGTATTTGGCCTTCTTAGCCAAATTTGCAATAAGAAGGTGCCTATTTCTTGTGTTGTGACTGTGGTTCCTGTGTTGAAAATGTGCTGTGTTTTTGTGTATTCTGCAGATTATTTCTTTAGAATATATCTGTCGTGCATCCATCACACCGAATTCGCTGAAAAGTTGATCTGATGGATAACGCAGTGGTTTTTTTAATTATGATCCATTATTAGTTTCTGCACTTTTATAAGCGGGTCAATGTGTGCATAACTTGTTCCACCCCATCCTACTATCCCATATGTCAGCAAGGACTGCACTACAGAATAGTAAATTATCTTCAAACACCTCAAATCAACCAATGACCTCAGCATTCGGAACTTGTAGATGAGTTTTCTCAGTCTCTTGCATAGATCATTTATGTGATGGTCCCAGCGCAGAAAAGAATCCAATGTAACTCCAAGGTATTTTTGCACCTGCTTTTTGTGTATTGTGTAAGAAGTGTGATTTGATATGTCAGGAACTGTCAGATGATTCACCACTGGTTGACCCTGCTGCGTAGCCGAGAAGCACAAAAAATGGGTTTTTTGAATAAAAGAAAAACGATTTCCTGGCCGTTCCATTCTCATTATTTTAAATTTTAAACACTCATTTTATTTACTTTTCACAACCAACTGCATTCAAATTTAAATGAGAATCTTTCATTCTTTCAATATAGAATAATAAACAATTTCGTTGCCGTTTCATACTCATTTCAAAATGTAAAACATTCGTTTTATTTATTGTTTAATGATGCCCTTCATTTAAGGTAATGATGGTATCCTGAATAAATAATATTTATTATTATTAAACACCTCCCCCCCCTGAATAATCGCCCCTACTAACGAAATGGATAATAATTATGAGCTTCATGACTAGCCCAATATAGGAGTTTTGTGATTTCAGACCAGCATTCATATACAATCAGTGAAGCAATAATAACATGCTGGAGCATGAATCGAACCCGTGACCGTCCAAGTGGCAGAAAGGCGTTTCAACCACTACACTACAACGATTGCCACTTAATAATAGTAAGCTACCAAGTTAATCATTATAATTATTAAAACTGTGTTAACTATGTGTTTGATCAATTCTCAAATTTTACTGAGTTTTGCAATAGAAAAATACTTTAATACTATTCCAAATGAACTTGTCTGACTGAATTAGATTGCTCGTGATAGGGGAAGAAGTGTTCAGGTGGTATGATGAAAAATATAAAAATAATTTCAGGTGGTATGATGAAAAATATAAAAATAATTTCAGGTGGTATGATGAAAAATATAAAAATAATTTCAGGTGGTATGATGGAAAATATAAAAATAATTTCAGGTGGTATAATGAAAAATATAAAAATAATTTCAGGTGGTATAATGAAAAATATAAAAATAATTTCAGGTGGTATGATGAAAAATATAAAAATAATTTCAGGTGGTATAATGAAAAATATAAAAATAATTTCAGGTGGTATGATGAAAAATATAAAAATAATTTCAGGTGGTATGATGAAAAATATAAAAATAATTTCAGGTGGTATGATGAAAAATATAAAAATAATTTCAGGTGGTATGATGAAAAATATAAAAATAATTTCAGGTGGTATAATGAAAAATATAAAAATAATTTCAGGTGGTATGATGAAAAATATAAAAATAATTTCAGGTGGTATGATGAAAAATATAAAAATAATTTCAGGTGGTATGATGAAAAATATAAAAATAATTTCAGGTGGTATAATGAAAAATATAAAAATAATTTCAGGTGGTATGATGAAAAATATAAAAATAATTTCAGGTGGTATAATGAAAAATATAAAAATAATTTCAGGTGGTATGATGAAAAATATAAAAATAATTTCAGGTGGTATGATGAAAAATATAAAAATAATTTTTACTAGTTTTTAAAAACAATCATAATCCACGTCAATCTTTCCCCTACTTAACCCCCACAATTTTTTCCCCTCCCCCACAATACTTAATAAGACGTTGAATCACTTCTACCAACGCAATGGATAATACGGTAATTATGAGCTTAATGACTAGCCCAATGAAGAAGTATTGTGATTTCAGACTAGCATTCCATACTGACCATACAATCAAAAACATACAGAAAAATAAATACAGGATAAACATAAATAACTTATGAAAATGTAATATTCCGATTTGACCTAACAACCGCCAGCCAGCAAAATAACTAGTTCAATGCAACCCCAATAAGCAAAATTGACCCTGAAAACCGTAGATCTTAGTTCTTTTTTTGAGCTGAATGCTGAATAGCACCTCCGATTGTTATTATTAGAATCTTTTCAATATTAAGGAATACTCAGTCAGGTGAAGCAATATTAGATTGATCGATTAGAAAAATTTAGCTAGTGGTTCTCTTTCAACAGCTTCAAAAACAACAAATTTCAGTTTTAATTTGAACAATCAAGTTCTAATTTCAATAAATTTTTCAGCTCAATCAGTTCTCAGGTTCTTTAAGCACTTTTCAACAAAATAAAAATTCCTGAAAATAATTTAAATACACGTACATGAATTTTTGTTTGTTGAAATATTTCGGAAAGCCTACGGTGATAAAAGACAATTTAGCACTTTTTGAAGTTGGGATCTACGGCCTAAAAATTGCAACATCATCAAGAAAGACAATTTAAACAAATGAAAATTCCAACAAAGTACAAAGACCTTTTGTGTAATTTTGAGGCAACTATCGGACATTGACACAAAAACAAATATTGAACTGGAAAGTTGCGAAACTTACCTTGTGTCAAAGCTATTCAATAAATTATAAATAACGCTACAATCCACGCTCAAGTTTTATTTCTGGAATGAAGGAAAATAATTTTCAAATTATATTAGACTTGAAATCAATTTCGAACAGTACATAACTATCTCTCTTGTCCGCCCCGGATAGTCTAACACTGGACGTGAAATCCGAACACATCAAACTTGCCAACTTGTCCCAAGTTTTATTCCCTACTACGTTTTTTGAATTTCTTTCTATAGTTAAAAACATCAACTCTCATGAATTTTATTTATTTATTGTGAGAAATTTACAACGAGTGTGAAGGTGCAACAGACTCAAGTCCAAAACTTCTTCCTTCACAAATTTTGAATATATGTTACATTGTCCAAATATTGAGGTTAACACAAACTAAAAATTTAAGATATGCTGAAAACCTTCACTCGAAAAATAATGAAATTAATCTTATTTGCAATATAACTAGTTATTATTATAGTAGGAAATAATAGGCTCACAGCAGGTTTTTTTCAAGTTGAAACATTGCATATCTTACTGTGAAAATATATTTTTATGAATTGTTCAATGACTTTCTGATAATTCCACCTTTTTTGTATTCTAGTCCTGAGAGTGACGAATTAGACGGGTATACTACAATTGCAAAGAATATATAAATATGAAAGTAAATTATGAACACTTACTCACTTTCCTAATACGAGCAAGCGACACACAAAATTATTTAGATTTGAGAAGCTCAATTACGAGAATTGCTATTTTTGGGATACAGGAGGGGAATAAAAAGTGTTAGTTTTAGCAAAGCACTGATTGATATAAGAGCGTACCTTTTTTATTGCAGATCATGCACACATGAGTCTGGCTGGAGACTTGTGCGTGTCTAATGGGTGATTGATGAGAAACATCCATGGCTGAATGAGATTCGAACCCAAGGCTGCAGGAAACGAAGCCAGCCAGAGCCGTATCTTATCACAGACAAGCGCTCCAACCAACTGAACTACCAGAACCGCCAACATATTTCATATGCACTGGCACTGCAGAAATACTGGTATTTATTTTAATATTACCTGAAAACTTGAAAAAAATTAAAAAGGGTAATACAGCACTGCTTATTTAAGAATAATTCCTCAATCTCACAGTATTTTATATTTCATTCGAGTTGGAATAAAAAATAATTATATTATATATCATATAATGATGCATCACAGTGATAAATGAGCTATTTTGTATGATAATACTGTACTTTATGATTTGATACGACATGATCGTGACATCCGTATCTTTCAAACATTGAAAACATATAGAAGATAACAAGATTAATTTAAAAAAAGCTTACAGAATACAGAACTATAACAATAAGCAAGTGATTGCTAGCTCGGTGAGGGTGGTGTCAATGCAGTCGTGTTGCTATATAGACTACAAGCACTCCAAACTG
The DNA here is from genome assembly GCA_948455865.1 of Conomelus anceps. NCBI lineage: Eukaryota > Metazoa > Arthropoda > Insecta > Hemiptera > Delphacidae > Conomelus > Conomelus anceps. The sequence continues at coordinate 11,604,698 of OX418218.1, forward strand.
CACTTGGATGGGTGACCGTCAGTTGTAACAAGACATCTGCTTTTTTTCACATACCCAATGGTTCGGAATCAACTTAAAACAGTACGCCTTCATTCATAATATCATTGTGTTCACCTCATTACCAACGCACAAGTCTCAGACTAATGTGAGAATTATTAGTAAAAAAGGATAAAAACAATAAAAGTAACTAATTTGAGAAGAAATGGTCAGGCTATACTAGGAACAACAATTGATTGAGATGGATTATGTGATTGACTAATTAGGAATATTGTTAGCTCTGCAAAATTCAACATTATTGTTATTGAAACTTAAAAAGGAAAAATCATTTATCTTAAAATTGATGTATTGTCAATGAAACAAAGGAACGAAATTCCTCAAGTTTGCAGCTTCCAGATGCAGTGTCTATATATAGTGTATTTTAAAAGACTAAATGAAAAAACGTGGGTTGTAGGTTTTAAAAGCTGCTTGCCTATCTATACCTGTTTCAAGCTCCTCCTTCAATAGATAAAAAATATATTGTGTCTCAGCTCAAATTAGTAAGTTTTACTCGAGACAAAAATTTAAAGAGCAATAGGGAACCACAAACCTTCATTTTCAATATAAACTCGAAAGATCTATAAATCAAATTCTTTCAATTCTTGCTAAACGCTTTTTATACCGAATGTAACTTCATCAGAACTGTGAATTTGCAGGTAACGAAAAATTTCCATAGATTTCATAATTTTCAAGATGGAAATGCTCCATCCACTTTCCATCTTTGTTGTCTCATGAGTGTAGTATTTTCTGATGCATCAAATTAAAAATTAGTTATAAGCTTGGAGTGATTAGATTGTCATCCCTCTATTATGAGAAAGTTTAAAAAATAAACGGGATTTAAAATTTTTTTAAACAAAATTCCAAGAATTTTTATAAAAAATTTAACGAAACTTTACGAAATATTAATGTACTAAATTCCTAGAGTTTTCACAAAAATCTCTGCCCAAAATATCAAGAAACTAATTTACACAAAATTTAAAAAAGTTTTGAACAATCGAGTAATTGAGATAAAATTTGAAAATTCAATGACGGCAATTCAGCTATAGAATGAGTTCCTGTTCAACTTTCCAAATCAAACAGGTGTTCAAGAAATATCATACGATCTGTAGACCTAATTAGCTACTGTCACCTTATAGCAACATTATGAAAACAAATTGTTTTACGTAATAATTGCTTTAAAATTGACGCTTCCTCGCCGAACGAAGATTTCTCAATACACTCAGTACGATACCTATGAATACTGATGATCCAGTTAGCAGAAAGGTTGACGAACTTTGTTATTACTGTAATAATACGCACCAGTTTAAGTAGTTCATTGAAATGTTCCACATAATTGTATTGCGAAAGATGGGTAGTTTACATTGAACACAAAATACAATTTAATTTACCAATAAAATTTCTGTAGGCCAATAGAATTGTAATATTTTGTTGAATGTTATTGAATTCATCATTTGTACATTCAAAAAGCGATTGCTTTAGATAAACTACAAACAGTTCTATAAAATAACTTGTTATTACTATAAATTTATTTTGTTTTTAAATTAGTTTTTGAATTCTGCTTACTCCAAAATCGTTTTTTTTCAGACGCTAAAGCCCACAATGGTCTGAGACCTGTGGATGGGTAATGAGTTTTGAGTTGGATATGGTAATTGATGAGTTCAACCTACAGCTTTATGGGTTCTTAGGAAAGTGGTTTTACAGTAAACAAGTATTTTTTGCTGGCAAATCACTCACTCAAATCCAATCGGTCACCCTTACAAAGAGGGCTCAGGAGTTTGTAGCTTATCTTATCTGATTCAACAGATACTTGCCACGGCTCGCGGCTATCACTTCCCCAGTAAATCAGTCACACTTATTCAGTCATACTTACTGTACACAATACTTACATATTCTCAAACGTGCTATGTTGCAGCATGTGAAACTTTCTAACATTCCCCACTTCACTATAATTCAACGGTCTTTTCAAAACAAGGATGTATATTGTATAACATATCCTTGTAAAAAGTACGGAAATCTTAAATAGGCTACAGATATCTGAAACAAAATTTTAAATTAAAAACTATTTCTACTCTTGACAAAACGAAGTAACAAAGCGCTATTTTTAATTGGTCATTGTCAGCACATAGTTTTCAGCATTTTCACTTCTGTAAAATATTTTCATCGATTTCGAAAACAGCTTTGTTGAAATATTTAGAAACATATAAAAATAATTTCTCTATTTCAGAAATGGATTGTACGATCGGTTAGAATGTTCCCAAAATAGTCTAATACACATAATAGTCTAATATGTTGTGCATACTCATGACATAAAAATTAGGTTTCTCTGGCCCGGCAAATGAAATCTGTGCAAAAGAGTTTGCCGGTGATGGAACGATCAAGTGGGCGTGCCTACTCCAATGCGTAGGCCTATGATACAAAGAATATCACGTGACGGGACCGTACGGGCACGCTACGGGTTATTTTGTTTCTAACTCTAGGCGATATTTTAGTATTGTTGATCATTTCAATGAACAACTTGTATTTTGTGAATTGCGGAGAAAAAATAAATAAAATAATTTTGAATTTCTCCCCATGCTAACAATATGCAGTCGAGGAGTACCTAATATCAATTACTTATTATAAATAAGTTTTGGTTGAATGATAAAGAAAAAGGTGAATAAATTAATATTTTATTGCAAAAGCACATGAGGACATCACTGTACTAGAAAAGTCAAAATTGAACCTAAAAATAAATATATAGAGGAACGATTTAAAAATAAACTAGTAGTTCTGTGAACAGTAAGTGCTTGCACAGTGGAACATACTCGATGTACTCAATGATAATCACCATCGCAAAATTAAACACACAGTCATCAGACCTAACTAGGCTTACCATATTTTTTCAACCCCAATCCCGGTATTTTTCCATAGAGTAAAAAAGGAGTATGAAATATTTTGAACAAGCTTGTTTTGGATCATTGGATGTATTTCTTTTCTAGAAGAATATATTTACCAATATTAAGTGCTTGTTTGCGTTAAATAATACTAATAACAACATCTGTCTTTTAAAACAAAATCAATTTATTTTCTATGGACTAAATACAAAAATAATTATTGTAATACTATATCAATCCTATCAGAATGAGTATATTCAGATAATTAATTAATTACAAATAAAATTGTTTTTTTTATTGAGCTGAAAAATCAAGAATAAGAAAAGGAAAAGGTTGTGAAATTTTACTGTAAAAAAATATTATAATAATGTGAAGAATAATTAAATAAAAAATATTTTTCAGAAGAGACACTTTTCCCAAAAACACTGTCCCCTTTGATTTTTTCAAAAAAGTCAAAACATGGCAGTTTTGCATTAATTTTTAAATTGAGCAGCTCTCTTACAACTTTTAGCTTCCCCTTTCAGCTCACCAAACGTTCCCCATAACTGAGGACAACCGGTCTACAGGCGCTGATGTACCCAGTAAGCACATCCCAAATTCCACCAGCTTGAGAATATTTTTGTACTCAATACTACTGCATTTAGACATAGTCTCACATAATGTCGCTAATGAAAAAAGTCAAGCAATCAAAGCTATCAATAAAACCGTATTAACAATGCCTGCAAACTTACATTTTAAGTTCATAAAAAGCATTACAATACATTTTTATAGAAAGTAAAATAGAGAGAAATTTTCCCCGTTACATCATCACAACTAAAAATCCCGGTAATAAATCAATTCCGGATTTTTTCCCGGAGACACACATGAATCCCGGAATTACCGGGCTAATCCCGGAGAAATGGTAAGCCTAGACCTAACCATTGATTCAATTCGCGTAGTCTATTTCACATCAGTTTTCACAGTAGGTCACTCTGTATCACATCAACAAGGCTGTGTTTTCTATTTGTGAGACAGCTGATTGCTCATATTAGTTTTCAGATAAATGTCTCTAAATAAAACAATATTAATTAAATTTGTATATCATTCACTTTTAATTATACTTAATTGAAATATTATAAAAGTAAATTGTTTTTCACAAACAAATATATGCTATCTTAGGAATTATAACTTTATTCATATGAATAAGGGGGCACGAGGGCTATCTATGATTCTGATTCCATTTTTTTTTTAGATTACGTCTTGGGAGACTCCAGTTAAGAAGTATAAGACAAGTAAGATTAACAATATTATACTATCATATTCGCTAGTTACCATAATATTAATATCAACTATATTAATTAGTTGAGGTAAGGCTTAATTTTAATGTGAAAGGAACTCTTTTACACTATAAAAAGCTTCATCAACTAAATATTTTTCAGTTGTTTTTTAAATATTTCTATATTTTAAAGATCCTTTAAAAACTGTGGTAGTTTGTTGTAGAGTTTCCTACCAATTTAACTAGGTTATTGTAATAATTGAAGATGATGGAGAAGCTCATTTAAAAAATCATATGTTCCTATTGAAAAGGGCGTAAGAGCCTTACTTATTTCCCTTTTAAATATCCTTTAAATGCAAGCGAATTTTGAAAATCCCAACACACAATCGCTGGGCATTCCTTAAAGGAAGATCCATGTAGCATTTCATTGAATTTGGTCCATGCGTTTAGCCGCAAATGCGTTACAAACAGACCGACAATTTTTTTTTATTTTTTTTTTTTATTGGAGGATGAAGCCCACATAGGTCTGATACCTAAGCGTGGGTAATGAGTTGGATGATGGTGATTGATGAGTTGGACCTACAGTTTTAGGTGGGTTCCGAACCACCGGGAAGTGATTTTACAGCAGAGAACAGTGTCTTTTTTGCTGGCCAATCTAATCGGTCACCGTTACAAACAGGACCAAAGAGAACGCAGCTTATCTCTATCTGATTGAAC